>VWZZ01003256.1:43138-119177 GCA_013399095.1 Psophia crepitans
TTGCCCTTCTCTGGACACGCTCCAGGGCCTCCATGTCTTTCTTGTGGTGAGGGGCCCAAAACTGGACACAGTACTCGAGGTGCGGCCTCACCAGGGCTGAGTACAGGGGAACAATCACCTCCCTGCTCCTGCTGGCCACACTATTCCTGATACAAGCCAGGATGGCGTTGGCTTCTTGGCCACCTGGGCACACTGCCGGCTCATGTCCAGGCAAGGGTCAATCAACACCCCCAGGTCCTTTTCCTCTGTAGAGATTTTCAGGCACCCCGCTGCCAGCCTGTAGCGCTGCTTGGGGTAGTGTGGCCAAAGTGCAGGACCTGGCACTTTGCCACATTAAACCTCATCCCGTTGGCCTCTGCCCAGCGATCCAACCTGTCCAGGTCCCTCTGCAGAACCATCCTACCCTCTGGCAGATTGACACTTGCCCCCAGCTTGGTGTCATCTGCAAACGTACTGAGGGTGCACTCAATTCCCCCATCCAAATCATCCACAAAGATGTTGAAGAGGACGGGCCTCAACACCGACCCCTGGGGAACACCACTCTCGACCAGTCGCCAGCTGGATTTCACTCCATTCACCACCACTCTCTGGGCCCAGCCATCCAGCCAGTTTTCAAGTCATATACTTTAGCATCTTAAGTGCTAAATTATTCACTCACAGTAGCATGGTCTTACAACAGTACATACACAAGCCAATGCAGGATTACCTGAAATTGTGGAGTTTTTTAGACCTTTGAAGGCATTATTTTCAACACCAGAGGTTTAAACAATAGTTTTAATTTATTTTAATAAAAATACTTTCTCAGCCAGTAAGTTCTTCAGCAGTTGACAGAAGAACGTGGAAGTGTGTGATGGTGTGTGTCTGACTATGCAATACTGATTTGTATATCAAACATCTGCAGAGCATGCTTTGGTTACCTCTCACAGTAAATTGCAGCAAAATCACCATAATCCACTGCCGTCAACCATGGGGAAAAGCTCTTGAAAGTAAGAAAGATGCATGTGTTAAAAAAAGGTATTCACTGTGCATTCACCAGAATAAGAATGATATATATACGCCAAGGTTTGCTAATGACTGTGGCTTTTATCGAAAGGTTGGTATCAGCTAAACAAAGCATCTACATTCCATTCTATCAGGCTTTCAAACGTAATTGATATCATCCATCTAGACCACACAGGTCTATACTTCAGGTAAAAATCAAAACAAAGCTGTGTGGTCTAGTTTGTTAGCACTGTAAAGACAACTTATTGTTAACCTTAAGATAAGCCACTGCATTTAAATCTATTTATAGCCATCTTCGGTAAGTATGCCTGGATTCTTTTCTACTTTCCAGGTCAAAGTCACAAAGGCTGTCACAGGAAGGTGTAAATTACACTTCTTTGCATCAGCAAATCTCTTTGCATAAGGGATGGAATATGTTTCAGCTGAAAACAGTGAGCTAATTCACTGCTACCTTCTCTCAGGATTTCCACTACAGAATAGAAGAGTGGGCAATTTAATTTTGATAAAACTGTCAGTAGAAGTCATTGAAGAATCACAGACCTTGACCACCCCACTTTTATGCCAGAATTGCCTACTTTTAAAAGCTTGTACTAGCCCTTCATGCCAGGTAACAAAGAGAACTATAAAAGGAGATTGCAGCTAGTTTGTGATCTCATTCCTTTTAAGAAAGACAATTAAAATAGCTTCTATTCACTTCCCATGGAAGAGAATCAGTAAAGGGAGAAGAGTACTAGATGAATTTTGTTGTTTAATTGCTTCCATTGAACCTAACCAGCCAGCCTGCAAATAAAGTAGTAGTAGTAGTAGTAGTAGTAGTAGTAGTAGTAGTAGTAGTAGTAGTAAGAACAACAACAACAACAACAATAATAACAACAACAACAATAGTAATAATAATAATAAATCTATATCTGAAAACCTGTCTAGGTTTAATTCTCCTGGCATCCACAATACTGTACATTTATTCTCTGTCCTGCCACCTTGGTTCTTGGCATACTATTCCCTAGCCCCACACACTCACCTTCTGTGGAGCCAATGTAACAACAGAATCAGGCCTAATGATACTTCAAAAAAGTCAAAAGAGCTTAAATTTAACCTATCTTGCTACAACAGAAAGAGCTTCCTCAAAACACTCAGAGGTACTCAAGACATGTAAAATTATTTCTTCGTAAGGGAGAAGAAAGGACCTATCTCTAGATCCATCCCCCAGTGCCTTCTAATAAAACAGAACATCCCTAGCTGAGTTTCCATGGGCACACTAGCTGTTTCAGAAAGCCTGGACAGAGGCCCAAACGCAGTTTACAATCCTTCTTTCACAATTACAACTGGTCAAGGAAGTTGACTTATGTCTGCTATTTATACCTTATGCCCCATGGCTTCTTGTTAGAGAGCGGGCTGTGCCGCGAGCCGGGTGATTGATAGTGAGTTAATGGTTCCATTGTCTGCAGTAATGCAGAAAGTACAATTCTCATGCATCAAATTGAACGGGAGCTTTATCACCGAGGCTCTACGCTTTTAAGTGGTGCTGTCACTAATACTCCTGAAAGGAACAGTGACCAGGACGGGAGGTGCTAGGATGAGTCTTTTGATATCCATATTATTAATACTTCTGTTAACTCCCCAGGGTACAAAAGTAATGGAAGAGAACTCGTCAGAGTTGTTATTGTGATGAACGCATTAGGATAGACAGAAGAAGGGCAATTTTTCACCTTGCCTACAGAAGTGTCTTGGGGTGCTTACAATCAATTACTTAAAATAATTGTTACAATTGGTTTAACTACTTTTGTTCAATGCAAGCATTGCCTTTTTACTACTGCTTTACCAGGCTTGCAACACTAGACTTCCTCCATGATACTCCCCCTTACTGAAGTGACTGGCAGTGTGTGCACTAGTGAGAGTGGCTTAAAATTCAGACATGTCTAGTGAAGAGAAGGAGCACCCATCACTCTTCCTTGATTAATTTCAGTTCTGTCTTTAATAGGCAAGGAACTTTAATTTCACTATTATTCTACATCCCTCCTCAAAACTGTTCACAAACACCAGATCTTCTGGATTCTACAGTGTGTGTTAGGTACAAATGAAGAACTGAAAACCGGTTGTTGCATTATCTTCCACCTACCTGCAGAGAGTTCTTCATGTGATATGTTGGAACAGTATTATAGCCACTCACATTGGGTCCAATGTGATGTCTCCAGGGATCTGGAAATGTCACTACCTGTAACCTCGAAGGTGTAGAACTAACCCATCTGTTCTACCAAGGGTACAGTTTGGTGAAAAAGGATTATGTGGTCCAACTTTTCTTGCCAAGAGCACCATCTAGGCAAGACAGCTCTGCACCCCATCCAGCCGAATCTTAAAAGTGTCCCATGTTGGGGAAACCACCACTTCCCTCGAGAGATTATTCCAATGGCTGATTGTTCTCATTGTGAAAAATTTTCCTCTAGAGTCTAATTAGAATCTCGCCAGGAGTAACTTGCACCTGTTGCCCCTAATTTCCATGTGACTCCTTGTAAAAAGGAGTGTTGCACTTCTTCCGCCAAGAAGTCCTGGAAATGTTCTGCCCAGGACTTTTTGCACAGAAATATTGATCCAGTGTTGCACAGGCTGTTGGATTTGCACATGAAATTTCCTCGTTGTTCACAGGCCACCTGTGAGCTCAGGCACAGCAGAGGTGTTAGATCCAGCCTGCATTCCCCACAGAAATATCCAAAGTTTTCAATTTCTACCCAGAAACAAGTTTCAGACTGGCAAAGGGGACATGTTCAGGGAAACTTACATCGATGATGTTCCTAATAAATATTCAGTAAACTTTCACAGTTTGTATTTCACTTTTATTTGTCCATCAGGATTTTATATATAATTTTATCTCCCACTGGGAAGAAAGTCAGTCCTGAGATTATTCTGCAGACAACGTAACGTGCAATTGTGTGGTGCATGACAAAAGCTGATCCAAAGCCCCCTGTGTCAGCATTACTGGCACAGCCACATAACAGAAAATATAACTTTTTTGAACTAACACTGAAATTTTCATACCAAGCTGGACAGAAGTTAAATCTGAATAAAAACCACAGGATGGGATACTTCATGCATAAATCCTAGAGTGTTCAGAGGGCTAAAACCATATACTCCTGGAGAAGGTGCTGACACAGATGCACTCAAACAGTGCATTCCACATAATAATTTGCAACAGAGCAAAGTAAATGGTAAATGTTAATTAAATATAATGGCACTGGTTGTGCTTTTCATAAAGGTGTAAATGGCAGCACATCACAGAGGAAGAAAAAGAAACTGTCCCAGTCACCATTTTTCAGTCATCACCAGTGGAAGAAAATCAAGCCCTTATTATATATCTTTGCTTAGTTAATTATTACTACTGTTTGTGATGGCAAGGAAAGGAAACCTCAACTTCCTACCAGAAGGGAGGTAGTGCATATATCAGTCAGACGATGAACTTGCAAGGGACAAAACCAGATGAGAAGGTAGCAAAATAAACATTGCTAATGATTTGTTCTACAAAATTCCTAACTCCTCCCCGAGTATTATTCATCTTTATAGCTTTACCTGTCATGTCTGAAATGTTGTCTGTATTTTTCTGCTCTCTAAAGATTCTTACATTAAATTGGTTCACTCTACAGAAAAAGTGTATCTGGAAACAGCCTGAGATTTACTTGAACTACGCGTAATTCTAAAGGAGTTCAAAATCTGGAATGGCTACTTGAAATAAATACTGATTTTCTTGGTTGAATGTCAGTCATTTATAAGGTTTTGATTAATAACTCATGCAGACAGAAGAGGGCTGTAGGGAAAATTATGAAAAGTCTATTTTCAGAAATGTTTATCCTGATAAAAAAGTTCATTAAGAACTTTCTTTAACCATGGTCCACTATTAAAACATCAGTTAGGAATTAAAGAATATGGATGCTTTTAAAAGTTCATGTTCAGTGATACCATGAATAGTGTTAAATTCCCAGAGCAATTGTATTTCTTTTCACTAATCTGATGATGTGCGACTTCTTTAGGATGATATGCAGATATATGTGTATTGAGTTTTCATTTTGCTCCACCATTCAGTTAAAAAAAAATACAAGAAAGGACATCAGTTCTGGTCTAGTGTTTCTGTAGCTCCCAAATAAAGTGAATAAAATGGTGAAAGACTTCCTCTCCCATCACAGTAGCTTGCTTTTAAAAGTTAGAATACAAACTTGCCTCTTGGCAGTGCTAGTAATGTTAGGACATCACCTTAGCATAACAACTTTAATTGTACAACCATAACCCTTCACCCCAATTATGTTCAGTCTTGGTTTATTTATTACCAATGCCTGGTGCACTTTCAGTAATGGGCTTTTTAGTTTTGCCTTGCATTTTTTCTAACAAAATGTTTTATACTCCACATATATTATCATTAAAGGTCCCTTGATTAAGGTTCTTTCTCTTTGACAGGTCTAAATGCAATTAAAGTGCAAGAAAGTCCTGAGAGAGCTACTTCTTATTTCACTTTTATTTGTCCATCATGGTTTTTTTTCCTTCTCCCTTGGCTTTATAATGTCACCTCCCATCTGTGAGGAAAAGCAGCCCCAAAATGATCCTATGAAGACCTACAACTTGCTGAGTGTCATTTAATGTGATATCAAATGACAAACTTAACCCAAGACAGAATAAGCCGAATATATTGTGTGACCTAAACTAGTGCACATTGATTACAGGTTTTAAACAGAACACCTTTTCTCAAAACACTTGGTATCTTCATCTGTTCACTAAGCCTAAACTTGATTTCCCTGTCTCCAGTATTACGCTGACTTACTATACTGACTTTAATTATGATTCCTCCAGTATAATTGCTGACTGTATTTATTCCTGAGTTATGGGAAGGCAATGCATCAGCTCAGAGCTAGAGAGCACTTACTTCATTCCATACCCTTCTTCCAAGGATGTTTTTGCTATAGCATTTCTAATCTTGTTTGAAGACCTCATTCAATCTCAGAGTACAAGGGAGAGAGAACGTACCCACTTTCCCACACTATAGGCACAATATACAAGATCAATCACTGTTTAATGAGGCCCTGTTCCTGTCGTCCTACAATGTGCAGGTAAAAGCTTCACCCACTTGGAGCTTGATTTACCTCAGAGGGCTTTTGCACAGGCACAGCAATCCACCGTTGAGCTGTAAGTAAGGATGTTCAGTCCCCAGATCCCAGTTAATCTAGTGTCTGTGCCTATATGTGTCAGACCAAAGCCACGGACAATCCAGCATCTCTAACCAGTGACAGAGAGACCTTTCACTGGACTGTCTAAGATGACTCTATTTTGTGCAAACATCACTGATTTCAAAAGAAGAAAAAGAATACTGCCCTGAAGTTATGAAATTGCAGATGTAGTTAACATAATTTTTCTGGCACCAAGTTTAATTCAAAAGGATTAAATAAGTGTATTCATAGATTTTTAAACCAATCAAATCTAGAAGCCATTTCCTGCATTAATTTTCCAGCTAACTTAATTATACAGCCCCAGGTTCTGGCTCATGATCAATTAACAGAGCTGTAAAAATCTGGAGCCCGAGTCTACCACATATTAATCACCACATCTGATGTAAGGAAAACAGCCTTTATTGTGGTTTCTGGATTTGAAATCAAACCAGTAACCACAGCTGATGTAGCTGTACTCCACTTAAAAAAATAAAGATTTTTTTTAATTAGTATTTCTCATGACTTAGTAATGTGTGGGAATGATAGATTGTCGTATGTGAAACAGGTCTGAGGAATATTTAAAGCAGAATAATGTGTTCATTGTAAACTACTGAGAAAAACTATGCATATCTGGAGGAAAAGAGTTCACTAGTGCTACCCACCACATAGTATTTTCTGTCCAATACTGTAACTGCTTAATTATTTTCCTCTTCATGATGCAAAAACTGTTTCGTTCATGGTCTCCCAGCTGCATGATGAGCAACTTAGTGACGGCGTACCAATTTGAACACACATTCCCTTTTTGTCCCACATACATCTCAAATTCAACAATGGTTTGCTAGGACAGAGGGGTGTGCAATTCTATTTGGATTTTATTTATCTGTTTTAGCAAGACAAGAAGCATGTCAATATCAAAACAGAGTCTGTGGTGAATGACCCAACAGCTGGGACAATCCTCTGAGTTTGAGTTCATTGTAAATTCAGGTGAATTAAGGCTTGTTCAGAAAAAAAGATGCTACCACTAAGGTACAAGCTGACTCTTCTATAAATAAGTGATGAGTATAAATAGTGTCAATAACATTTAGAGGGGATAAAAACACCCAAATTTTGTGCTGACAGAACTTTCCTGTGGTCAAGCTGATGCATACTGTGAGTATGTAACAGCTTGAGAGCGCATAACCAAAGAAAATCCATGGAAATGAGGGGGAATTAAATAGCTTCAGACAAAGTTTCCAATTATACTGAAGATCATTGAAATTTCCATCAGGAGAATATTTTCAAAGTGATATCTTCGAGGCTTGGTTGACAAAATATCTGTGCCTGTTAGACTACCCTGATCCAAAAGTGCTTTGGAAAGGCTTCCAAGGATGCTTCTGAGCAGTGGATGAGGCTTATCATTTGCATACATTTAAATACTGTGTTCAACTAGTGCCACAGACACTCTGTAGAGACCAAAGGTCAACCATTATATTGAAACACACTGTTATGGTACAGCTTTTCCCAATTTACTTTGTTAATGTTGCTTTGAAATGTCTTGTGCCTTTCTGTAACGTGAAGCAGAGTTAGGCTTCTATCTGAGAGCCAGGAAGCAAGTTATTAAGCTATATGATAAATCAACGTTAATTCTAATCTCTCTAGCATTAACCATACATGTGCACAAAAGGCACATCCCCTTTCCACCTTTGAAGACAATACCGTTCAGGTAACAGCATCTTTGTCAACTATAGCACAATCAATATCTGCTTGCCAACAAACCAGAGCTGTGTTTACATTTTGAGGTCTAACAGCAGTTTCCTACCTATGCTCTATTCTCAAAGAGCAAGTCTGTTAAATCAGATGCAAGGACATCTATGACAGGCATTAGAATCCCTTCTCCCCTTCCTACAACCAAATCATTATACTGTCGTTTCTACTGATCCACCCCCTGCATTAAAAAAACATATCCTGCTCTCATATCCCATCTCAATTATAGGGCTTTCCAGGGTACACATTTACCAAGAATCCTTAAAACCTTTGTGCTAAAATAGGGACCACCAGAATCTCTTAAGCTTCTCAGAGCTAGATGCCTTTATATTTAAATTTCCTTATTCTTTCTCCAGAAAGGGTGAAAAACAAAGCTAAATCCTGAATGTTGAGCAACTACAATATGTTAGGGGCATAAGTGGAACAAGGGCCTGAAGATAAAAACCTTAAAAAAACATGTTTTATTTATTTTCTAAAGGACTGGTAGAATGTGTGAACTCCACAAGTTTCTGGGATGGCTGGAGGTTTATATCTGAGAGAACCCTTTCTCAGTTAATCCTAAAGTTGCCTTTATGCTCCAGTGGGGCACAGAGGATTTTAAGAAAATCTCAGTGAACACATATGTTTTAGAGCACTGCTATGTTTAAATAAGCATGATTGCTTAGGAATAGCAATGCTAGTTTTCAGATGCTGTATGACATCTGAAAGCAATGCCTTTTTGATAAATAAAGACCTCAAGCACATCAACTCAAATGAACATGGACAGTGGGATTGAGTGTACCCGCAGCAAGTTTGCCAGCGACACCAAGCTGGGTGGTGAGAATCACAGAATCACAGCATCACAGAATCACAGAATCTTGGAGGTTGGAAGGGACCTCGAAAGATCATCTAGTCCAACCCCCCTGCCAAGGCAGGACCATCTAGAGTTGACACGCTGGAGGGAAGAGATGCCATCCAGAAGGACTTTGGCAGGCTAGAGAGGCAGGCTCGTGCAAATCGCATGAAGTTCAACAAGGCCAAGCTCAAGGTCCTGCACATGGATCGGCACAATCCCAAGCACAGCTACAAGCTGGGTGGAGAATGGATTGAAAGCAGCCCTGAGGAGAAGTACTTGGGGGTGATGATTAATGAGAAGATCAACATGAGCCAGCAATGTGTTCTTGCAGCCCAGAAAGCCAACCGTGTCCTGGGCTGCATCAAAAGAAGAGTGACCAGGTCGAAGGAGGTGATTCTCCTCCTCTACTCCACTCCTGTAGACCCCACCTGGAGTATTGCGTCCAGCCCTGGAATTCTCAGTGCAGGAAAGACATGGAGCTGCTGGAGCAAGTCCAGAGGAGGGCCATGAAGCTGATCAGGAGTCTGGAGCACCTCTGCTACGAGGACAGGCTGAGGGAGTTGCATTTGTTCAGCCTGGAGAAGAGAAGGCTCCAGGGAGACCTAATTGCAGCCTTCCAATACCTAAAGGGGCCTAGAGGAAAGCTGGCGAGCGGCTGTTTCTTAGGGAGCGTAGTGACAGGACAAGGGGGAATGGGTATAAACTAAAAGAAGGGGGATTTAGATTGAACATTAGAAAGAAATTCTTTTTTGTGATCGTGGTGAGGCAGTGGAACAGGTTGCCCAGAGAAGCTGTGGAAGTCCCCTCCCTGGAAGTGTTCAAGGCCAGGTTGGATGAGGCTTGGGCAATCTGATCTAGTGTAGTGTGTCCCTGCCCATGGGGGGGGAGGGTTGGAACTAGATGATCCTTGTGGTCCCTTCCAACCCAAACCATTCTATGATTCTATGATTTTATTTTTTTTTTGGAGAGGGAGGAAGTAACATCCTATGGATCTCAGATGACTCTGAGAATAATGACATGGCCTCTTCCCCTGAAGGAGATGTATTAATATAGCTTTAAAACAAAAACATTTTGACAAAACTCCCTTTAAACTGTCCAAAATCTTAGAGGTACATAAATAATTGAAAATGATGAGGAGGGACGTAAGAAGGAGTCCCAAACCACTATTTCCAGTGCTCAGGAACATGACGGTGTGAGGACACATTCCACCATTCTTATTGATGCTAGACAATATGCAAAAAGAACAGAAAACTTATGGGAGTTTTGCTCAATGCATCCCTGAAACCTGCCCTTATGAGTCTGCAGAGGGAATATTGGATCTGGGAGTCATAGACTCTGGGCTCTGGCCCAAGGACTGCTACAAGTCTTGCTTCTGTCTCATAGCTAGGGCATTTTTCCTGGAAGTGAAGGTTTGATCTCTTTCCGGAAGATTCATTTCACAGGTGAGCATTCAAACCAAAAGACTACTATAAACTGATATGTTTATAACCATTGGACACTACTACTAACATATTTTAGAGTGCTTTAGTTACCCAATAGGACAACTCAGCACCTTAAATTATGTGAAGGTTTTAGGCTGTGAATTTCAGCTTCACAGGCATAGTGAAGAGCATAAACCTGAGGAGAAAAGTGGATTGCAGGAACACTTTAATAATCACCACTTCTTGGCTTAGATGTTAAATCCCATTCAATGCTGACTGTTGTGAATTCAATTCCTTGGCACCTCACTATCCTATACATTGCTCAGGGACTATAAACACCTAGCTGGGGTTACGAATTCAACTCCACAAGGCAGACATGTCAAAAATCAGCTGAATTCTGTTGACAAGGGTAGCTTTTGGTGAATATTTTCTTCATTCCAGTTTACAGCTCCTCACCAAGAAGGGCAGGTTTCCCAGATTAAGGCTCGGAAGGAAATGTCAATCTTGACCTGAAATCTAAGATCTCTCTGCTCTTTCAGCTTCAGAGATCTCTCTGCCATTTCAGTTTATAACATGTAATGGAGTAAGTAAAATAGAAGAACACCTCATTTGCTTTCATTTTGGCAGAAACGTAAGAGGAAAAAAAATTGATAAGGACAGGCATCCTGACACTGTTATCCCACAAACCCAGTTATTCAACCCATTCTCATGCATAGTTTCTCTCTCTGTAACCCATTCTCCACTACTTTGTTCTTCCACCTAATTTTCATTATCAGCCTTCTCAATGCTGTCTGTGCTCCATAATGCAGTTAATAACACAACTTGCTTTTCTAGTCTACATGTCTGCTCCCGAAGTACTAAACCCTCCCTGTGAAACACTTATATGTGTAATTCATTTCTTTTCCAAACAATCTGAGCAATTTTTTAATTATCTTCTATACTCAGATTATACCCCTCGGCCAAAATAATCCTGTATTCACACTCAAGCAGAGGAAGCTTTTAAATGCATGCCTAAAGAAAACTCAGGCTTCTGCCAAAGAAGACTTTAAGCCTAAATTGTTTGGGTGGCACACATGGTCAGCAGTCACAGCATATCCCCCCAGAGCCTCCTCACTTCCCTTCTCTTCAGCTGGACTAAGACTAGGTGTCTCTCGGCTGGTGAGTGAAGATAAGCATTACAAGCAGTCTCATGTGTGAGTGTTTGCCTACACCCAGTCCAGGAAACACACTTCTTTTTGGTGTTTCTTTTCAATTACATCTTTTCTGTGTGTTAGCTGGAGCTATCCACTAGATCAGATAAAGCATAAATGTTTAAAACCATAAGGGAGGTTGTGACCTGAGCCACCATGTCCATGCAAAACATAAAAAATGAGAGTAATAATTAACTTTAAAACATAGCAGGAGACTATGTGTCAAGATTTTTTGGTTTAAAGAAGCCCCAAGTTAAACCATGAAGGCAAATGAGAAAAATACATGGATTTTACAACACAATTCATCTTCAACTATGAAAGTTCTTGTAATCTTCTATTATGAACAACACACTAAAAATATATGAACAGAGCTTCTTCTCATTTTATGAACACTAAAAGTGCATACACAAATTTTTTGAACATGGTATTATGCAGCAATATACAGTGTTCACTAAGCAACAAAAATAATCCTTTACTTTGTATTTTTGCCTGGTTATTCAGATGTGGCTGGCACAGTCTCTGTGTTAGTGTCAGGTCAGAAACACAGGAGGAAGACTATTCAAAGACCTTACAGAGTTAAATCCTACCAGTGCTAGTCTGTGCCAATTCTTCTCTATAGATTCTTCATTTCCAAGCAGGGATACCAATATTTAGGTAAAATCCTATTCTCTGTTAAGTCTTTGTGTTCTTTAATATGAGTAAAAGTCATCAGTTACAGCAGACTTTTGGTGGAAGTACTTCATCCCATAAAATTCCACTTAGTGTTTTGTCAACATTTACATTTACAATATGCGATTTTTACTTTATTGGTTCCCCAAGGAAATATCAGGCCCTTGCCACAACAATGTGGTGGGTTGACCCTGGTTGGAGGCCAGATACCCACCAAAGGAACCCTATCACTCCCCTCCTTAGCTGGGCAGGAGAGAGAAGATATATTGAAAGGCTCATGGGTCAGGATAAGGACAGGGAGAGATCATATACCAATGATCACCATGGGCAAAAAACAGACTTGACTTGGAAAAATTGATTTAATTTATTGCCAATCAAAAGTCGTAGTAGAGTAATGAGAAATAAAACCAAATCTTAAACCACCTTCCCCTCACCATTCCCTTCTTACTGGGCTTAAATTCACGCCTGATTTCTCTACCTCCTCACCCCCACAGAGGCCCGGGGGAAGGGGAATGTGGGTTACAGTCAGTTCATCACACATTGTCTCTGTGACTCCTTGTTCCTCAGTGGGAGGACTCCTCATAGTCTTCCCCTGCTCCAGCATGGGGTCCATCCCACAGGAGATAGTCCTCCACAAACTTCTCCAACATGAGTCCTTCCCAAGGGCAGCAGTTCTTCACCAACTGCTCCAGCATGGATCCCTTCCATGGGGTGCAGTCATTCAGGACCAGCCTGCTCCAGTCCCCCACGGGGTCATGAGTCCTGCCAGCAAATCTGCTCCAGTGTGGGCTCCACTTTCCACAGGGCCACAGGTCCTGCCAGGAGCCTGCTCCAGCGTGGGCTTCCCACAAGGTCACAGCCTCCTTCAGGTGTCTCCCCCTGCTCCAGCATGGGGTCCTCCACAGGCTGCAGGTGGATATCTGCTCCACCATGGACCTCCATGGGCTTCATGGAGACAGCCTGACTCACCAAGGTCTGCTCTATGGTCTGCAGGGGAATCTCTGCTCTGGTGCCTGAAGCACCTCCTCCCCCTCCTTCTTCACTGATCTTGCTGTCTGCAGATCCTCTCTCATATTCTCACTTCTCTCTCCCAGCTGCTGTTGCATAAGGGATTTTTCCCTTTAACTATGTTATCCCAGAGGCACTACCACGGTCACTGACTGTCTCAGCCTTGGCCAGCAGCAGGTCCATTTAGGAACCATCTGGCATTGGCTTTATTGGATATGGGGGAAGCTTCTAGCAGTTTCTCTCAGAAGCCACCCCTGCAGCTCCCCCCACTACCAAAACTTTGCCACATAAACCGAATACCTAGTCGTTCAAGGCTAAGAATGTTGCCACCATGATAATGCAGCAGCAGCAATACCACAACACTGACCACAACAATACTACCAACACTGCTGACTTTTTCCTATAGATATCCAGGAGCTTCCAAAGCTGTGCAGTAAACACCCATAATGCAAAGAAACATATTCTGTTATCTCAGTGTGTTCCCAAAGGGGTAGAAATTTGGATGGTTTGTGTGGCTATGAATCTGTCATCTCTTAAATTTCAAGCATCTGACTTGCTGACCCCAGTAATATTCTTTTAATCTACTTGACTGTATAATATATGCAAATTTCATATACCTTAAGTGTACCTTAATTTCTTCTCCTGTTATCTTTCCTATGCTGCTTCTCATCTGAGATCAAAAAGCTGTGAGATCTTAGCAGATGCCTGGTGATGATAATGAAGAATGGAGGCCAAAAAATAATTTTGAGTGTATAAGAACTGAAACAGAAGTAGTATTCAAAATATGTTGAAAATCTAATGCATTCTGTTGGGGGTTTGGGTTTTTTTGTTTTGGTTTGGTTTGGTTTGGATTTTTAATTTAAGAAAACTGGCATGCCTTTGTTTCATTCCATTATCAGACTTCAGTTCATTGCACTCAATTGGCAAGACAATATGCTCTCAGGTCTAAACTTTGCAAAATTAATTAGTCTGACCCTAATACATACTTTGAGATCAAAGAGAATTAATATAAGTTCAGAGTTGGACATATCTGTTTTCCAAATCTATTAGTTCCTCTGTTTTTTCTTTTTTTTTTTGATAGAAAATGACCAGAACTACAGGCCTAGAACATGACTTCAAATTAAAAGTTAGTAAGCAGTCTTACAAATCAATCCGGGCAGCAGTTTTTTTCTTTCTTTGAAAGCATAGAACAGCTTATTAATATAAAAAAACCCTATTTCCAGAGGTTTCATGCCGATAAAGTTGGGTTGTTTTGTTTTGTTTTGTTTTTAACAGTACCGATGCATAGCAGAATTGACTGGTACAGAGAGCAATGTTGCAAGCTGCACCAACTGCTTCGAACACTGAAAAGTAAAATCGTATTAATAGTATAGTAAGCCTGAAAAGGTTTTGTACAAAGGTACTATTTTTGAAAAATAGGTTAAAATTAGCATCATTCTACAAGTAATATATTTTCTTTTCCATGTTCTTGTTCTACTTCACAGCAACAAACAAAAAAGCTTTACTTCAGCATAAAGGAAAAGGACTTTCCTTAGAGCTCAGCGGGAATAGCTTTCTGTAAAGGACCATTTGAAGGATTTTTAAACAAGCAGTTATACTTTTTTTTTCTTCAAAGATTTTCTTTGCTTTTGTTTTATATATGTATATGTATGTACATATTTATATATGACTTTAAATTCTGCATATTTTCACTGAAGATTTCATCATGAAACAAACTGCTCATAGTTGGTGTAGTACAAACTGACTATTGCATTGTTAATCATAGCTATAAATAAAAAAAATCACCTTCAGTTTGAAACAAATGAGAGTCTGAATGACCAATTAGTCAAGCAGCCATACATCACAAGGGAATCTGCCTTAAGATTTGCACAATTCCATTTTTTTCACTTAAAACTCATTAAAACCCTTTTCGGTTTAAGAGCATAGTTCTTCTCCAGACTTCTGATTTTCCATTTCTGAATAGTAGCTTGGGTATTGTTTTACCTTTTGTATTTACAGCCTTAAAAACTGATAAAACATACTGTCCATGGTAACAATGTTTTACATTCCTCTCAAGGGAATGAAAGACATCTTTAAGAAGTCTCCAAGATCCTGCAAGTGGATCAAAGGAAATCAAAGCAATTGAAACAGTCATTTTCGAGCACTCTGCTGCTTGTTCCTGCTGAAAAGGCTATATATTTTTTCCTATAGTAAACTCTTTACATTCTGTCTATCACTCTGCAGGTTACTGTGTTAACAAATAATGTAGTGTGCTTTTGTTGGTGCTCTGACACTATATCACCACACCACATGAAAACAATTTTGTAGTACTGCAGCTATGTCATAATTGCCCGCAAATTCGCCTTTCCAAAATGGATTGCCTTTAACTACAAAGAATTCAGCTGCTGGAGACGGATCTCTAAGGGATCACCCTAGACAGCAAACCCACAACTATTTGTGCCATCACAGCTACCAGGTTGCTGGGTGGTACCTTGCAACTTAAGAAAGCCACTGAAGAATGGCGGCAGTGGCCAGAGGAGTCTTAGCTGTTGGAGCCCTCCTGAGGAGGAGAGACAGCAAAGTAGACTGAAAGAACATCTGTGTCCATCAGAAACAGAGAACTTGTGCAATACTGGTGCCTAGTAGTGAGTCTGCTGGTGGACATCAGAAATGAGGTGAGTACTGCAATGGTGAAAATTCTCATTCTAAGAGTGGAAAAGAGAACCTAATAAAAAAATTGAATATCTGGTCAGGTGTCAGGAGAGCTCTCGAGCCACAATGGTAAAGTTTCCTGTTGCTTCCATAGTAGGACAACAGGGAAGGGAAAGGTTTCTCTGGCTAACCATTAGTATTCAGGTCCTGCAGAAACAGACAGAAGACTATTTAATCTTAAATCATTCCTGTTTCCTAAAATCTGCAGTTTCCAAACCATATGAATATATACTTTGCTCTCTGTCCACTGCTTTTCTGCCCAGAATTCTTTTTCTTTAGAGAATCTCTGAAGAAAATTCAGAAGCCATATGGAATTCTTCCATCTTTCAGAAATGCATCATTCATCACTTTAGCAAAACTCTTGCAAACAATACCTTAACCTGACCTCTTCCACTCATCTCATACGCTTTTTCTCTCTTTCAACCTCCTCAAAAATCTCCTTTCATTACACTGTTTTTGCCCTTCACTACTTTAAATCCAGCCTTTAATGCCCCCACCCATTTAAATGTCTCTCAGCGTAGCGGGGAAATCTCCATTGACCTCTTTTTGGCCAAGTCCAAAGCATGCTGAGTGAGAGATCTGACATCATCGTTATGCATCATCTAAGAGAGGAAATGGGAAGAAGGAGTGTGGACTGCCCATTCTGAAAATCATGCAACCGTCTTTGTAAGATGCATCCTGATCTTCAGGAACAGAGCCTAGCTTCAGTCTACTGCTGTTACCTAAAGAAAGACATCAGAATATATATCCTGCCTCCAATGACAGACATTATTCTGTTAACATTTTCAAAATTTCAACATCTGAAGTTTACTAATTCAAGGATGAATTTGTCCCACTGTTTTTACAAAACTTTCCCATGCAAATGTTTGTATGGACATTAAACCACCATCAAAGGTTCAACATGGCTGAGTTCCAAGTCCTAGGTTCAATGTGGCTGTGTCAGGTCCTGCACTTTGGCCACGACAACCCCAGGCAGCGCTACAGGCTTGGGGCAGGGTGGCTGGAAATCTCTGCAGAGGAAAAGGACCTGGGGATGTTGGTTGACACTCACCTGGACATGAGCCGGCAGTGTGCCCAGGTGGCCAAGAAGGCCAACGGCATCCTGGCTTCTATCAGGAATAGTGTGGCCAGCAGAAGCAGGGAGGTGATCGTCCCCCTGTACTCAGCCCTGGTGAGGCCACACCTCGAGTACTGTGTCCAGTTTTGGGCCCCTCACCACAAGAAAGACATCGAGACCCTGGAGTGTGTCCAGAGAATTGCAATGAAACTGGTGAAGGGTCTGGAACACAGGTCTTATGAGGAGTGGCTGCAGGAACTGGGCTTGTTTAGTCTGGAGAAGAGGAGGCTCAGGGAAGACCTTAGTACCCTCTACAACTACCTGAAAGGAAGTTGTGGCGAGCTGGGGGTCGGCCTCTTCTCGCAGATAACTAGTGACAGGACAAGGGGGAATGGCTGCAAGTTGTGCCAGGGGAGGTTCAAGTTGGAGATGAGGAGAAATTTCTTCTGGGAAAGGTTGGTCGGGCATTGGAACAGGTTGCCCAGGGAGGTGGTGGAGTCACTGTCCCTGTGGCTGTTTAAAGAAATGTTGGATGTGGTACTTAGGGACAGGGTTTAGTGGGTAATAGGTGGGGGGGAGATGGTTGGACTACGTGATCTTTGAGGTCTCTTCCAACCTTAATGATTCTATGATTCTATAATCAAACGTTGTCATAGAAATAATTCTTTTAGTTCATGATGTAACCATGGCAATATTTGCTACTCTTGCTAACCTTTGTCCCTGTGAAAGAGACAGTTAAACATATCACATAAAGCAACTAGCTTAGTTTTGCTAGTCTTCGCTGGATTTGTGACATCAAGTTGGAAAAAGCTTTCTAAGGTATATTCGTCCTACCTGAAGTTCATAAAAAGAAAGAAAAATTAATAACTTTGTGAGATCATTTGGCTCCCATCTCTGTAACTCCATTAAAAATTCTATTTAAGAACTAGGAATTCTATTTAAAATTATACTTGCATAAAAAATTCTTCTTTAAAATACATTTTTCCTACTATGCCTCTGGTAAAACAAAATCAAACAAATACTAAAGAACATATTTATACATATTTAATATGATGAAATTTTTAATGCTGTCATTACTCATTTTGCAGAAATCTGTATTGGTTTATAAATGTAATAGATTCCTCAAGAACTCTGCGATTTCCAGCAATGAAAAATACTCTGTTTACCATATCTCTCTGTCTGTGAGGGTTTACTCTTATTTATTAAGTCTTACCTTGTGTCTGAGCAGAGGAGAATGTTAACCAGAGATTCTCAGTCTGAGGTAGAATCCCAGTAAGACTTTCACCACAAAAGTTGACTTTTACCCTGTTCATTGCGTTTTATGCACTTTATGCATTAAGAACTTCAGAAAGGGCATGGAGTGGAATGAAAGTTCTGTTTGGAACACAACCCTCTATTTAAGTTTCTGGCCATATCTTCAAAAATAATTCATATGCTTCAGAAAAATGAAGGTTACCTTGAAACTAGAGGCTCTTGATTAAAGATCAAATCAGAGCAAAAGTTCCAGTCTGATGATATCAAAATATCACCATTTGCTCATGAGAAAGTTGTGCCAAAAATATTTTAAATGCCATAGCATTAACTCCATTTGATTTCTATCATCCTGACATTTGAGATCAGTTCTCCAAATGAACCTTTCACCGTTGTGAACTGCAACATTATTAGTTTCAGAAAACTCGTTCTTCTGGTTTTATATCTGATCTGGAACAAATCTTCAAGGGACTAGCAGGATGAAAATGTGAGGATATGATTCATACAGAAGTCTATGAAAATACAATTTGATGAAAGCAGTATGAAGCATGATGAACGGAAGCAGAAATTACTGGTATTTCGTGTATATGTGTGATCAAAATCACACATTAGATAGAAAGAAAGAGTAAGTTCCCCTTTAGATGCACACAAGTCACAATTTCAAAGGAAGCCATGAATGCACAGCAGTATTTGAGACCCAAAATGACATTTTCCCCCTTACTCATTTTCTTTATAACCGCACCACTCTTGGGACTATAATTGTTTCAAGGTGTGAAAACATATGTATAAATGAATATTTTTCTAGAACATATATAAAATAAATCACATTATGCATACTCTGTCTATAAACTTGGGCAGATCAAAACACCTATTCACTGGGCTGATGGAGAATGAGAGAGCTGTAAGCCTGGATTTCAATTGAGAGCAGAAATAGTTTGCTTACAGAGCTAGTGATTCATATTTTTTCCTGGAGTGTTGCCCGTTCTAGGATTTGCACACTTCTCTGGCCCCCACAGAGGATTAGCCAGATGTTCAACGGCACATGTGTAACACACCTGCTTCGTGCTGAAACATTTGGCTTTGTTAAGGCCAACGAATGGGAGGAGGCGGGGAGGAACAGTGAGAAGGAAATGAGGATTTTAGAGGTTCATCATTCAGCGCCAGGCACCCTGGTGGGAAACCCAGACGCATCCAGCAGCAGGAGATAGCGGTTACTGGACAGAAAACTTACTAGCTCCTGACACTGCACGGGGCAGCTTTGCTGTGGGACAGTCTGGCTGCCAGTTATCCCTAGAGGGGGGAAAGGCAAGGCTGAAGGTTAGCCAACACAGAGGAACAGCAGTCATCAGCACTGAGCCTGCAACAGGGGTAGCTCTTGCAAACAGGAACTCTGGGTTCCAGTACCTCTGGAATTTGGGATGTATTTTTGTGCTTTAAGAGCAGATCAGTCAACTGTTGAGTGAGGGGCTGAAATACTGCTGGCTCTGCAATCCCTAGACTGTTTTCTGAGAGGAAGAAAAAGTGCCATTCTTTGTCCATGAGGGAGGGCCGGGGTGGAGCATGCTATGTGTGATGGTCATGCTACAGAAACTGGGAATTCAGCCTTTAATAAAGGCTGGGAAAACATACGCGTATGTGCTTGCTGAAGTTTGGAAGTATAAGTTTAATGTTGGTATGCTTTAATTAAATATACATAACACCAGAGGGGAAGTCTGGATACAAATTAGCAGTTAATCTGTTGTAGCATTGTTTAGGAAAAAAAGTATTCTTAATATTTAAAATACTAATTATCTACAGTATTTTCCACCCACATTAAGCATTTATTTTACGAAAAAGCATGACTGAATACCCAATACTGTGATGATGTCGAAGTATGTTCAAACTGGAAATGTTTGGTAGGGCTGATATTCTTCAGCTTTCATTTGTTACCCACAGAAGAGTATCTAGAATTTCTTAAGAGCTGAAAACATGGTTGTTTTTCATAATTTAATTATTGGAGTGTTAAATTGAGATTTTAAGAAAAATTGTCTGTAACAAAAAAAAAGCATGCTGGAACTCCCATTGGTATTGTATGACCTATAAAACAAGCACTAAGATAACATATTTTAATGCTTTTCTTGTTTATATCACTGTAAATAACATACATATTCAGAAATATTTTCAGAAACCATCTTGTTTCTGGGTAGGAACAGGATCAGCTCTAGCAGGAGTCCTCAACCTTTCATATGAGTGATCAGGTTCAGACTAATTAGCTTCTACCTTTACAAGAAGAAAAATATCTCTTCTACAGCACTTTGGGTGGCCTGTGATCCCCAGTACAGGGATTGATTGCCTGGCACCCCACACAGTGCTACCAGTCAGGCCTCTGGACCAAATATGCTATTTAGAAATACATTTGCATTTTCTGTGCCTTTACTGAGCTAGTACAGGGCACGATTTATAAACAAAATTTCTCTCATCAAAGAAAGATCATGTTATGGACACTCAGAACAGGAATCATGAAGTTACCAGGCTGAGATATTAGCCAGGGTATTGGTGCCAAATTCCTTTCCAAAGACTGAACAACTAAGTGCCTCATCAGTGCCAGAAGTTAGTGTTGCAGGATGTTCCATGTGAAAAGAACATGGAAACTTTTTTAACCAAAAGAAAAAAAAAATGCAGGTTTTGAAACAGAGGCTCTGTGTGGTTTTTTAGTTATGTACATAGTCAGTAGTGTATAGATTTTGTTCATAGTCTTTAAAAGTAATCCTGTCATTGTGATAAAATGATTTGCCAAATTAACGTCATACATGGAGCAAAGAAAATTGTCATCTTCTGCTGTTCCCTGTTTTTTTCCCTTTTGTGTCTGCCTCGCTGGGCTCTTTCAATTAACCAAATACTTGTAGTTCTGTTGAAAAACAGCCAGGTGGGCTGTGCTGGCAATTGGCCTGGGGAAAAGCGGACTAATGGCCCAGTGATCATTAGAAGGGCAGCTGAGGAAAATTAGGACTAGCAGCTATTTGGAAGACCACGTGTAAAAGTGGCTTTTCAGATTTTAACATGGTGGTTCAGTGTGAAAGGATGCAAAGGAGGGAAGCAGATTGATATAATGGATTGATATCTTGAGGACCATGCAGACTATTCATATTAGGCTTTTGGGTGTCGTTGGTTTGGGTTTTGTTTGGTTTTTTTTTTGTTTGTGGTTTGTTTTTTTTTAAATTTGTTTAAGGTTATGCTTGAAACAAAGCCAAATGCTGCTGGTTTGTTGGTTTTTTTTGGGGGGGGGGGGAGGGAAGAAAAAAACCCCCAAAAATCCCACAACACAAAAAAACCCAAACCTAAACAACAAATCTATAATGTTTTAATTAAACTAGACCCACTGCTTATGTCAGTCTGATGACAGGGATGTAAATATTAAGCAATAAATTGAGAGAATCTACTAGTACTAGTGCTTGCACTACAAGCAAACTGTAGGGCTTGATGAACATGTTTATTTATCCCAGTTAATATATGGGTTATGATAATTTAGGGCCTGGAAATATTAGAGAAAGGTAAGAGAAAAGACTGAAGCCTTTTGATACTTCCAAAAATGTTTATCTCCATCACCTCCAGCCTAACCATCGGTCTTCTACAGGACATAAAAATGAATAGAACACAGTTCACTTGTTCAAGGTAGAAGACCTGTATGTTCTGATTAGAGAGATCTTTTCATTTAAAAAACAGTCCAATGGTGCAAGCCAAGAATTTCTATTTCATTGTCACCTATTACCTTTGAAGAGTAGTCCTTAGCCACTAAGAAAGGTACTCATAGGTACGCATGGATAGGATGCTCATTATTTTTATACATAGCTACAGTTCTTCGAGATTCTACAGAACCTTAATAATACCTTCTCACCAGATCTGACTAGGATAGTGTACAATCTGTTAAGGAATTCATACACCAAATTTATTAGTCTCTGGATAAAACAAACATGCCTAAGCAAAGTATTACAAAAAAAGAGAAAGGGTGGGGTGTTGCATGTAAATGAAAAATAGAAGCTAGAATTCTAAACGTCATTGGTAGTAGATCCATTTGTATGGGAATCAGCATACCTTTTCCCACACAGCACCATGAATCTTGAGCCATATAAAGTACTAAAAAGGTAATAAAAAAAACCCCAAACACCCTAAATGTAAAGTTGCCCCTTCTTTAATGCTTACACTACAGGTGGTTCCAGAACTAACTCACTGGAGACAAAATTTAAGAAGAATCCTTTTCTGCAGGGCTGGTCTTCTCAGTAGGAGAGCAAACAGGCTTGATCTGCAGGGAAAGTAGCATCTTCTGTTCTCCAACAAGAAGATTCGGGCTTGTATCACTTAAATAACAGATTCCTCTATGAATCTCTCAACAGTGATTTTAGAAGGAACATAGGCACTTGTGTCTGTGAAAGAGACAGTGTGAAAGGTGCAATGACAAACCTTTGTACTTCAGAAGATAATACAAGGAACAACTTATATGTCTGCATTAGGAGTTCTTTAATATGAGGTAATGAAATACAAATCATATGAGAAACAAAACCTAGGTAAATCTTACTAAAATAAAAATATTACTAAAAACTTTATTGAAACTGAAGGCTAAGGAATAGCAAAATCACACGGAAACAAATAAAGAAAATATAACGTGGAAACTGTATTATAAAAGCCATGGAAAAACTTCTATAAAAACATTAGATATAACAGAAAAATAGAAGCAATTATAATGAGAAAACTGAGCCATTAATGGACAGCTGAAGGAAACATGAAATGTTTAAAGCTTTCTCTGGTTCAGTCTTCACAAATAAAAAGGCTAACTGTGACCAGATGCTTAACTTAATTATTATGAATGAGGAAATAGGAACACCAGCCTGAGAATGGAACAATCAATTAGGTAAGTTGAGTATATTCAAGTCATTAGGACTTGACAAGCATCACCCCAAAGTACTTACAGAGTTAGTCAAAGCAATTTGGGACCTTTCATTAGGGATGCAGGACAAATAAGGGATTTTTGTGGAAGGTGAATAACTTCTAGAAAGTCAGAGAACTAGCATGGGAGGATAAAAGGGACACAGGGAATTAGAGAAGAGTCAGCTTATCTTTGATAGAAAGGTAACTGAAGCAAATTATTAAACAATGAATTTGTATTCACCTAAAGACAACACACAACCAACATGAATTTGTCAAGAATAACTCATGTCAATGTAATTCAATTTCTTTGACAGGATAACAAGATCTGGGAAAGTAATAGATGTCAGATTCACATGACACTCATAAACCAACTGGGAAAATATGGTCTGAGCAAAACTGCTGTAAAATCTTGCCCAGCAAACTTGTTAATAGCTTGTTGGAGAATGGATAGGATATATTACATAATGCCCTTCACAAGGCTGACCTGATATTCAATATTTCAGCCAAAAATTTAGGTGTCTTAGAAAGTTTGTGAATGACAACAACTTGTGAGGGATTTCATTTTGAAAGGCAGGATTGGAACTCAAGCAGATCTGAAGAAAATGGAGAAGGCACAAAGACAGATCTGAATACAGAAATTCACATAAGACTAAACATGGGAAAGAAAAATCAAATTCACAAAGAAAGGATGGAAAATAATGTATTGGGAAGATATATTTCAGAAAGATGAGAGCCTATGTCAAAATAAGGGAGACCTTACTTCTCTAAACATTAATGATACATATAACTATTCATAAGACTTGAGAGTTAATTATGCCACTGTATTCTGTTATGGCATACTGAAATGCAGTTCACATCTGGTGCTAGTGCGCCCTGTGTAAGATGGATTCAACACACTGGGATGAAGAAGAGAACTCCAGACGTAGACAAAGAAAGGTCAAAAAATATCAAGATTTATGAAGAATAACTGAAGGAAATGGGGCCATTAAAGAGGGAACTGAGGGCAGAACATAATATTAAAGAGGTAAGTAATCAGTCTTATTCACATACACTGAATCTGACAAGGAATAATTGCCTTCCTCCCAAGAAAGGAAGATTTAAACTTCAGATATAAAATAACAGTTATAGTTATAGACCTGGTGATAGAACAAGTTACACTGGGAGGTGTTGAAACCAACATCACAAGAGGATTTTGAAAGGCATGCATATCAAGGACAACAAAAAATAATTGTTGATTTCCATGCTCTGAGGCAGAATGACTGCTAGATGTCACTTCCCCTCCGCATTTCTTGGATTTCTCTAACCATACCAGATTCTGCTCAGAGTCTAAGTTTCTTACCTTTTCATTTCTTATTTGTGATTTTATTTTCAGACAGGCAATGTAGCCAATTAGTCAACTAGCTGACGGTGCAACCGCAGGTTACTAATAACCATTCAGAAGACTTTGCCTACTTTTCAGACAGTAGTCACTTAATATATATGGCTAAGAAATGCTTACCAACAGGTTAGGTAATGCTGTGTTTTAAAATTTATGAAGTGCCATAGACATACAAGTGACATATACATTGCATTCCTGAAGAGACTGCAATTTAGCAGCTCCATTGTACAGACAACAAACAGATTCTGAAACTTGATTAAAGTGTATCCTTTGTCTTGAGTTCATCAAGAATTTCCTATTATATGCATGCAACAGACCTCTAGTACACTTAAAACAACAGAAATTTTTAGGGAACGGTAAAAAGCTTAAATCTAGCAAAATAAACCAAAAATCTTAACATATGACAATAAAAAAGGAAATTAAACTGTCAAAACCTGTAAAAAAAAGTACAATCAAGATCAGCCAGAGCCAGTATATATAAAGTTAATGCTGAATCAGGAAACAATGGAGTAATGCCTAGCAATATTTTAAAACCATTTGTGTGTGGTTTAATATATTTCACTTTTTTTATCAGATTTATTTGGTCTAAAATGCCTCAGTTTAGGGTGGTCTGTAAATTTCAAGGAAAACAGTTTAGGAATGAGCAGTACCCTCCTGATAATTCTTCAAATCTGGATTGAGTTGCTGTTGTTCCAAATGCCACTGGTCACTATGAAGGGAAAGGAAAACAACTCAAAAGGGTGAATGTAATCTTTCAGAAAGCTTTTGTCCTAGATCAACATCAACTCCATGAGTCACATCTGTCATGCCTGCAATTCATCTATACACAGAATTCAATCACAGGTTAAGTCAGACAGAAGCTCTCCAAATCAGGATTTTGTGGGGTTTTGCTCTAAAGACCCCGGGATGCACTTCCAAAGAAAACAGATTAATTTAACCTGGATGAAATCTAGGTGAACTGATGAATTTTGCCTGAAACCTTATGAAATGCACAACGTAACTAAAATACTACTTTTTCTCCTGTTTACCAGGCTGCAGACTGTTCCCTCATTCTCGTATGCAGAGATACCATATAAAACGATGCTGATCTGATGACATACACAGTGCACATCCAGGCGCCCTGGAAAAATACAGTACTTCTAACTGGTAAGGAGGTATTTATGCAAGTGTAGATGAAATTTGCATTTTCACCATTTGTGTGAGATTGCAAGGAATGCTGCAGGGAACAGTGAGTCAAACTCTACTTCTCTAACAGACTGAATCTATTTATTTCACCAGTCTTCACAGGCAAGACTTCACTCTACAAATTAGTGACTTCAGTGACCTGTACAAATTTAAGAGTGCCTTCAGGTCAGTAACCCTGCAAGTAGTAGACATATGTAAAACACTGTTCATTCATGCCTAAAACTTGCAGTCTAAACCCGGATCCAATTAGTAATAGCTAAAAGGATTTACTTCTCCAGCTTGTAAAGAAACCGGAACTGAATTAAAAAAATTAAGAGTAACAGGAGTAGTAAAAACACAATATAAACCCCTTGGTTAATACTGTTCTTCAGGGTGAAAATCAAATAGGAAAAAAAATCAGGAAATTAGAAACATTTGGTGCAAATTCAGTTCAGCCCCCTTTTATATAAATCATGAATTATATACTGAGAGATTACTTTACTCAAAGGATCATTGCCTTAAACAGTGGACTGGACTGGGGATTCTCACTTAGCAAGCACATATTTAATATTTTGCTTTACTCCTGTGCTGACTTATGGCTTAAGATGTTCTTCCTGTGTCCAGTCCTGAACATAAGAGTATGGAAGTATTTGTGTTTTATTCCTTCCCCTATATAGCTTATCTATGTAATAGCAAGTAGCACGCTCTCCAAAAAGCAGGAATAGAGTAGATTCCTTTTTACAACTATGTACATAAAACACGAGGATATTAAGATGTAAAGTATCAGCATCATCAGAAAATATAGCATGTAGCACCTTGCTTACACTCAGGATGACCACCAAGACATTTGAAAACTTGCAGTCTACAGCAGTAGATTTCTGCAACTTAAATTGTTTATCCGAGTATACCAGGAAAACCAGCGTGAAAGGTCACTCGTACTTTGTCTGTTGGTGTAATGTGCATTTGGTGGCCACAGAGCAGGAGGCTTAGGAATTTCAGGTCCTTTCCCAAACTTCTCAAGATCTTGACCTCCAATTTCTACAAAGGAACACTAAAGATTCAGTCATTCAGCTCTGGGGATATTTTTGCAATCAAAATGGACCAGACTTCATTCCATAGGAAGCTGCCCAACACTTTTATCTGAATTTGTTGCTTGTGCTAGTAATAATGAGGAAGATTAGCCTGAGGCAGACACCTGGTGTGGAAAATTCAAGTCCACATTCCAGTTCGAACAAAATATTATAAGCCATGAAAACCAGGATTTTATTGTAAGAAGAATCAGACTCTCTTAATAGTTCTACCTTTTAAATACAACTAATGGAAAATAAGTTATTCAGGATCCAGTTATTAACACTCAAAATTTGGACTGGTTAAAAAAAAAATCCCAGCTGAGTTTTCCTCTCTTTCTGCAGCAAAGATTTTTAAACCAAGAAAAGTAGATTCTATTTTAAATGAGGATGGGGGAAGAAGTTAAGTAAAGCTAGACCAAGGGATCACAAACTGATTCAGTTTAAACTGAAGGATAAATACGGCTGGTTCTACAAGAAGCTTCACAATGTGAAGGGGGAAACTCTAAAGGGACATCACTAAGAAATTAGGAATTTTCTTAGTAAAGGCAGCTAAAATGTTGGGAGGAGATACTGTTATCTCTCAAAACTCAGGGTGCAAATTATTCCCAAATCATGGTTTCTATGCTGATCAAAGTGTTACTGAAGGGCTCCAGGTCTACAGGGATTAATTTGTACTTCCATCATATTTTTGGGATAGGGGGAAATTCTAAAACAAATGGTGAAAAGCAGTTAACCAGCAAAGAAAGCTACATCTTGGGAGGCCAGAAAGTGAAGGGATAAAGTGAGAATTTCCAAAAGTCAAGCTGAGTTAGACCTTGCAAAGGAAATGAAAAGAAGCCATAAAAGGTTATTTAGCAGTATAAATAAAACAAAAGAAGCTGAGCTAGTAAGCAGTGTAAATGGATTTGAGATTTAAGATTTAATAGGTACAGACCAGAAGCTAAATGGATATTTGACTTCAGGTTTCAGAAGGATAACTATGACAAAAACAACATGGATAATGGGTAGGAGAATTGGAAAAGAAATTAACACAATAAACTTGGAAGCAAAAATCAAATCATGACATCAGATTATTTCGCTGAATACTGAATATTTAAAAAACTAAAATCTGAAAATGCAAACACAATAACAAAGCTGCTGTCTTCAGTGGGAACAGAAATTTTACCCTGTCCTGTAGGAATTACATTGAGGCACAATTTTCAATTTATTTAGTTCAGGTCTCCAAATAATTTTTAGATCATAAGACCTTTTCTTCTAACAAAACCCAAACGACTCAGTGTGATGGAATGACATATTACAAATGTAGATTAGAAAGTCTTAGTATTTTTGTGCTTTAGTGGACTGTATTATTCTTGAAATGGAGCTTTAAGGTGTGTTGAAGTAAAATAAAATCAGATTTTTGTCTTGTTTTTTGTTCATGGAAATTCTATTTTAATGCCAGTGTCACTAATAATACTTGAAAAGAAGGAAATGTGGCTGTCAATAATCAATGTTGAATGTTTTCTTTTTTGAAAGAAGTTGCATTTTCAATAGATATGAATTTGCCAAACCACTTGTAACACTATCAGTCATAATCTTTTGCTCGTGACCTTGGTACTGTGGGGACATTAACTGACCTAAGAAATTTGGAAAAAACAACAGCTAGTTGTTACTAATCGGTTTCATATTTGGAAGTGCAGAGGGTAATTATAATATTTCAGTTCCTATTGGTGTTGACAATGAATCTTGGTGGTGAAAATGAAATAGTAGTAAAATCCATTTTTTACTGGAACCTAGCAAAGATGGGACAGACCATCTTTGTTAGCCATATTTCATGGCAAAGTAGCTGAAGATAATACAATGAAGTATAAAAAACAAAACCAGAACTCCTTACAGCACAGATCTATAGAAAAGCAATGGATGATGCTACTAGAGTATTTCGAGAAATTTTCTCAGTTCTCTTTTCCAAAATATTTTTTCTGCATTCCTTCCCCTAGAGAAAAATATGTTAAGTAAATACTATAACAAAACTAAAAAACAAAACACTATACTAAATTTTAAGTAGAAAAAATGAAAGTAAACAGTAGAATTGCAGCAACAGGGAATTTTCTTGCTGTACAAAGGGATGTAGTTAAAAAATAATGAAAGGCAAGTTAAGCACATGTTGGTAGATAAACCAGAAATGTAAAACTGCTTCCTGATGGAGCCTTAATTACATGAAAAGTACAGTTAATTCACTGAATTCAAGTATCGCATGTGATAAATGCTCCCTCCTCAGGAATATATACTTTTTCAGAAATAAAAAGTACTATCAAAATCTCCTAGGAAAAGGAAGGAGTAGTTACCATAGTTTTCACTGGTGAAATATCTCGAATTCTTACAATGAACTGTAAGAAAGATAACAACAACTTTCTGTTTATACTGGTATAAATAGAATGAAGTTACACTAGGTCAGTGTTGGAATATGATTAAATCTGTCCAGGAGTATATCTCAACCTTACCCCAGCCATCCACTTGGCAAAATCAAAAAACCTGCACGCGCGCACACACACACACACACAGAAATAAATGAAAATGTTTGATAAAAGAATTGAAACCTCTATGCCGTTCTGGAAGATATTTGAGTCATTTTCAGGATCTGGTTGGAGTTTCTTAGAATCAAAAATTTTATTTTTGTCTCAAATGAATCAGATATGAATAAGCAAAATGAAACACTGAATCTGCTGCTACTTCAGATAAGAAAGATTCATACGTGACTTCTGCTGGAGACAAACTCTTGTTCATTTCAGACTGCCCCAGCTCCTAGAAATGAGAATAGAATAGAATAGAATAGAATCATTAAGGTTGGAAGTGACCTCAAGGATCATCTAGTCCAACCATCCCCCCACCACCTATTACCCACTAAACCACGTCCCTAAGTACCATATCTAACCTTTCCTTAAACACCCTCAGGGATGGTGACTCTACCACCTCCCTGGGCAACCCGTTCCAATGCCCGACCACCCTTTCAGAGAAGAACCTTCTCCTCATCTCCAACCTGAACCTCCCCTGGCGCAACTTGCAGCCATTCCCCCTTGTCCTGTCACTAGTTATCTGCGAGAAGAGGCCAACCCCCAGCTCACCACAACTCCCTTTCAGGTAGTTGTAGAGGGCAATAAGGTCTGCCCTGAGCCTCCTCTTCTCCAGACTAAACAAGCCCAGTTCCTTCAGCCGCTCCTCATAAGACGTGCATAAACGTTCATAAGATCAGTGCCTCAAATAATGAGGTGAAAGATGTAAAATCAAGTCATTTGCAAATGTTATGTTAAACATGAAGCCAGAGCTAAACAAGCTCATATGCTCCTCAATTGAACAGTACACACTGGCTGTTGGGAAGTAATTTCTTTGAGAAATAAGAATCTAAACTCAGTAAAACTGGTTTATTGTTGTTGTTAAATACAGACCTGTTAAAAGAATACATTTAATGCAGAAGTAGTAACTCAGAGGCCAAGTATCTTTCTTGATCTTATCCAAGAAAGCAGTAAATCCACCTAGACTGGCACAACTGTTGCCAGTCAAGTTTGTCTCTATTGTTGCGCCCTGGGTGAAAAAGCACCTATAGCCCCATATTTTGGCTTTCTTAAGACTTATCAGTGTGGTGTGAGTTCTGGAGAGAAACAGAGAGACAGTGTTGAGAAACCTCCCCAGAGAGGACAAGTTTTCAAAGTAAAATCCTAAGGCAAAGCTTTTAGCATAATGTTATGTAAATAAGCAGTAAGACTGGCTGAGGTTTCAGTGCTCTGTGATTTCGCTTTGAAAGTTTTTGCTTTTGGAGTTCACTGTAACCTCATTAAGTTTTGCTGGCACTTTCTCTAGGAGAAGCAACAGCTGCGTAACACTGATAAACCTTGGGAAGGATGAAATGCATGACTGTGGTTGGTGCTCCAGTCTAAGCCGACCATATGTAAAAGCTCTCACCTGGAACCATTTGCTGTGGATAAATCTCTTAAATCTTGCACTGTAAAATGTAGTTAAATAAGAATCATCCGTAACAGTAAATCTCTAAAGAAAAGAAAATCTTTTAAAATTTAGTGTATTATTCTGCTTTTTGTTATACCATTATTATCATCATATATATCTGTGAATACTGACTGAATGTGAAATCATTGGGAGTTGACAATCAAGCTCAGAAACATCCTTAAGCATTAATTATTTTTAGTAGCCACAGAAATAAACATATGATGCTTCTAAGACTCCTTTGAATACCTAGCAATATATTAAAAATATATTGTGAAATGAAATATTTAATCATTGATTAAATCACTGATCATCTTGATCATATTCAGTATTGAAACATACTATGTTCTTGCCAGATATATCATTCTAGGCCACAAGAGTCTTCTACTTGAATGATTTAAACTAAAACAAAAAAAGATTGTTTTCTTTCTTGCTGATTTTGTAGATGATAAAAATAATCTTTTCCAATTGCTTTATCTTCCTAAATTTTTATGGAAAGAGAAGAATAGAATAGAATAGAATAGAATAGAATAGAATAGAATAGAATAGAATAGAATAGAATAGAATAATTAAGGTTGGAAGAGACCTCAAGGATCATCCAAAGTCCAATGCACTAACATTGTCCTATTAAAAATACTTGAATAGGTCCAGAATTTTTCCCAGTCTCAAGATAGGAAAAAAATAAAAAAGGATGAGGAAAGAAATACAAAACTGAGAAACATGAAGTGATAAAATACCCGTATTTCTCCATCTGTGATTGGTCTGTGGAATTATTACACCGTGCAACTCATTGGTTCTAAGAATTTAACAAAAGCGAAAGGGATTTTTCACATTTAATGTTCTTAGAGAGCTATGACTAAAAGGACAAGAATCCCTGTGCTTCCAGGTATAAACCAATCCCTAACTGAAAAAGACCACTTGCCTGTTGTTACAGTCCTGTCTGTATTTGTCACCCTGCACACGCTATGAGAAATGTCCTTGTGAATAACATCATTAAGAGCAGGTGATTTTCAGGGGCACTCTTTGCCTTCATATAGAATCCATGGCAGTTGGAGTCTCTGGACCTTTACAAGTCACATCCTAGCTGCACAAAAGTTTTGTACAGAAATACTGACATCCATGTTATTTCATGTCAGCAAGAGTGCCAGTTCTCAGACAGGACTGCTAAAGCTCTGTATTTGCTTAGTAAGAAGACATCCATAAAGACTTACATTTACAGATCACACATTTAGTTATGATTCTTAAAAATCCTCTCATAAGTAAATCTGAATTAGAAATGTATTTGACCTATTGCAAAGAAAACTTTTAGTTGAACTCATTAGGTGTTTTCTTTTAAGTTAATTTCTTTGCAGAGCTGCTAACAAGTATTTCAGGTTCAGTGAATGCTTAACCTAAACTCTGGACTAAAAGGAGAATTCCTATGTCATCAAGATTTTACTCTGCAGTAGACATCTGTGACTTATGGTTCCTTCCATACTCTGATCACTTTTCCACTTGTGTGAATCTTTTTTACTTTCTATTTATGGGTGAGCCTGGAGAAGAATAGTCACATAGTGCAGCATCCTGACTCCAGTGATCAATTCCAGGTGATATTCCAGGGAAGTCTTCATTGGGAGATGCAGGAAAGGTCCCACAATATGTTTTTTCTTCTGTTTCTCTGCAGCTTAGATGTCAATCTAGAACCTGAAAAAAGAAAAATTTGAGAAATCCTAAAAAATGTTTATCAGCCTTATGACCAGTTGGGATAGTACAGAAATCCATACAAAGACACTTACTAAGTCTTTCACCTAGCTAATAAACTTTTTGTAGCAGGGAATTCACCACTTAATTACACATTTTATATGAAAAAAAAAACCAACAACCACACTTCCTTTAACAGTCTTAAATTTATTACTTCTGTAGTTTTAGTAAATGTCCCATTGATTTTAAGATTCAAAACAGTTTGCTGCACTTTACTGTATTTTTTTTATCCCATTAGTTATTGAATTTCTTTCTACAACGTACAATTTCAATCTTTTTATTTTCTTCCTTCTTCTGTGAAACCTGCTTATACTGCATACATATTTTTTAGGCCAGCTGCGTCTCTAGTCTTTCCTTCAATCCTAGAGAGCCAATGCAATATGAATTAACAATATTTCGATTTTCATGGAAAATATACATGAGCTCTAATCCTGATAAAAGAATAAACTTAAGATATGAATTAATATCATCCATGGGAACAAAATTTCTAAAACAATAAGGAGGTAGATACTGGAAACTCTGAATCTCATTTCCCTGCAAGAATATATCCCAGAGACATATGTCTCTCCCTCAGTGTCCTTTGACAGTGACAAAATGAGCCTCCTGCCTACTTCAGTTGCTTTTGAGGCACTGGTATATTACAGACTTTAATTATGTAATGGTGCTAAAGTTTTCTGAAGATATAATTTTTTAACAGATCGCTAACTGTGAACATGAAAGAGACTTGTCTAGGTGGCCCTGCCTTGGCAGGGGGGGTTGGACTAGATGATCTTTTGAGGTCCCTTCCAACCCTTGTGATTCTGTGATTCTGTGATTCTGTGAATTGTCCTAACCACTACTAGATGGTGCGCAATGAGATATCTGCATACTCAATAATCTTCAAAGGATAAAAATCCATCGTACGGAAAATCTGATTGAGAAGGTTTTTTGGGGTGAATGAAGTACATGAGGTTAATAAAATAGACAGATTTCAAGTGAATTTGATTCAGCAGAAAACTTTTCAGTGTTCCTAGCATTTTTTAATATAAATCTCCATAAACTTGGGAGACAAAACTCATGTTTGCTAGATTTTTTGACTCTAGTTGTTGAGATATTTTTGCCAAAACATGCACTCATAATAAGTCCAAGGGTGTTTACAGGCTGTAATGTATCATTGTGCAGGTATCAGTGTTGGTTGTAAGTCTGCTGCCTGTGGAAATGGAAGGAGCCTCCTGCTCTGTGCTGGATAGTTTCTAGTTATCTCTACATGACACTGCATCATGTAGTACAGACACAGCTAAGAACACAAATAATGACCTTTTTTTCCTACCTTCTCTAGCTTACATTTGAAGATCAGGACAAACCCAGGAAGGGGTGATTTGGGGGATTTTTTTATATTTCTGGTCTAATTATAAATGACAAGTCCTAAATAACTTTGTAACTCAGAAATGCAGTTCTAGACAAGATGAAAGTCTCCATGACACCTGGGCTTCGGGGAAACAGTTAACTAGAAAATCAAGGTCTTGAGGTATCTACTAGCTGTAACCTGATTTCCATTCAATTTGCTTAGAGATGGTATAAGGCATAGTTTGTTGTTTTGTTTATTATCAAAGAGGGTAAGAAACACAGAAAGAGATAGAGGGGAAACACAGATAAAAGAACCTATTCTTAACGTTCTAGGCAGAAAGATGTAAGCATGGAAAGTCAATGTGATGGTGCTGTTATGTTTTACAGTCAGATGCATTTCAACATAATTTGAAGGCAAAAAAGGGTAAGTATAGAAGAAATTAAAATAGGATCTGCATCTTTTCAAAGGTGGAGAGGCTCTAAGAAAGCAAACACATGTTCTCCGTTATGCCTTTAAAGCAAAGATTTTACATTTCAGACTTCCAAAGGAGCTCAGGATTATCTTCATCTTTAAGGCACATCAACTTAATATAACCCATCCAAGAGGGAAAACGGTAAACTAAAACTCAAACTGTATTAAGCCATTGGTGTTCCTTTGGCACTAAACTCAGTAAGGGCAGGATTCCATACTTGGTTTCTGAAAATGGATTACAGATACTCTGGTTGCTTGCTTTAATCTCAGAGTTATGTTTCCTACACTCATTATGGTTAAAATAGTATCACCCAAAGAACCTTTTTAAGGAACAAAAGCTGTAGTGATATTTTTATTTTTATCATGGAATTCTCAGCAAAATAAGTTGCAGTAAAAATATCAATTGTTCAGAAACAAATTATTTACTCTCCTGGTTTCAGCTGAGAGAGAGTTAATTTTCTTCACAGCAGCCGGTATGGGGCCGTGTTTTGGATTTGTGCTGGAAGCAGCGCTGATAGTGCAGAGATGTTTTTGCTGTTGCTGAGCGATGCTCACACAGAGCCAAGGCCTTTGCTGCTTCTCGCACCGCCCCGCCGGCGGGATGGCTGGGGGTGCGCAGGGAGCTGGGAGGGGACAGACAGGGCAGCTGACCCCAATTGACCAAAGGGACATTCCATACCATATGACATCATGCTCGGTTTAGACGGGGCTCGGGAGGAAGAGGAAGAGGGGGGGCAGCGGCGTTCGGAGTGATGGCGTTTGTCTTCCCAAGTCACCATTATGCGTGACGGAGCCCTGCTGTCCTGGGGATGGCTGAACCCCTGCCTGCCATGGGCAGTAAGGAATGAATTCCTTGGTTTGCTTTGCTTGTGCACGCGGCTTTTGCTTCACTTATTAAATTCTTGTATCTGAATCCACGAGATTTCTCACTTTCACCCTTCCAATTCTCTCCCCCTTTTCTGATGAGGGGGACTGAGTGAGCGTCTACGTGGTGCCCAGCCAGCAGCTGGAGTAAAACCATGACAGTTTTATAAACTGTCCTGAAAAACATAATTTGTCTACCGTTTATTTCTTCAAATAATATTGTGTGATCTTACCCCTTTCTGCAATAACAAGTTCTTTTATCAAGTTCTAACCTTCTCACACAGATATGCTAATATTATTATTTGATACATTTAAACATCATCTAAATACAATAATGAACTGTGTAACAACAGTTGAAAACAAGAGCTGGCGAAATGAGGATATGTTTTTATCATTGCAGATTGAGAAAGTTACAACTCTGTCTTTCACTTACTTCATAGATGTTGGATTATAATTACAATGATGTATACAACAAAATAACTCCTTTCTATAAAAGATTTGAAAGTAATATAATAAATTCTCACTCAGATAGCAACATTTATAGGTTTTAACACAAAAGAATAATTGAAATAGAAAAAACTACCCATATCTAAGCACAGTTTAGCTTGATATATATATGAATGTTCTCTCACAGGTGTCTGACAATAGCTGCTACCTCCTCTAGATCAAGGACAAAAAAATTAGTCACAGACATTTTCTTCATTTTTAAAAGACCAGCAAGTAGTCCTAAAGTACCAAAGGGTGCTGCTTTTTTTTTCAATTGGACAATTTTAGAAAATATGTGAATAGGTATGGAAAGCAATTTTTTTTTTCAAACAGATCTAGCCTATACATCACAAATTGCCTAAACAATGTATCAGAAATAATCACTTTCATTTCAGAGATTCAGAGATTCAGAGATTCACAGATGTGTAGGGGTTGTAAGAAACCTCTGGAGATCATCTAGTCCAACCCTTCTGCTAGAGCAGGATCCCCTAGAGCACATTGCACAGGATTGCATCCAGATGGGTCTTGAATATCTCCAGAAAAGGAGATTCCACAACCTCTCTGGGCAGACTGTGCCAGTGCTCGGTCACCCTCACAATAAAGAAGTTTTTTCTCATATGGGGATGGAACTTCCTATGTTCCAGTTTGTGCCCATTGCCCCTCGTCCTGTCACTGGGCACCACTGAGAAGAGTCTGGCTCCTTCTTCTAGACATCCACCCTTCAGGTATTTATAGGTGTTGATCAGACCTACTTTCAGTCTTCTCTTCTCCAGGCTGAACAGACACAGCTCTCTCAGCCCTTCCTCATATGGGAGGTGTTCAAGTCCTCTAATCATCCTGGTAGCCCTCCACCGGACTCTCTCCAGTAGTTCCCTGCCTTCCTTGAGCTGGGGAGCCCAGAACTGGACACAGTACTCCAGATGTGGTCTCACCAGGGCAGAGTAGAGGGGAAGGATAACCTCCCTCGATCTGCTGGCCACGCTCTTCTCAATGCACCCCAGGATACCATTGGCCTTGGCCATGAGGGCACACTATTGACTCATAGTTTAACTTATCATCCACCAGAACTCCCAGGTCCTTCTCTACAGTGCTCCTCCACCAGCAGGTCAACCCCTAACCTGTACTGGTGATTGGGGTTGTTCTTCCCTAGGTGTAGGACCCTATGCTTGCCCTTGTTAAATTTCATTTCCTGGCAAGTGATTTATACGTGAGATGAGAGGGAAACAAGGAAAGTTAGTTATGTAATTCATTAAAAATGTTAAGTCTTCAATTTTAGCATGAAAACTTCTTCTGTAATGTGGAAGAAATATACAAATCCATGGTCTATTCACTTTTGAAAAACAACACAGTGGCATAAAGTCAAGTTGGAGGCCAATCAGTAGTGGTGTACCCCAGGGGCTGATACTGGCACCCATCCTGTTCAACATCTTCATTATCTTGCTGGATGATGGGAGAGAATACACCATGAGCAAGTTCACAGATGATTCAGAATTGAGAGAAGCGGCTGATATGCCATATAGTTGTGCCACCATTCAGAGGGACCTTGATAGGCTGATGAATTGGTCCAAGAGACATCTTATGCAGTTCAAGAAGGGGAAATGCAAAGTCCTGCACCTGGGTAAGAATAATCTCAGGCACCAGTACATGCCAGTGATCAACTCTCTGGAAAGCAGTTCTGCATAGAAGGACCTTAGGATCCTGGTGGACAAAAAGGTGACCATGAGCCAGCAGTGTGTTCTTGTAGCAAAGAAGTCCAACAGTATCCTGGGCTGCATTAGGAAAATTGTTGCCAGTAGATCAAAGGAAGTGATCCCCTCTATTCACTGATGGGATACATTTGGAGTACTGTGTCCAGTTCTGGGCTTCTCAGTCCAAGAAAGACATCCTGAAATGAGTCCAGGGCAGGTCCAAGAAGAATTAACTGACTGGAGCATCTGAAAAGAGCTAAGGCTTTTCAATCTGGAAAAGATAATGCTGAGGGGGGGAATCTTACTAATATGTATTAATGTCTAATGGGAGGAAGTGAAGGAGGGTGAGTCAGACTCTTCTCAGTAGTGCCCAATGACAGGACAAAAGGCAATGGGCAAAAATTTAAAAACAAGAAATTCACCAGAAACACAGGAAAACGCTATACGGCCTCCACAGGGCCCTTCCAACTAGTTTATTCTGCATTTCGGTAGTTACTGTAGTGCAGAGTGCAGTAGTGCAGAGCATGACAAGAGGATGAAATATGCCTGTGAGCTTGTGCGTCAGTGTCCTTTTGGTAGCTGAAAATTCTACCACACCTGTCATCAAATATAGTCAGATTTGTTCGGTATGGTCCTGTAGAAACCATAATTTGCTTTCATGGTAGAACAACTGTCAGGAACACGACTGAATTACAAGTCTCTTAAAGTTCTTTAACAGTTTTGCTATGATTGCAGGTGGTCCTAGGGGATTTTAAATGAAAGTGTCTGTAGCTACACAGAGCTTCTCTCTCAAGCCTTGTCCATATCCAAGCTAATACCACGTTAAGTAATTTTGAGGCCAATTTATTTAAACCACTGCAATGAAAACAGTCTAAGCTAAATCAACATACACCACTTCTTTAACTGCTTTAAGAATGTCTACATAAAAGATTAAAATGTCTACACAAAAGATTACTTATGTGCTTGAGACGTCCACTTTTTACAACTGTATCAGCTAGCTTAATTAGAGATTTTATTTCTCCCTAAAAACCTTGCAAGTTACTTAGCAGCAGCTTATATATAAGTTGCTCTGTGACCAATGTAATTAATGAAGTATGTGTTCTGTACAGTTTGGATTTCAGAGTGATCTCATATGTGGATTCTCTGATATCTAATACCGACTGAATTCAAGCTCTGTTTCCCGTACCCACCTTTCTCAACACTGCTGGAATTTAGTACATTTAAGATTTCTACCTCTTTCTCTAAATTTATCTGCAATCTACTACCAAGCGCATAAGCTGCTGGCATATACACGCAGATATGTGTGGCAAAAATGCTACTGAAATGATGTATGTATGGAAGGTGTCTGGTTTTAATTTGAGGGCTTTGGCAGGACAAATAGAACATGGTACCCACTGACACGCTTTTGGTGATTTTAGTCAGTGCTTTCTCTGTGTAAATTTTCCAAAGAGGGAGAATCTTTTTGACTTCATGAGTGAGAATAACTGAAAATAAAAGAAAATGCAGAAAGAGAAGCAAGGATGGAATATCTGAGATGGGAAGGATTTATTCATGCTGGTTTCCTCAGCATATTTGGTGTCGTGGTTTAACCCCAGCTGGCAACTAAATAACCCACAACCGCTTGCCTACGCTCCTCCAGTGGGACAGGGGGAAGAGAATCAGAAGGGTAAAAGTGAGAAAACTTGTGGGTTGAGATAAAAACAGTTTAATAATTGATGATGATAATGATGATGATAATACAATTTTAATGAAAAGGAAAATAACAAAGAGAGAAAAATAAAACCCAAGAATGACAAGTGATGCAAATGAAAGTAGTTGGTCATCAAATGACTGATGGCCAGCCAGTCCCTCAGCAGCACACCTGCCCTGCCAACCTTCCCCCTACTTTTATTGGTGAGCATAATGTCATATGTTATGCAGTATCCCTTTGGTTAGTTGGGGTCAGCTGTCCTGTCTCTGTCCACTCCCAACTTCTTGTGACAAGTTAAATGCAATCAGGACAGAAGAGAGAGATTAGCCCACTTGAATCTGAACCCGAAGTACCAAAGGCTAAGCTTACAGTGCATCTTATCTGAGGTTTGGCCCCAGGCTTTTGCTAGTACCAGCTACTAACCCACTGCTGCCACACCTGTACTGAAACTCAGATCTCAGTTGGAATTAGTAGCATCATCACTTTGTTAAGTCAGACCACAGAGCTGTGTTTATGTGTCTTTTCCATTTTTGTGAGGTAGGTTTATCTAGTGGAGACAAAAGCACTTTCAGGTCACGGTAGACAGTCCATCTCAAGTGAACCAAGCCATTCTGCTGCTGGCTGAGAAGCTGACTTCAGCCCCCGGGTGCACCTTCTCACCTTTACAGAGAGGAGGCTGGTGGTCATTTCAAATGTGAAGTGTTGCTTTTAACTTTAATCTGTGCTTTGAAATGGCAAGAAGCCCTTGAACACATCCTAGGAGCAGCTTCAAAACATCTCGTCCTAGGTGTGACACACTGCACACAGTGAAGAAGAGCCTCTCAGAAGAGGTTGCCCACTGCATGGCCCAGAGTAAAGGACATACTAGCTCAGCATCAGCACTTTCCTAGTTTGAACCTCAGGTGAGTAATGACACAATCCTGCCGCTCACTATAGCATGACATGGTAGATAGACTTAAAAAAAATTCAGGTTGTCTGTTTTCACGCATCACTCTCCCCCTGACAGCCACTAAAATTGATATATATGTCCTTAGAAATGTTTTGAGAACTGACCCAAAAAGGGGAACACCTACAATCACTTCTGAGTTTGTTCAGCAGTTATGTGATGAAAAAACAGGTAGCACTTGAACAGCAGCTCCTAAACCTCCCAGATGAAGGTCCTAAGAGGAAGGTGAAATAATTTGAACCTCTGTCTTCCACTTTTTATATTATCTTACCATATTTACACTCTTTAGCCTCTATATAGGGGGGCTTTTTCCTCAAATAGCTTTCCTAAGTTGCTCTGATGCCTTGTGGAAGTGTCTACTGACTGAGTATATGAGATCTGAGTGGACTACTTGAGTAGAATGAGTTAAATCTGATGTAGCAGGCATCACATTTTAAAAATGGCAAAAAGGCACTTGGTACACTGAGATTAAAGGTCTGCATAGCTTGAAAGTGCCTACATAATCAAAATCTCAATCAGCTACCACAAACAACAGAATCAATCATTAGATGACCTCAAGATATAAAACTGTATATAGACCAGGAAAGTAAGTCTCACATTGTACTTCAGATACACTTCAGAGTGTAGTATGATAGCATCATGATGGACTGCAGACCTCGTTATTGCAGACGTTACATTTGTCACAATTACTTTATGCTTATTTGTAGGTTTTAATCCCTTAGTCCATCTTTTATTCATAAGGGAATAAATTGTTATGGAATTAGTCAATCTATCTTTACACTTACCTGGTAGAATTATTCAATTTCAAGATTCTTTATTAGAACAGTTTCTCACAACTCCCAATAACATCTGCATAACTATGCAACTGCAGTTGTCCAGCACTGAAGGTTTTGAGGTGGCTTTTTTATTGTTATTTATTTTTCCCCTGTCAATTCTGTTAAAAACTTCACAGACAAAATACATCTTTGTGAATGTCCTGAAAATATACTTAGTGAACACTGATTCTCCTGCAAGATATATCTCAAAAGTGATTCAGTGAGAAATATCTTAATATATGACAAAAGGAGTTCTTTGTGTCTCTACCCTCTAATGGGAAAAAGATTCAGGAGGGATTTGGTATAGATGTGTGTTGTCATCAAACATACAAAAAGTTCTCAACAAGTTGTAGTCACCTGGCTGCCCCCTCAGCATCCTATAGCAAAGTTATGTCAAATTTACTGATAACAGCAGAGAGGGTGGCAGTGAACAACCCTTTGAATCACCTACCAACAGGTGATTTCTCTCTGTTGCAAATCTCTCTCCCACTTTTTTCCCAAGTTTTGCTGATGTTACAGTGGTAAGTCACTAAAGTATTCCTAAAGTCAAGGACATTTAAACCTGAATGAATCTGACCTGAAGTTATGATTTTTGCTCTGTTAGGTAGTGCCTACTTATATCCATCCATCCATAAATATATATATATGTACACAGTATCCATATATATAAATGCATATGTGTGGTTTTGTGTATGTGTGTGTACACATATATGACCTGAAATGTAAACAACTTATGAGAATCAAAAATTAGGAAAATAAAAGTTCAGTATGATAATAACTGATAGACAGTGTTCTTGGAAACCGTTAGGCAGCAGGCCACAACACATAAACTAATACTTCTGACGGACATTCAAATCGCTCCACGATGAGTGAAAGTTTACAGGGATGATATCAGTGAACCATTTATCTGAGATCTTTGCAACTATAGGGACTTACGAGTTCCATGCTAATACAATATGGAATGAAACATTGAAATAAAAAAAGGATAAGCAGACAGCCCAATTACAGTTAAAAAAAATGAAGACGACTGTACTTTGTGCATGTAGCTTCTGGAAAAATCTATTCTCTATATGTGAAAAGTACCATTAAATGCGTATGCAATTAGGTAGTCATTATAAATTCAGTAAAAGGAAATTTTTCTTTTTTCAGACTAAGGCATATACCCAGAAAGCTGCTTCAAAAATCACAATGAGAAGAACAGTGCCAGACACACTTAGTGTGTGTGACTGCCACATGATGAGGACTATGGTCAGAAACAAAATTTGCTTCAGTGAATTTAACATTTCAGGTAAAACTTTATATGGAACTAGCTAGAAACATTTTTTTTAAAAAAAATAATAAATATTGTAGTGTCATCAGAAGTGTAAACCATAGGTACTCTAATCAAAAGAAAGTTATAAGAATTAGAAATACTGTATCATACATAACACCAATTTATTTCACTGGAAACATAGTGTTTGAAAGATTTGGTGTAAATAAACAAAGACTAAGACAAATGAGTCTTTGTTTTCCAATGCTGATGTAATGAAGTATTCTGGTAGTTTCATACTTCACCAAAATAAGACAACTTCAGTACTACTTACTAACCTGGACCTGGAAAATAATTAGCGAGCTTTTGCTGTGTGTATTGTACTATTGCTTCAGAGGGCCCTGTCACTGATCACTACCCCATTAAGCAAATTGCTACTACTGAGAACAACAGCAAAAATAAATAAGGTTCCTGTCAAAAGTCATTTGTCTGTCGTGCATGCTTCATAACTGGTTTTGCAATTGCTACAGCCATAAAGTCAAGGTGTCTTTTTTAATCTGGTATGTACCCTTGATGCTGCTGTAATTAGAGTATTGATTTTACACCATTGAGGAATGTACCATGGCTCTTATTGATTTTGATGAGTAAATCAAAAAGACATTTCCTGTTGTAATAGGTCTCTGAAATGACTAAAAATACAGCAAAAATCCTGATATAAAAACCACGTGGCAGCTATAAACAACTATCAAATCAGTCTAACCTATTGACTATTAATTTAAAGAGGCTGAAGGATTACCTAGTAGTTCCCAGGAATTCTTTTTCCTCCTTCCCTTTTTCCTTTCCTCTAGAAACAGGTTTCTTATTTTAAATACAGACAAGCACACATAGAAAAGGTGTAATCCAAAGGAAAAAAAAAAAACAAACACAAAACCCCCCTTACTTTCCCTCTTTATAGTTTACATTTAAAAAAAAAAAAGTGCAATACCCTGGTAGAGAAGCAAACAGACATTAATACTAAAAAGAGAGAGCAATAAAGAGCTCTGAACTTCACTTATCCCCTAGTAAGCCTCACAAAGCCCACAAAATGCACACAAGTCTTTAAGTCACTGCGGGTGCTCAAATTTTTTCTCTATAAGAAGTCACACTGGCTCTTGATGGAAATAAGAATACGTGGACCTCTGGACTGAAAACAGAAAGAAAGTATAATAAAACTAGATTGACACTAAATACCAGACTTTGTGAAAAGACCTTCAGGTAGTTAAAAACAGGTTTAAAGCAACTTCTAACTATTAAACATAAGGCAGCAGCTTTTCCTGGGACCACGTCCTGTCATAACGGCCTTTCTTGAATTTTTTCTGGACTATAAGTTTCATCCAGTATAATAATTCCTATAAAAAATGACACAACAACTGGTTTAGGAAACATTTCAACATGACTGAGTTGAAGAAGACACACCCAAGCTGAACTTTTTCATGTATAACTGTTGATACTAGTAGTTCAGAATAGATTGTGTGCTTTAATGGTTGTACAGATAACACCACCACCATTACAATTCTTTATTTCTTCCCCTTTGTAAGAAATTTCACCATATTGTTCAAGGTACTACTATTACTTTCTCTCCAGCAGTCATTTCCTCACTCATGAACCAAGCCATGAACCAAGCCTAGGACCAGACACTTCACAAACAGGCACTCTGTATTCAGGAGTCCTAATGAATTCAGGAGTTCTAATAAACTCAGGAGTTCTGTATTCAGGAGTCCTGTTCAGGAACCCTAATGCAATAAACGAAGCTCTGTGCATCTGTGTGCAGGAGCAGAGGGAGCTGCTTATGTGGACATCTTTTATTCTTTCATTCAAGCCAGCTGTGTACACACCAAACAATTCCAAATTCATTTATATTATTTTGTTTAATAGTCCCAGGAATATTCCAGGTAAAATTGATTTCATAGTCAGTTCTTTACTAAAGTGGGCCATCTGTTCCTCATAAACAAACCTCACAAGAATAAATTTCCTCCAAATTTTAATTTACGCCTTTTAAAACATCAGGATCTTCTAGTTCTGGGAATAAATATAACATGATCTCTTTAGGAAGAAAACTACTGCAGAACCTTTACCTGCTTAGACTAAAAAACTGAAGAACTAGTACTGCTACTGGAGGCAATAACATGAGTTCTTATAGCAATAAGAACCAATTTAGGGCTTGAATTCACTAATAACACATAAGTTCCTCCTGAAAATATGCAAAACTGGTGCTCTGGGATCTCTAGTGGACTCTGTGGCATTCTGCATCAAGTTCAGTTTCAGAATGCCTTGGTGGTATGGCTGAATGGAAAGCATGTCATAGTAGACATAAGCATAAGCATATACCTATACCTATACCTATACCTAGAATGATTGAGTTCTGAGGTCAGACTTTGCCTTGCCTTTTAACCTTGTTTGAAAAAGAACAGTAAAGATTCATTTAGATTGGAAAAGGCCTTTTGGATCATGAGTTCCAGCTGTAAGCCTCACACTGCCCAGTCTACCACTAAACCATGTGGTAGCACCACATCTACATGTTTTTTAAATACCTTCAGGAATGGTGACTCAAACGCTGCCCTGGGCAGCCTGTTCCAGTTATTGACAGCCCTTTTGGTGAAGAAAGTTTTTCCTAATATCCAATCTAAACTCCCCTGGCACAATTTGAAGCCGCTTAATCTTGTCCTATTTCTTGATACTTGAGAAAAGAGACTGATACCTATCTGCCTACAGCCTCCTTTCAGATAGCTGTGGAGAGCGATAAGGTCTCTCTTCAGCCTTCTTTTCTCCAGAATAAAAAACACCCAGCGCCCTCAGCCACTCCTCATAGGACTTACACTCCAGACTCTTCAGCTTTGTTGCCCTTCTCTGGAGATGCTTCAGCACCTCAATGTCTTTCTTGTAGTGAGGGGCCCAAAACTGAACTTGGCCTCACCAGTGCCAAGTACCGGGGGACAATCATTTCCCTACTCCTGCTGGCCACACTATTTCTGATATAAGCCAGGATGCTGTTGGCCTTCTTGGCCATACTGCTCGCTCATATTCAGCCAACTGTCAGTTTGAATCATTGAATGCATCATGTATCAGTTGTAAAAGAGACATTTCAAAACTGTCTGATACATCTTTTTTTTTTTTTTTTACATTTGCAGAAATAGTGATCTGTTTTCCTCCTCCCTATACATCTCCCAACTCTTCTTAGTACTCTATCTTCTTGATGTATTAGAAGTAAAAAGTCCTTTATTTGCTATACAATCTGTTTGTGAGTGTGATGACTGACAGATCTCCTTAGCAGGCTAGAAGACTTTGCTGGGCTGCTGCCTCAAACAATGAATTGCAATCTTTCTTTTCAATTACTTTTCCATTTCTCATTATACATTACTGCACTCATGTTACTATTAAAAGGTTTGTATCTTATGTTAATGTGGTAGAAATAAAAAAGCTTGTGATTTCCTGCCTCCAGAACAACTTGATATAATTACAGGCTTATAATTCATGGTTACTGATATATTATCTTTCTATTTTCATGTTGTCTTCATGCATGCAGATTTGTATTTCAGAGACATATACTCACAGTTTCAATAGCCATGGGGAGTTTTTGAAGCGGAAGGTGGATATCAGTTTTACATAAATATAATTATTCCTCATATTATGTACTAAAACAAATTTCCAGCTGTTACCATTATGTGAGTTCTTGGACTTTCTCATGCGATTGTATCATGCTGAATTTCTTTTTGAAAGCATTTCTACTTTAGGCTCTTCATGGTGTATAAAAAGACTAAGAAGTAATGTTAACAGAAATTTTGCTGTAGTGAAATATTTCCCTACATTGCAGGTAAAGAATATCATGTAATTTATGATAACCATAGTAATGAATGCATATAGTAGTCAGCTATTACCAGCAGTAATTGGTGCACCTTTCATCTCCTGTCAAGCAAAGTGCTGCGGATTAGGACCAAAAGGCAGCTATCAGCTCTCTCATTTCCGGACTCAAACAAAAGGAAAAGAGGTGCCTGTCTGAGCTGATAGCTTTTGGCCCTTTGATCAGGCCCTATCAGAAGTCATCCAGACGTAGTAACTTGATTTCTCATCAGTGGGTTACATTCTTTGATGTAGGTAAAGTCCTACTGCAAATCGCAGTTACGAAGGGAAAACACCAGGACATAATCAAGAAGGAGTATAGTTACCGATTCACATGGAAAAGTTGCTTTGGCATCCTGCTTTCTTTGAGGGAGGTAGTAAATAAGTTCTATTAAGATTATTGAATAGATGTTTCAATAAACAACCTGCCACACAGTCCTTCAGAAGGTTGTGTTTGCGCTCCCCAGTGTAACAGGAACTTAGGCATGGTTCAGTGTTAATAAAAGGTCCAAGTAAAATAGCAGAAAATCAAATTTACTCTTGAAGCAGGGGGAAAAAATCCCTGCTTGGAAAGAAAGTGTATTTGGAAAATTTTACTTCTAAGTAGTTAAGCAAATGAAGAACATTTCAGAGCAAGACTTTTCAAGATTTACATTCTTCCACCATAAATCCAGGATACCAAGTACAGACATTTAAAGTGTGTATAAATAATTTCTAATTTTATTAAAAGTTTTGCCAGAAATTATTCATCAGTGTCATTACTTTTATGGTGGGCTGCAGAAACAACTTCAACACACATTCAGGAAGATGCTAAACAAAACTTTAGAAGGTGTAAATAACAGTTGGAGTAGAACAATGAACCCACCCATGTACCATTATTATAAGGAGACTTTTGATATATATGTATAAATTTAATATACTAGCTGATATTCCCCTCATGACAAACAGATACTCTGTATTTTCTGAAAAAAAAATCCTGTTTCAGAGTGGAAGAGTACTGCACTGTATTTCACTCTATGCCCAGTGTTTTTTTCCTAATCCAACCTCAAAAGACCTTGGTCTGTGACATCATAAATAAAAAACTTTTTGAAGTGTCTAAATACTTAGAGAGGTAAATAATATTCAGTTCCATCTAAACTGTTAAATAAAACATCTGTTACAGTTGAGGAAATGTGATAGAGGTATTTTTTTAGGCTAGCACCCTAAATTTAATTATTATTTGTTCATTTTCACAGTTACAGTATAGTGTGATGTATGGAGCAGAAGAGCCTTTGTAGCATTAAGAAAATATTTCTCTGCTAGGGAAAAAGTCAGCCTGCACAAAATTCCTAAATTTTAAATACTTACATAACCATTTAAATATGAACAATTTAAAGTAAAAGAACAGAACTCCAACTCTGTCAAAGGAGAATGGAATTCTGAATTGATTTTGAAAGGGCTAAGATTTCAGTCATGGTAGTAAAATTCACTTTTTGATTAGTTAAAAAAATATATTAAAAATAATCTACATTAGTTCATTGAAATCTTCATCAGTCCACTGAATACTCATGAATTGTTCAATTTTCCCACTTCAGATATTGCACTTTGGTCGCAACAACCCCAGGCAGTGCTACAGGCTTGGGGTGGGGTGGCTGGTGAGCTGCCTGGCAGAGAAGGACCTGGGGGTGCCTTTTGACAGCCGACTCAGCATGAGCCAGCAGTGTGCCCAGGTGGTCAAGAAAGCCAATAACATCCTGGCCTGCATCAGGAATGGCATGGCCAGCAGGAGTAGGTAAGTGATCGTCCCTCTGTACTCGGCTCTGGTGAGGCCGCACCTGGAGTACTGTGTCCAGTTTTGGGCCTCTCAATACAAGAAGGACATTGAGCTGCTGGAGCGTGTCCAGAGAAGGGCAGCAAAACTGGTGAAGGGACTGGAAAACAAATCTTATGAGGAGTGACTGAGGGAACTGGGCTTGTTTAGTCTGAAGAAAAGGAGGCTGAGGGGAGACCTGATCACTCTCTACAACTACCTGAAAGGAGGTTGTAGTGAGGAGGGTGTCAGTCTCTTCTCCCAAGTAGAAAACGACAGGACAGGTTGGATATTAGGAAAAACTTGTTCATGGGAAGAGTAGTGAGGTGTTTGAACAGACTGCCCAAAGAGGTAGTTGAATCACCGTCCCTGGAGACATTCAAAAAACGTGTAGACGTGACACTCCAGGACATGGTCTAGTAGGCATGGTGGTGTCAGGTTGACAGTTGGACTTGATGATCTCAGAGGTCCTTTCCAACCTCAGTGATTCTATGATTCTGTAAGATAAAAATAGAAAATTTTTTTAAAAAAGCAGGGCTATTTTTTGTTTGTTTGTTTGTTTTTTTCATAAAAGGCATTTTCTTAGTCCTCATAATTTTTTTCATATCAGTAAGAATGGAAAAAAAAATCACATTTGTGATAATATGTTCAAAAGCATATAATCTCTAGGTGATCTCAGGCTCTAGAAGATAAAGGGGCCCAAGAGAGCTGGTCAATATTCAAGAACAGCTTCCTCAGAGCTCAAGATTGGTGCATCCTGAAGAATAGGAAATCAAGCAAAGGAGGCAGGAGACCTGCATGGATGAGAAAGGAGCTGCTGGAAAAACTCATAGGGAAGAAGGAAGTTTACAGTATGTGGAAAAAAGGACTGGCCACTTGCGAGTAATGTAGTCAGAGAATGTAGGGATGCAATAAGGAAGGCTAAGGCCCACCTGGAATTAAAACTGGCAGGAAAAGGAAGACTAGGGAAAATGTGGGCCCACTGCTGAACGAGGTGGGTGCCTTGGTGATGGAGGATACAGAGAAGTCAGAGTTACTGAATGCGGCCTTTGCTTCAGTCTTTACTGCTAAGGACAGATCTCAGGAAACCCAGACACTGGAGGTAGGAGAGAAAGTCTGGAGAAAGGAAGATATTCCCTAGGTCAAGGAGGATTGGGTTATAGAATATTTGGGCAATAAACTTGACATCCACACATCTATGGGCCCTGATGGAACGCACCCACGAGTGCATCTGCCCATCTGGCAGATGTTATAGCTAGGCCTCTCTCAATCACCTTTGAAATGTTGTGGAGAACAGGAGAGGTGCCTGAGGACTGGGGGAAAGCCAATGTCACTCCAGTTTTCAAAAAAGGCAAGAAGGAGGACCCAGGAAACTACAGGCCAGTCAGCCTCACGTCCATCCCTGCAAAGGTGATGGAACAACTTATTCTGGGATTATCAATGGCGTGTGGAAGAGAAGGTGGTTATCGGAAGTGGTCAATGTGTATTCATCAAAGGAAAATCATGCCTGACCAGTCTGATAGCCTTCTATGATGGCATGACCAGTCGAGTGGATGAAGGGAGAGCGGTGGATGTTGTATACCTCGACTTCAGCAAGGCTTTTGACACTGTCTCTCATCATATCCTCTTTAGCAAGCTTAGGAAGTGTGGGCTGAGTGAGGGGACAGGGAGACAGGTAGATAACTGGCTGAATGCCAGAGCTCAGAGAGTTGTAATAAGTGGTACAAAGTCTAGCTGGAGGCCCGTATCTAGTGATGTGCCCAAGGGTCAGTGCTTGGTCCGGTCTGATTCAGCATATTTATCAATGACCTGGACAAAGGGACAGAGCATACGCTCAGCAAGTTTGCTGATGATATCAAGTTGGGAGAGGTGGCTGACACACCAGTAGGCTGTGCTGCCATTCAGTGAGATTTTGACGTGCTAGAGAGTTGAGCAAAGAGGAACCATATGAAATTCAACAAGTGCAAGTGTAGGGTCATGCAACTAGGAAAGAACAACTCCAGACACCAGTGCAGATTAGGGGCTGACCTGGTGGGAAGCGGCAGTGTGGACCTGGGAGTCCTGGTGCATGACAAGTTAAACCACTAGCCAGCAGTGTGCCCTCATGGCCAAGAAGGCCATTGGTATCCTGGGGGACATTGAGAAGAGCTTGGCCAGAAGGTCGAGGGAGATTATCGTCCCCTTCTACTCTGCCCTGGTGAGACCACATCTGGAGTACTGTGTCCAGTTCTGGGTTCCCAGAACTGTTCAAGGAAGACAGGGAACTACTGGAGAGAGTCCAGTGAAGGGCTACAAGAATCATCAGGGGGCTGGAGCAACTCTTGTATGAGAAAAGGCTGAGCGCGCTGGGTCTGTGTAGCCTGGAGAAGAGAAGACTGAGAGGGGATCTGATCAATGCTTATAAATATCTAAAGGGTGGATGTCTAGAGGAAGGGGCCAGATTCTTCTCAGTGGTGCCCAGTGACAGGACAAGGGGCAATGGGCACAAACTGGAACACAGGAAGTTCCATCTGAATATGAGGAAAAACTCCTCCACTCTGAGGGTGACGGAGCACTGGCACAGTCTGCCCAGGGAGGTTGTAGAATCTCCTTCTCTGGAGATACTCAAAACCCACTTGGATGTGATCCTGTGCAACCTGCTCTAGGTGATCCTACCTTTGCGGGGGGTTGGACTAGATGATCTCCAGAGGTCTCTTCCAACCTCTACCAATCTGTGAATCTGTTAATCTATTTGAATACGTCCCTAATTTTTTTAGACTTGGAAAGAGTTCACCACTCAAAACATGTGTGCCTGTTTTTGAGGCTTCTGCTCCTTGTGGTACCCTCATGGTGACAGACATGAAACACGAAGCTGAAGGGGAGGAGCAAAATTTCTCCAAATGCATCATCCTTGAGGTCTCTTCCAACCTTAATGATGCTATGATTCTATGATCTGCATGTGGGAGATGTCATGAGAGGACATATACAGTAAGCTCGGCATTTGGTATAGAGCGCTCCTGGCGCCTGTGAGCAGTATGACCTCTTGAAAACAACTTCTTGTATGTACTGTAGATTAGAAAGAATACAGCTTACAGCTGAATACTGCCCCAAGTGATGTTCTTTAATTTGTTCTCACTAAAGAAAAAAACAAAGGGATGTGAATATAAATAATGGATGCTAAGTATCCAACTAACAGTGGCAAAAGCAATGATATTTAATGTTAAGTACAGGATAATTTTAACACAGTTTGAGATTGCTTTCAAAGGTGTTCATATATATATATATATATAAAAGTATATATAGATAAAGTATTTATAAAGGTATTTAAAGATATACAAGGGTAGAAGACTGTTGTCCTTACAAAACCCCAATTATTTTCTCTGAATACAAGTCAAATATTTAAATTAATCTATTAAGATTAATAGATGGTGGGGGGGTAGCCCTGCATGTTTGGGAGAGTGTTAATTGTCTAGAGCTTGATGATGGTGACAATAGGGTTGAGTGTTTATGAGTAAGGATCAGGAGGAAGGTCAACAAGGAAGATATCATGGTGAGAGTCTGTTATAGACCACCCAACCAGGATGAAGAGACAGATGAAGTATTCTGTAAGCAGTAGAAAGAAGTCTCAAAATTGCTAGCCCTTGTTCTCATGGGAGATTTCAACTTATTAGATGTCTGCTGGAAATACAATACAGCAGAGAAGAAACAGTCTACAAGGTTCCTGGAGCACGTGGAAGATAAATTCCTGACACAGTGGGTGAGTGAACTAACTAGGGAAGGTGTCCTGCTGAACCTGTTGTTCACAAAGAGAGAAGGAAAGACTTGTGGATGATGTGGTGGTTGAGGGCCATCTTTGGCATAGCAATCATGAAATGATAGAAATTTCAATTCTTGGAGAAGTAAGGAGACGGGTCAGCAGAACTCCTACCTTGGATTTCCAGAGGGCAGACTTTGGCCTGTTTAGGAGACTGGTTTACAGATTCCTGTGGGAGGCAGTGCTGAAGGGCAAAGGAGTCCAGGAAGGACGGACATTCTTCAAGAAGGAAATCTTTAAAGCACAGGAGCAGACCATCCCCTTGTGCTGAAAGACAAGCTGGCAGAGAAGACCACCATCCTGGCTGGAGAGAGAGCTTTGGCTGGAACTCAGGAAAAAAAGGAGAGTTTATGGCCTTTGGAAGAAGGGACAGGCACCTCAGGAGGACTACAAAGATGTCATGAGGTTATGCAGGGAGAAAATCAGAAGGGCCAAACCCAGTTAGAAATTAACCTGGCTACTGCAGTAAAAGAGAGGAAGCTGGGGGAAGTGTTCATGAAGCCACTTTCCATCATTTATCAACAGTCCTGGCTAATCAGAGAGGTCCCAGTTGACTGAAGTCAGCAAATGTGATGCTGATCTACAAGAAGGGCCAGAAGGAGGATCCAGGGAACTACAAGGCTGTCAGTCTGACCTTGGTGCTAGAGAAGGTTATTGAGCAGATCGTCCTGAGTGCTATCATGTAGCACCTACAGGACAACCAGGTGCTATCTTTTTGTTGATATAGATTGCTTGTTGACTTTTCTTAGATACTTAAATAAAAACTTTAGACATAGCTTCAGCTTCTCATTTCCTTGGGTTTGCTGCAAGTTCATCTTCCCCAAAAGCCAACTAAGAACATTGAGAAGGACAGGACAAAGTGAATGGACTTTCTGACTTGTTCTACACAGAGATTGAGAGGTGTTAGTTTTCCTTTTCTTTTGCCTCTTATTATCCATTTGTTCTGAAAGAGAAGGAAATGGAACCATTACTGTGATTTCTGTGTAAAGGGGCCAAGTAGCTGGAGATTATTCTAAACTTCTGGCTTCTATTTTTTGTTTGATGTGTTAGCATTGCAGCTGTATCCTGTCTAATTTCCAGTTAAGTAAGATGAGTTTAAAATTCGCTCCTGCGACAGTCAATATCACTGGACTGGTATATACATTTCTTTAATTAAGAGTACGCTTTTTTTAAACAGCTAGCATAATTTCAGGACCCTGAGTCTGGGTAAAGACTAACTGCAGAGAAAAAATCATGGAAGAGTTATAGCTATTGTCAGATATGCAAAATGGTTGAGAGATAAAGAGTTAGTATGCTGGAGAAACGCCAGTGCAGAAGTTTGATGAGATCTGCACAATAAATGGTTCCTTGCTATAAGCAAGATAATTCTGTGGTAAAATCCCTTGTTTAAATTCTAGACCTCAAAGGAACCATTTATTGTGCAGATCTCATCAATTACCTTCAAAACTGGTGCCAGTTTTTCCATTGTTTTCTACTAGGCCTAGATGACTGCATCATCCCATATTCCTCTGTTTTTCACATCTAAAATCAGTTTGTCAGTAGAACATAGGCAATTTGAAATCTAGGCTTTAAAACCAGGAAAAATCATAGTAAGGATATGACCTACACCCAAATACACTGCCAACTTTCTGATTTTTTTTCTAGTAAGACCTGTTCTAAAGATACTTATTTTCCCAGTTACCAGATGTGCAGAATAAGAGGCGGAGCAGTGACTATACTGTTCAATACTGAAAATGATTCTATCTAGAGTTCTCACAAACTCTCAAAGTAAAGATACTGAGAAGTTGGGATTTTTAAAAAAAAAAGGAATTAAAAATAGTCTTCTCTAAGTAATAGCAAACTTTGGTAGTGCTTGTAACCTCAGCAGATTTCAAAAACATTCTGATGGATGTGATTTTGACAAGAAGCTCTAACAGAACCCTCGTGGCTTTAACCCTAAAGCTGTATGCTACAGGTATCATGAGACTATGCAAGGTCAGAGGAAGTTAAGAGCCTGTTTCAGATCTCACTTAACACCACTTGTATCCTTCGTAACTGTTGACTCTAGTGGAATTGCTCCCAACCTGCAGTTGTGTAAACAGAAGTACAATCAGATTCTTACTAGCTGGGCTTTGCAGAAGCACACAAGGTATGTTTTATCTCTCCTCTATTAAGTTTCTTATGCTAGTTAAGTAACACATTCCCAGGACCATGCCAGTCTCACTGATGATACTGGTGTATAAACAAAGTAGATGTTTTGGCAGAAAACCTTAAAAACTGGAAAAAGAAAATTTTGAGTCCTATCCAGCTAAAAACATCCGTGGTCTTCAAGGTTATGCAAGGACCTGAAGACTACAGACGCTGGCTGTTCAACAGGCCAAAATATTCAGAGACAGGTTGGGCTTTAGTGTAAGGTCAAATAAAAGTGTCTCTGTGTGTGGTGGAGAAAGTTTAATAAAAGTGATGGAAGAAATCTCAGAAAACTTCTTTTTGTTTCCTGGTGACCCAGCTGAAGTTAGAAAGTCTTTGTGATGTTCACTGTAAGACAGAGTATCACCGTATCTTGACTCATTATACAGGTAACATATATAATAACATAGCCAATAACTTCAAAAACTTTTAAAGGAATTTATTCTCACAGCATCGTCATTAGACATAGGAATCTCCAAAAGGAGTCTCCAAAGCTCAAACTCGTCACACTTACCCTAAGGCATTTTGTGGGGCAATGAAGACAGAAACCTTACCAACTAATAAATAGTCAGTGGTTCAGCCCATTTAATTTCACTGGTTCTGTGGAGGTGGTTTTTTTTCTCCATTAACAATCTAATTGTCCTTCAAAAAGACAGTGCTAGACTTTCAAATTCAGCCTCATAACTGAAGTGCCTAAATCTAATAGGAGGAATCCAGACATCAGTGATTTTTACTCGACTTAGCCAGCTATAAGAGAGCCTGTAGCAAAGCAAGAGTGACAGTCAGAGCTCCTAAGTCTTAATTATGGAAAAGTTTTGCCATTCATCTTTCATCTAGACACAACGGGGAGGGTGAAATGGGAATAGAAATGATGAGCAACTATCCTAAGATGACCCACATCCTATATCTATTCTGCTGTTTTTCCTGTTTCCCAGCAGTGCCCCATACATGAACTGATATTTCTCATATTTTGCCCAATGGTTAAAGCTTACTTGTTCTTTTTATTTCTTATTGCCCAATGAAGGCCACACAGTCTGGTGGGAGCTACAGCATGTCTGTCAGGGAGGTGCTGGGATCTTCTTTCACAGACAGTCGTTTGTGTCCAGACTTCCCCTCAGGTTCTAAGGAGTCTCTCTGGCTTCTTGAGGCAGTAACAGAAATGAGAAATATTCCCGTGGCTCTGTTGGATGAGTGTTTGTTTTGATGTCTGTAATAACCCAACTTAGTAAGTATTTTTAATATAAAAATATAAGTGCCATGGATATCAAAGAAATGCCTTTTAAGTATAAGAAATGTAGAAAAGAGTTTGGTGTCAACACTTACTCTCTATGCTCCAAATTGCCATGCTGGTAGCCACCTAGTCATAGAAGAACCGAATGTACAAAGGGAGCATTTATTCTTTCATTCCAGGCTCCTATGAGCTTTCTGTTGGCTGTAGACATGGCTTACATGGCTTCCTTTTTCCATATAAATGGTATTTATCTCATTTAACTTAGGCCTCTAAAATTCAGGTCATTACATCTTAACTAGTCATTCTGTGTGCTATATTCAGTGGTCAGGAATGGATATTTGTAGGTGGTGATGCATCATTGCCTTGTTTTCCAGTGTTGGGATGTTGTCTGAAAAGGTTTGTATCTTTTTAGGTCTACATAGGGGGTCCCAGGGTAGAGTGCAATCTACCCCAGGACATCAGATTCTGAACCTCAGGCATCTGTACAAAGCAGAGGAGACATATGAAAACTTAAGCAGAGGACCACGTATCATTGTTATATGGGTAACTGACTTAGTTGAGCTGCCTCATCTGTACATGCTGATGTTTTACAGATTGTCTCAGGTGTGTAGCTGAACAAAATTGGACAAGAAATAAAGGCAACACAGGACTGATCGGAGTATACTGCCAGATACTTCAGGTATTCTGATATTTCAAAGGTACTGAGACTTTTTCCTTGGAAAAGTGTAATTAGAACACTGAATCTCACAACCCAAGATGGGGGAGTCAGGACTAAAGGAAGGATGCCAATGCTTTCACTAGGTTCTTGTCCACTGACTTGAACAAAACGAAGATCTGTGTTGAATCCTAATCCATTATTAATATGCACATTTCTTTGGAAAGAAATTATGCTGGGCAGCTACGTGTTATGTAAGACACACACACATCACAACTAAAGATTTGTTTGTCCGAAAAGCAGGATCTGGATCAGCTGGGAACCAAAATGTGTGAAAACAGTCAATAGTTTTCTAATTAACATATTTATGGGATTACTGGAGCCCAGAAAAACTACTGGGAATTTGAATAGTGCAGATTTGATCAGGGAAATAAAGTTTCATTGTTTGTGTGGCTGTAGTTATTTTCATAAACCTTTAAAGACACATTTCTCTACTTCTTCTGAGGCTGCCTATCTTCACAACATTTATAACTAGTTTCATGTCTACCTGTTTATTTGATATTGTACTTCTGATTAGTCAGGAAAGAATTCTTAACTATCCTAAAACATTTTACTATCAATGAGGGCTCAGTGATTTCTTCTAGCAAATGTTTTTCTTTAAAGCTATGTTTACTACAGCTAGAAATGTCAGAAATGTAGTTATGCTTGACAGTCATTTATTTGCTACTCTGAAGGGTCACTGTATTTTAAATATTACTGCCATCAATTTCAAACAAAGTGTTTTGAATCAGAAAACTTGAAACATCGTACCTACTACTCTCTATTTATGGCAGACTGTCAACTTACATTCAGCCTTACAATCAAACAGTAGAGTTCTTAGTTTATTATTCAGATGTAAGAAATACAGAGACTGAACAGCTGAGTCATAGGATAGGAACTCACTTCTCTAGAAACCTCAACCTATGCCTAAGGTATGGGAATGTCATGCCAAAACTCAGAGAAAAAGTGGCTTATGTGTACATGTGGATCATTAAAGAGCCCTAATATTCTCCTAAAGCCAAGTTATAAGGCAGATTGAGTTTCTGAAAGGCATTCAAGTTCTGTACTTCAGTTCTTATGCAACAAAGCAAGTCAAACCACTTTCAGGCAGAAACAAAAAAGAAAAGAACGTCAGACTTCTGAATCAACATAATTTTTAACATCATGATTAACGTCATGATTATTAATATGAAGAAGTATAAAGTATCACTATTTTTGAAGTCAACAGTTTCTGTAATGTTTTTACTGAAATGATAGCTGTACCACCCAGAAGCTATGAAAGTGTATGGTGATACTCAGAATCTCTCAAATCTTCTGCTAGACATGACTTTGAAGGTCATTGAAGGAAATTTTTCTTTTGTCAAGATGGAGAGAGAGAGAGAACCTGGATTATGGTCTCTTCTCTCAGAGACCCCTTGTGCATTTTCTGTTTAACTGCCACTGGTAAGACACATAAACAGCTTTAGGAACTGAGGTAGAGACTAGAATTCCTCCACCACTACAGAGGTTTAAACTCATGTGTGTGTGTGGGTGTCATTTTTATATTCTCTTCTGAATAATAGCCTAGATTCAGTAATAATGATGGAAACATCACAGAGCATGCTTTAATCTTTTGTTCCAAGAAGATTTTGGAAGACTAGACATTGTGTTCAAACCATGTCGGTGGAAAAAACGAGGACTTACCCAAGCATTTTTCTAACTTTTTATATTTGCATTGTCTGTTTTGTGGTTTCTGAGAAAATGAACGGGTATTTTGGAAGTTAAGTGAACAAATATTTATTATGTCTCAGTTCTAGACCTAACAATTTTCAAGTTTTTGCTAGCTGCATGTTGTGTGTCTGGTCTCCAGGAGCCCTGCAAAAGATATGTAACACTAAGGAAGGCCTCATTTGATCTCGGCTCTCTAACTTCAGAGGCACCTGCTTTTTTACATGGATCGCCATTGACCATAAAGACTGATCAGCTATTTCAGGCTGAATCCATTCTCCAGAACTCATCTGCCCTTTCACTTCATATCCCAATTCACGATCTCTATCGTGAAGTCCTGAAACTTCCATAGTTTCCATATCTGTGCCAATATGAGTCTAACCAGATAAATTAATCCAAAAGCTGATCAGCTTTTATAGGAATGAGTGAATAACCTGCCTGAGATTTCAGAGACATAAAAATCTGTTGAAAACAAGATCTGAAGGATACTTCTCAGACTTTGTACTCAACGCACATCATTGTGGCCCTTTCTAGCCTGTCTTCTGTAACTCATAGAAACTTTCCCCTCCAATCCTTCAAGTCTGCAACTGAAGAGAGTTGTAGGGAAGGAAATCTAGTGAAATACATTATATCCAACAGAGTGAAGGATCATGCCCTGCTAATTCAAAAAGTACCATAAAGTTAACGATGGTTCTGATTTTTACATCTTATTCAAAAGGTAGAGTGCAAATCTCAAGAGAAGTCTCAACCAAATTAAAATTTCCTGTTTAATAATTAGAACAGTTCAGATTTCAGGTTACTTTCATTAATATGCTGTGCAGTCATGAAACTTAACGTAAAAGTCCCTGTATCATCATATCATAGTAGATTGCACAAATAAAACATGACAGAAAAGAACATAAATGCTTCAAATAGATTAAAAAAAAGAGGAAAATACCACTAACTGGGCTTCAATATTCATCAGATTTAAAAAAATATATTAAAAAAAATCTGTTGTTTCCCTCTGCAAAACATTTTTTTCCAAAAGTATAATTTTCTGAAAGAATTTATAGTAAACATGAAGGATGTTTAAAATTTTAGGCTGTTATTCATTTAATCCCTGGTATTTTTGTAATTCTGTTTAGAAAACTAAACTGAGTGTACTGACGTTTCTGAAAACAGATTCAATAAAAACACTTTCTGACTTCCATATTTCAGAAACTTGTGAAAATCCTTTTTTTTTAAAGCCCTTTGTATTGCAAAAGTGGGAAGAATTTGTTGGTGTTACTGCACCTTTTAAAATACTATTTCAAATTTGTTTATCATTTATGTACAGGGTTAACTGTGTATTGACATCTTTTATATCAACAAAGCTGAGTTACTCAATAACCAGCCAACAATATGCATGGAAACAGTCCCTTGAAATCATGCTCACAGAGCGTTGGTACCCAATAGTATCTCAGTTTCCCTTCATTCCCGCTAGTGATGGGATTTCACTTCTGATTGTACAGAAAAGTTCATTATTCCCCAGCCATCAAAAAACCCTCAAAATAAACAGTGTATGGCCTTTGACCTGTGCTGATTAGAGGAATGAGATGGATGAGCTGCCCTGTGAGGTTTCACAGACCTCACCCCAATTCTCATTCCACAGCAGAGCAAAGACATTACTGAGAATTTGAGCTTGGTAATGAGCCCCAAGCCCCTTTTTCCTATTGTTAGCCTGCACGGTCCTCTTTCCATTTTTCAGCACTATGTTGATTTTGCAATATGTGTTTTAACCTACATTGTTCACTCCTTCATTGTTCAAGTCCATAGAAGCCATTTTCCTCTCTTCCCTGACCTTCAGCCAAAATAGCTTCTTTTAGTTATTTGCCTTGCTCAATTTTTATCCCTTAGAAAAGCCAACAGCAGCTGAGAATTTGTCTTGCGTTTGTTTTCTCCTAGCATGTTTTGCTGAGGTCTATGGTTTCCCAAGTCTATCTGGGAACTACCACTCAAGAATATCCTTGTCCTGAACAGATACCAGGAGATGCTTTGAATTGGGGTATCTAACCCATTTACTGATACCTAACAAGATATCACTGATTTTTACAAACAGAAAATGGATAGAAAACTGAAATATCAGACAACATGTCATACTATTTTCCATTTATTTGACTAATCTTTTCATGGATATGTGTGGTTTCTAATACAAAAAACCCCCAAATGATTCTGTATTCAACCAGTAATTAAAACAATAATCCACAGCTTGGGGAAATCCCTGTTAAAAATGTATTATCAGTTAATAAAGCAATTAATGGTGTAACAACAAAATGAAACATACTTAAAGAATGATGAAGGACATGGGCACTATTTTGGATATCCAGCATTTTGCAGAGGATATTTTATTAATAAGCAAAGCTTTAAATTTCCTTCATTGTGAATCTTCACAATGGAGCAACAGTCTCTTGAAATATTTCAGGCAGATGCACATGGGTCAGGAAAATAATTTTATTTATTATAAAACAGGCTGGGGTTTGTGGATCGTTATATATGCTCATTACACAATAAGATTCAGTTCTATTCCTTCAAAACTAAAGTCAACCTGAGATTTCCACATGGATTCTGTCTGCCATAACATAAACTGAGCTCATTTGCTTTGCTTTTACAGGGAAGCAAAGTTTTCTGGGGCCATAGTATCAAACTGTCAGCTGGTGAGTTTCAGAAAAACACCACAGACTTTGAAGCACTAAAAAACATTCTTGGAGAACATAAAAAATCCACCTTCACTTTTCCCAGAAGCAGTTTCCCTGCTGGCACAACTCAAATTTCTCTAGATATCTGGATCCAGAATAGTACAGACCCAGAATGGTACAGACTCAGCAAGGAGAGGAGAAAAACAGACTTGAAAGGATATGAAATATAGTCTGTGAGCAGCATGGAGAAGGAGAATGGTTAGTAAGTGTTTGTTTCAGTTAGAACTGAGATGCATCAAAATAAACTAACAGCTGAAAAATTAACAATAACAAATTTCCCCCCCCCCCGGATATTTATTTGCATACTTAATAGTCCAGATGCAAGTTATTGTGGGTTTTGATAGTTTACATACACTCACAGTATGATTAGCTGAATTCATGGATGAAGGGACTGTTATGGATATCACTGGTGGCCAGAAAACCCCAAGGACACAAATGACGAAGGCTGGGATAGAGCACCTGGGAAGTAGTTCCTGCTGTGTTTTTATACTTTTCCCTAAGGATCTGTTTTTATACTTTTCCCTAAGGATCTGTTTTGAGCCACCATTGGTGACAGGATATGGGCTGGGTCAAGGCTGATCATGTCCCACTCTGGCTGCTGAGAACCTTCTGTTCTAATCAGACTTGGCTGACCACCCCTTTAGGCCAGAAGGGCAAAGTCATTCTCCCTCCGCAATCCCACAACAGGACTACAAAATTATTAGATGTGGAGTATTCTAGAGATAACATAAATACTTCTGCCTTTAATTCTTCTGTGGCATATAGCCGTCCTTTTCATCCCAGCTACAGTAAACAAGTTCTCTCCAAAAGTTCAGCCAAATGGTATTCATGGCCCCCCTTTTGAACATAAACCCCAGCTGGCTCATTGAGTCATGTTCATAACAGGAGGCATTTCCCTACTTTTCTGGAGTATTGATCACATGTTATTTCTTCCACCTCAGTTAGAGGAGCCAGAGATATGGCAGCTGGTATTCCAGATCCAGCTATGAAGTCAAGACCTTCATGACCACGGACTTGTCTTTAACTTTGTTTTAGTATCTAATAGTTCAGGAAATAAAAATATAAATTTGCAAAACACACTACAATAGTTGCATCTCCCATGCGATACTGTAAAAAGATGACATTATTTCAGCATGTATTATGCTGAAGTATCCTTCCATGTGTTTAATATTCCTAACACATAAATGTTATTATAATGTTATACCAGCAGTAAACTTGACCTAGTATATCCCAAGCTTGCCAATAATTTTACATAATTCTCACTGGTATTGCCTATGCTGAAAATGAATTGTAAAACTGGGGACATGATAAAGGTATGTAAAATAATGAGTAGTCTACAGGAGGCGGAAGGGAAGGTGATGTTCTCCCTGTCTCAGAACTCATGAAACAGGGCACATTCAATACAGTTGAAAAGAAAATAATATCATAAAAGAAAAATACTTTTTCTCATAGTGGCAACAAAGATTTGGATTTTTTTTACCACGGAGAGACATTAAGGAGTGCAGTTTAACAATATCCAGTACATAATAGGACATATATATTGATAACAGAAGTCCCCAGAATATTATTTTAATTGCAATGAACATTTTAGGATGGGTACTAAAATGTGTGTTTCAGGGCTTCAGTAAATTTCTAAACTATTATAGTTCAGAATGTCTATGTAGAGCAGATAGTTCTTCCACTGCCTGCTGAAGTGTTCTTACATTATCTTCTAAGTCTGGCTCAAGACAACGACAAGATCCAGATAGGATAGATTACTCTTAGTGTGTAATATAACAAGACCTGTCATAGACAGAGAAAAAATGTCAAACTTGTTCCGACATATTAAATACTTAATGATGTATCCATCGTACAGATCTACCTGAGTTAGTTTAGCTACTTCCAATTCTATTCCCTGAGTTCAAACCAGGGAATATAAGCGTCCCAGTATATTACTGGGAGAGGCTTGCTGAAATTGTTATATTCCCTGCTACCATCCTTTCCCCAGCCATATTCAAGCTTTGAGAGTCAGGGACTTACATCAGCACTTTTACGTACAGCAGGTCTTAACTGAAAGACATCAACCAACAAGATGTAACACATAAATTACCAAGAGCATGGGTAGATGCTTGAGCGAGTAACCGAAGAGCAAGCGGAGAAGTTTTGAGACACTCCAGAGGATTTGTTGAGATAAAATACACTCTGATACAGCATTATAGTCTTGGCTTTCATTGTGAACCTCAAGACATCCCTACTTATAAGAACGAGCTTTACTGGCCACATGGGTAGGAGGTAAGGCAATGATAAATACTTTCCAAGAACATTGGAAGAACATTCCTCCTTGCAGTGAGGAAATGCCAAAAATTAATCCCTGACACAGTCCTTCCTTCCAAAACCCTCATTCCAGGCGGAACAGTGGGGGAAGAATAGGAAAAAATTTTGCAAACTTTGTCTTGAGTAGTTTTCATATCTTTCCAGAAGTACATCATATCCACCTGTGGATGTCAACAGAATTTTTATTTCATCCTTAAGAAAAAGAAAGTTCAGGAGGACATACATCTCTTGCACACAAATAGGTTGCTAGGCACCCGTGGCTATAAGGTTTTTTGTCTGTCCATGTCTTTTGCCACAGCTATATTAATATAATACAAGCAGGATTTGACATTGTATTTATATACAAGCTCTTCTTCCCCCTTCTTACACCAGGTATTGCTAAGTGCTCGCTGATGGGTAATAAAAGCTGAAAAAATACATTTTCAACAGGACTTTGCTTCACTTTTCAGAAAAGGAAAATATAAGAATCTTATTTCTGTGTGTGTAGATGTACACAGATATACAAGAAAATTGAAAACTAATTTAAAAGGCAATATTGGAAACCATCTGAGCAGGTTTCAGATGCTGCTCTGGCTAAAATAACTCACAAAATGACTTGGGGATCTGTCTTTCATTTCTCAATCCAGTTTATATGACTGAAGTCCATCAGAACACTTTGAGGTGGAAAGCAGAAATTAATTCATTGTTTGTGTCATTTCAACCATAAAACAAGTAGAATTTTTTTTCAGCAAGCCCATTTAAACAAAGCACCATAATTTAAAGAAGAAAAATCAGAAAAAAAGAAATCTGCTTTATAAATATAGCATTTTAAAAAGCATAAACATAATCTGCATTGACTATAACTGCACCAACTTTAACGGAGTTACACAGGAACAGTGTATTTTTTTCCTTTGTGTCCTGGTTCTTCCATTGCTAAATTTATAGAGTATATCTGATTTTCTGTAAGAGCAGAAGGGACGTCTTATATAATCCTTTTGATTTTTATAGAAGTACCTTTTTATGTATATTTTGCTCTGAAGAGAGTGTTCTTTTATCAACAAATGAACAGAATACATATAAATTGATAGAACCATGGAGAATTATGTATTTAAGAGGAATCTACTGGATATACTTCATGACAGATGAAAAAATAAAATCCAAAACATGTGACACGGTCTTATAGATATTAACTTTATAAAAAAGGAAAACGTTTGCTATATTTTAGTGGGAAGGTATAGTATATGTCTCAATACAGAGTTTGAGCTATTCAGAATACAAACTGTATTGTGCTAATTTTAATCATATTTGTGCACTGCAAAAAAACACAGAATAAACAAACAAAATGCCCTCAAACCTGCTTATATGAAGCTGAAGATCTGTTACAAGTGATTGTTCCTAGACAGAGTGAACTGTCTTTTTTTTTCCGCATAGCAACAGGAAAAAGTGACTACTCAAAGGTGTGAAATAAAATTGAAGTAGAGTATTCCATCCAACCAGGGCAGCTCACTCAGAAATCTAAATAATAGAAATAATTTACTTATATTTATGTCTAATTTTATTATGAAGAATTCTTCATCTATCTTTGCTGTGACTAATTATTAAAAGTCTTACTTTTGGTGGTGTTCATTCTGTGGAACTACTAACAGCTTGTTGAAAATGAAGACAGTTAAAACTGCTTATAAAAATGTAAAACATTATTCTCCTTTTATGTCTTTCTTTCATTGAACTCTATAGGTGAGCTGCCTCAGCTAAACAGGATTCTTTATGCATAAATCAAAAATAATTCATTTCAGTCTAGGCTTTCTGTCTAGCTTTATCTGTTCACTGGGATACAAATATTGAAATCCTAGGGCTTAGGATAAATTGGAATTTGAAGAATCATCTCCAAGCTGAAACTTGTTGAGGTGACACAGATTACACCCCAGTTCTACCCCTGCAAGTTTCATCGTGTTTCATCATTTTCTTTCTTCTCTGAGTTCTGGAAATAACCAAACAGGTATCCAGCTATGAGATGGAGAGTCTTTGCAGGAAGTCAGCATGTACTTCTTGGTGTGAAATAATAGCCTTATTCTTCAGGGACTAGTTATTAGATTATTCAGCAAGCTCTGTTTAATTTAACTTGTCTTTTTATGTATTATTAGGCAGATAAAATTCCCATGACCATGCAATAAAGAAGGTCAGTATGGTAGCCTGGGTCGAAATAAAGGTAATCTTTTTCTGGGTTATATAGCAAAAATATTCAACAAGACTTGAAAGCATGGAAAGATGAATCATCAGTGTGATATAAAAGACACAGGTGTGTAAAGATGAAGTGCAGTGAAACAATTATTGTTAACTAGTAACGACAGAAGTTGTAATCATCATGTAAGGAAAGACTTCTGGTATTCCAATATCCAGTCTTATGATTTAGTGAAAAGTAAAAGCAAAACATCTGCTAGAAAATACTGAACACATCTCTTATTCCTTTTAAATTTAATGTTTGCACATGGAGCAAGTGATTCTAGAGATTTCTAGACAACTTCTTTTTTCTAATATTAGTGTACAGCTCTCTTTTTGTTATTAATAATTTCCAAATTTTCAGCTTTTCAAGATATGAGATTTCAGAGACAGAAAAAAAAAGTATTGCTGGTGCTAGAGGTATTGCATAGGAATTAGTTGCTAATTGTATCAGTAGAGTAGTAGGTCTATAGTCTCACCTTCAAAACAGCATATTGTTGTCTTAATATTGCAAAGCATATTTGTATTTATGTTTGAGCAGAGTATGGAACAATTCTTTCTGAATTACACTTTACATCTAAATAAATCAGGAGCTGCATTTCTGTAAAAGTGGAATTTAGTCAAAGATTAAGAGATCAGGAGAAATTTAGATCAAAAGAACAGGATATACTTGTTTTGCTGAAAAGTATTTCCCTTACATTTTATTTCAACCAATTTTGCGTATTTGCTTCATAAGAGATTATTAGACATTTACGTTTATCTCTTGTTCCTTTTTAAAAAGAGGAATACATTTCCATACATTACTAAAAGTTGTCTTAATTTTTTAATTATATATCAAAATATACTAGATGATGGACTAGATGATCTTTTGAGGTCCCTTCCAACCCTTGTGATTCTGTGATTCTGTGAAAATAAAAATTAGCTATTCCACAGGATGACCTTTCCTATTAATAAAGCGATAGAATTTCTCATCATTCATTAAGATCCAGCTAAAAGGCCTTTGTATGTGAATTTTTCTTGCCTCCAGTAAAAGAGAAATACTCTTGTAGCCTATAAAGTAATATGGATTCTTCTTAGACTTATGTATTGGCAGACAGGAAGGATTTCTACTGAAGCTCAGTATGGCTTTTTATCTCAAAAAAACCCCTAATTTACCCAAAGACTATTCTTCAAAAAACAGAAGCGCTGCTTTCAATATTGTTAGGACAATATTGGGGAAACTTGTGCAAACAGTTTAACCATATGCTCAGGCAATTTGTACAGGTTATATAAGAGAACTCCAAGAATCTGTCCTTGAAACTGAAGCAAATTGGGAACACTGCCTGAGTAAGGACAGCAGCATCCTGTCCTTACTGCATGATCTGGTGTAGCACCTGGGCACATGGAGAAAAAGAGCAAACAAAAACCTTATGGTCTTAGTATTCAAGAGGAGTAAATGTAACTGGAAATTAAGTCAAAGGGAGAGATGTCTCGGTTCTAAACAAAAATATCACAGAATCACAGATATATACCTCCTTGCTCAACAACACAGAGTCCGAGTTTCTAAGAAAGTCCGCATGAGCCTGGGACAGGGGAGCCAGGGAGACAACAGTCTCTGATTTGTGTTTCTGCTTGATTTACTTGAGCAGGATGAAATCCGACACTGGCAGACCAAGCTGCAGATACTTTTAGTTCCCACCTAAATCCTGTTTGCAAGATTTAAGTGAGGCATAGACCTTTCTGGCTGTTGAAACAAAGATGAATTTCATCGTTTGTAAGTAAACCAGCAAGAAATGTGGCAGAGGACGTGAATAATTTTTCTAGCGTCTAGTTTCAATTGCAAGGTTGTTTATACTGATGCAGAAACTATCAGGGGACACAAGCAGTTCATTTGACCTGACATTGCTTAAAAATTAAAGGACAACAGTTTTTTCCCTTCTGATTCTGCTCAGCAAATACTGTTCTCCTTCCATCGTTTCTGCAGACTTCTGAAAACGGATTTGAGTGGTTTGCAAATACAAAATAACTGCAACGTGGACATGGAATAGAGTGTTTTCTTGGAATTAGCTTTTTGACTACCCAGAATAAGGCTGAATATTAGCAGTAGTATCAGTACTAATTATGTCAATATAAGATTCCAATCTTATATCTTTTCATAAGCGTTCACACATCTATCTGCCATTTCATAGGATCAAGTGGCAACGGATCCCCTGCCCTAAGAAGTTTTAAACTGGTACCCCAATATTTCAGAAGTAGTAAGTGATCTGACAAACAGCAGAGATAAGGCTAGTGTTGTATGCAAATGCATACTTTACTGTTTCAGTGTTAGCAGCCTGGAACTCATGTAATTTGTGTGCTTACACTGCCACTTCTACCAAAGAGGGAGAGATGATACAGGTAGGACAGGAAATGTGAATTTCTGTGTAGTCTTCCATTTTTATACAAGCACATAGAAAAAGGGGCAAGTGGATTTTTACAGAAGAGTCCTATAATCTCTACATGTGTAGTAAAGAATTAAAAAAAATAATTCAAAAAAATTCTTAAAATATACTGAGATTTTCTTCTCTTACCTTCACAACTCATGGCAGTCAAAGATCACCAACATCCACACCCACACATTACAAAATGGGGTTGGGAGACAGTCTTGCAGTCACATAACACAGGTTTGACGTCATCTCTCTTAGTAAACGCTACGAAGATCCACATTTTTATAGAAACTAGGCCTTCATGAAGCTATAGCTCAGTGGACTGCACCTCTGTCAAGGGCTGCTAAAAACACAGCAGAGCAGATCGAAGAGCTGGTGCTTCTCCTCAGAGTCACACACAGGTGCACAGAGAGAGACTTTGAAGCTGTATTACCGAAGCTCAGCACGTACCTTGCTGGGGACTGACTCCGGCCACCAGCCAAATGCCCATACAACCATTCATTCAGAGTGGGAAAAAAAGAAAAGAAGGCAAAAATACTTGTGGATCAAGATAATGACAGTTTGATAGTGAAACCAAAAGCTGTGCATACAAGCAAAGCAGTGAGAGTATTTTACTCACTATTTCCCATTAGCTGCTTTCTGGAAAGCAGGGCCTCAGTACACGTAACAGTTGCTTGAGGGTACAAATGCCGTAACCACAGACTTTGCCTCTTCCTTCTCCTCTCCCACCACATCACATTGTACAGAACATCCCCGTGGTCAGTTTGGGTCAGCTGTCTCCTCCCAATGTCTTGCCCACTCCGTGTCTGAGAGGAAGAAGGGAGGAGGTGGCAGAGAAGGGAAGAGAGAAACCCTTGACTTTGTGCAACAGCTGGAACACTAGTATATCAGCAAGACTGTTTTAGCCACCAGTCTAACACACAGCACCATATGGGCTGCTGTGAAGAAAATTAACTCCGTTTTGCCTCAGGAGTAAGATTCTGGTCTTTAACTGAAGTTGAAATGCAGGAAAAAAATGGTATAATAATAATAATAATAATAATAATAATAATAATAATAATAATAATAATAATAATAATAATAATAATAATAATAATAATAATAATATATTATTATTTTTTTTTAAATAAGTCCAGCTAGGTGACCGTAATGCTCAGGAATGCATGAACAACATAAACCTGCTGCTTCCATCCCCACATCCACTGTGGAGTCCTGCAAACAATTCTGCTGTACATGGCTTCAAATTGGAAGAACAACCTCAATGAATTTAGGAAACTCAGAGTTATACAGATCAGTTATACTCTAGTGAGATATCAAAGAGAGATAATGCAGGAAAGGAATGACACTGGCACTATAGCCAGGAAGTAAAAAAGAATGTGTTTTGGTTTTTTTTGTTTTTTTTAAAAGACAGGCTATTTAATTATTATTTATTAGTGTTGCTTAAAGGAGTATTCTAAATAGCATGTAAGGCAGACAAGAAGCTGCCCGAGACAAGAACAAAAATGCCTGAAATACTAAGCACACATTCATGTGCAAAAAAAATGTTCAGAACTTTTATTTAAAATTAGCTCAATGGTGGATGCCATCTTCAAATTAAACCCTTCATGTTTTATACTGCAGTAGCCCAATGCTGGTTAAACTCTGATCTTTCCCTCATCAAGGCTTTCTTAAAAAGTCAAGATTTTCTTAAAGTTTAGCAATCACTATGAATTCAAGTTACCTTCTGAAAGTTTTTAAAAGTAGAAACTACAAAGAAATATTTAAAATAGACTGTCCTCTTGCTGACCTTTATATTTTGATTACAAACTGAGCCTATACTCATCCTGGTTTGGAATTCAAGGTTTTTATATTATAACATTCACATCTATTTGCTGATATTAATAGCAGATGCCATTCTAGGCTTTGGGAGATATACATTTGTACAGCTAGGATTGGCACATGTTGCAGGTTCCTAGCCTGTATTTAGGTTTAATATAAGTAATTGTTTAAGTTGTGCTCAATTAACTGCTTATAGAATCACCACTCTTTCTTGTGGACTAGGAATTTTTACAAAAGGAAACACGTATGTCCTCTTAATATAAAGACAAGTAAGTAATCATATTAAGACCAAAATTTTAGTTATCACAATTTTTTTCAAGTATCATAAAGAATAATAGACCATTATGCAGAGGTAGTCTGATCTAATAGCTACAGGATTTTCCAAGTTTTAGTCCTCTGAACTAAAGCATATCTTTTAAAAAAATGCACCTAGTTATATCATAAGAATTTCCAGTGATGAAGAATCCAAATGCAGCAGCCTTGATATTTTTTTTTTTCCAGAAGGCATTTGTACTCTGTCAGAAACTTACAATTCCTTTCTTGTGTGGATTTGTCTAATTTCTTCCAATAGCTAGATCTTATGATAGGTTAGCCTCCTAAGTTAAAAGATGGACTGTTAAGTTCTATGTTAAAACTGTTTCCTCTGAAAGTCTTCACTGAGTGTGGCTGTGTCATACTTCAGATATCTTTTTTTTTCTAGTGAAAACAGTGAATTTTGAACTATTTTTCAAAAGATACCACTCAGTTCCTCCAAATAAACAAATTCCAATCTGAATGGTGGGAACCGAGATGAGTGAATGCTTCTGACTATGCCACACAGAAAAGTAACGACTCGTATTGATCGATGTAGCTATTTTTATTTATTTCAGCCATGACTGATCCATTCTGGCAGTTCTGCCCAGAAACCCAATAAAAATGTTAAAGCTGCACCTTGCTTTGGGTGAGAACCTCTCACATAGGTCTTAGTTACCACTAACATATCTAGAGAGTTCAGGCAAAACCAAGGATGCAATGGAAAAGTGTCAATATATTTTATTGAAAACACAGGATCAAATTAGATAAATATGCTAACCACTAATATGTTCCACAGGAACTCTATGGATTTAATTCAATGAACAATTATGAGGATTATGGGAAAAGATTAATGAAATCAGTCTCCCAACTTGAATGTTGATAGCACCGTAAAATACTGAAATGAATGATAAGTACCACATACAATTTAAAAAGATAAATAATTATATTCCTTCATAGTTATATATGCATCATGAAGAGAAACTATATTTCTAGATAGTGTAAATTCCCTCTTTTTAAAGTAAACTTTATGGAAACAAGAAGACGATTAAGTCTTAATCTAACCCTGATCTTTGTCCAGGACCAGCTGGGTCCTTCAAGCTATAACTAAAAAGAGATTTCCTACAAGATATCTCCTTCAGTAGTGATCATATATACCCAAATTCAGCATTGTCTTTTAGAAATAGATAAAAAACAGACCAAAACAAACAAATAAGGAAACAAGGCCCTCAGTATAATATCTTCTGTCTTAAAAAGGTGAAACTAGATAAAAACAAGAGAGAAGTAAAGAAGTTTCTTGGTTATAGGCCATCTTGAGTGCTGTGACCTGTGCTTTTTAAGATATTAATAAATTGGATAGCAAAAATAACACAAACAGTGAGATGTCAAAGTCTTCTGCTAACAAAGTATTTTTTGTCATTGGTTTAGGTTTCAGTGACCAGCATCCCGACATTCACACCCGCTGTAACGTCTGCTCAGCCTTTTAAAGGAGGTTGCAACTTACTTTCACTCTGCTGCTTAAGGAAGCCATGCCACCACAAATATCCATCTCAGAAACCATAACCTGATGAGGCTTAAGGGGAATCTGTCATGTACCATGAAGCCTCAAAATCTGGGGAAAAAAAAAAAAAAGCAGGAAGATTAAATCATTCATTGATAAATGCAAATAGGAAATGATCTGCTGATTAACGACCTTACAACAGTGGCCTCTAAATTAGTTTCTACCAGTCTGGAGAGGAATTTTGAAGTCACTGTGAGTAGCTTTCTGAAAACATAGAAACAATACTTAATGGCAATCCACAGGAAAGAATTCCAAATTGCAGCCCCAAATTAATAAAGTTTATAACCCTTACTTGAAGGAAGTTCAAACATAAGTTACACAAGTCACCATTAGATTCTCCTGGAAGATCATAAATGGGATATGTCATAAACACAGATCTATGGACTTCTTGCACAGGCAAAATTTAATCCATACATAGTTTTTCACTGACATTGCTCATACAGGAAAGGTTTGCAGAACTGATAATGAAGGTAATAATGAAGAAAGAGTGAGTACTAGATGATTTAACCTCACAGCTACACTGCAAACACAAGTCCATATATATTATTCTGGCCACAAGAAAACTGCAATCCTTTGGTATTCTGTTTAGATTAACATCAACTAGTTTTATCAACTAGCACTAGTTGATAAAATAGTTATTTAGATAATGAAAACTGAAACCAGAAAACTAGAAATAAGAATGGGACATGATTAGCTATTATACTATAAAGGATTTAAATCACTTTTAACCAAACTGTAGTAGAATTGTCTGCCTGGGTAAAACTGGGTAAAACTATGTGACCTGCCTGGGTTTTCTAATGGGCTACGACTCTCTATTCAAAATATGTTTCACTTATAATTTACTCACCTTCATCTCTGTGCTCAATTGCTCCCTGTAAGGTTGGTTAAGCTCTAACAGATGATGAAAGCAAATTCATTTAGTTTCTAGATATCAGCTGCTCCATTAATAAGGAGAAAATCACCAACATAAGAGATTAAATGAGCAATGTGATTAAAATGCTATTCGTGTGCTTGAATAGCAATTTTAGAAGTTTTAGCAACTTAGCTAAAGCTAAGTGATTTTAGCAATGTTAGAAGTTTTAGGACTGCCCCTATCCGCAGACTAAGGAGGTAAGTACACGATGTCTGTAAAAGCAGAATGAGCATCCTGAGACTGCTCAGCATATAACACCACCACTAGCATTTTCATAGCACTTTTCGCTGAAATACTCCAAGTATTTTACATAGGAGACTGTGTTTCATTAGCCTTCTTTTACAGTTCATGAAACAAATACGCTGAGAAAGTGGCAAAAAAAAATAATAAAATGATGGGAACAAAGTCACTACTGAAGTTATACAATTCCAAAATCCTAAACAGTTACTCATTATTATACAGTTCTAGGCTGCCTTCTAGCTGTCCTGAAGATGTAGACTGTCCAGAAGGGAAAGACATAGAACTTTATGTTCTTCTCTCATTTCTTTAGGAGGATGTGCAGTACTTTCAGTACAAGTGTTTATAAGTACACAGCATACAAGTTTCAGTACAATGCATATGGGAATCCATAATAAAATTCCTGCAGTGATAAGAAATGGATTCAGTGTTAGGTGATGTTTTCACTTACTTCTCATTCTGCGTCAGTCCCACACTAGCCCTTCGGTTCAACACTGCATAGACCACAGCCAGCATATTGCATCTAGCTCTAGGACCCCAGTGTGAGAAGAAAATCAATAAACAGGAGTGATTTCAGTGGATGACTGTGAAGATGGTCAGGGATGAGGACGCTTGCCTGTGAGGAGAGGCTGGAGCAGCTGGGCTTGTTCAGCTGTGATTTTGTAATGGGAAATATTCAGGTTTTTTTCAAGACAGTATTACCATATATGCAGGCTGTGTAGAATGTGAAGAGCTTGTAACCATCATGATACTGTTAATTAACAAAAATATGCATTCCTTTACCAACTCTGCTTATAATGTGTAAGCCACTATGTCAGCAATTTAGCTACTAATGAACTTGCAGTTATAAAAAGGAATATAATGGCACTTAGAAAATCAGAACCTAGAATCTGAAGTAAATTATCTGTAGCCTGGAAACAGGTTTGTAAGGAAAAAAAAATAGTTAAATTTTTGATGTAACTGCTTATAGTAGAAGTTACAAAAGAACAATGAAATATAGGAATTAAAGTATGGAATGAATAAATTAAGATCTGTTCAAGGTTCAAGACTATAAATATTTCAGTCTATTGAAACTACAAATTCTAAATCAAAACAAACCAAACAAAGATTATCTTCTTCTAAATGTTTCATTATTACAAATCTATGAAAGATAAATATAACATGCAGTAAGTATTTGACAGGTAGCATCTAAAATTACATGCTCTAAACCAAAGTATTTAGAAAGGCACTTCTGTAAATCTTGTCTAGACCTTAACCTTGAAAATAGTTAAGCACATGTATACCTGTAGCTGTGAAAAATTGCTCAAATAAGTCCAGCTATTAACCCTACAGGAATAGATTAAAAACAATAGAGAGGACAATTTGTATTTAACAGCAGTAGGATAAAGCAATGATGTCTTTAGACTAAACTGATGTAGATATCACACTCCATTAATTTCCATGAAAGTCTGCAGAAGTAGAATACCTGCAGATGCGTACAGTGTCATGCCTGAAGCCTCAGTACTTCATAAGAAAAGTCTAACCAATTACTAATTAATAAAAACTTGATAAATCACATAATTTTGATGGAATGTATGTGATTTCTAAGAAGAACAGGAAACTTAAAATGAGCCCTCAGTGTGAAGGGGACTGTGAAAGTCCAGTGCTGAACTCACTGAATGTGTGGAGGATAACCGTTCTAGGTATATGCAGCGTTGCTGAAGAATTGGACTTCTACACTGAAGTAGAGAAATTCCATACTGCATGTGTGCCATTTCAGTTTTCTGTATCTATCCACTTTTGCACTCCTAGCCTGTGGCTCCCTCAAGATAGTTCTGCTTGCGAAGATGTCAGTCCTGACAGAGGATGAGGATAAGGCTGAGGTACTTAATGCCTTTTTTGCCTCAGTCTTTAGCAGTAAGACCAGTTGTTCTTCAGGTACCCAGCCTCCTGAGCTGGAAGACAGGGACGGGAAGCAGAATGAACCCTCCCATAATCCAAGGAGAAATGGTCTTTTTCAGCCAAAGTAATTCCATGATTCTGTGATTCTTTGTCAGATGCTATAGTTTCATTTATCTAGAATATGATAGGATCCTACTTGAACTCCTGATTGGAGATAACAACAGGAAACACAGAATCATAGAATCATAGAATGATTTGGGTTGGAAGGGACCACAAGGATCACCTAGTTCCAATTCCTCTGCCATGAGCAGGGATGCCCTCCACTAAACCGGTTGCCCAAAGCCCCATCCAGCCTGGCCTTGAACACTTCCAGGGATGGGGCCTCCACAACTTCTCTGGGCAACCTGTTCCAGTGCCTCACTGCAATTCCCAATAAAGTAGTAAAACAAATGATTAGAAGAAAAAATGTAAAATAACCAAGGAGAATTTATAATAAACAAGCAAGAATAATTTCTTAAACAAAAGCAAGTTGCCTAAGATTAGGAAAACTAGAAGAGCCAGTCAATTTTTTTTTTAAAAAAACATGTTAGAAAGCTATTCGATAGAGGAAGATTTGATAGGTGCATTAGTTAGATTCAGCAACTGCCAGCTCTGTTTTTGAAAACTTCTTAGAAAACTGAAGTATGCACACATTCAAACCAAATAATTGAAAACCATTCAAAAACTCAGTAACATTTCAGATAAACTGAAATCTTTCTGAATAGGGATGTGTCCCTGCAGAAATGATAGTCTTCAAAGTTCTGGTCTTCAACTTGCCATCCACACAAACTGAAAACATATTTACACACTTGCAGGAACAAGGTTGTACATCTTCTGTTGTCTTGGTTACTGTTTTGTTGACTTCTTTGAGACTTCTTTGGGAAGAGTTGTTCTGATGGAGTCTATTAGTCATAGTCTTCCCTGTTTTTCCTGATGATATCTATGCTTACCAAATTATCTGTTGGGGCATACGTGTATGCCGTCTATTGTGGTGAGGATCCTGCCCTCAAGTGACAAGTATTCTAGCGTCCGGAATGGTAAACAGAAATGATACACAAAGGTAAATTTTCATCACCATTGGAAATAGGCTCAAACTCAATATTTACCAGCTGAGCATGTACTTTCTGATATTTTGTGTTAAAAGCATTGTTATGTAATTGTGTTTTCTGATGGCTTTGCATGTCATTCTCTGACATATAACACAGGGAAGTGAGGGGGTTTTGCCAAGAAGTACTTTGTAGAACATCCTTACCTGGATTCAGTGGACTGCAGGTTACCTGCAAAAGCAGAGTTATCCTATTTCATACCTGAAACCAATATAAAACTAAAAGGATTTAAAAACCTGTCAGGCATTCAGAAGTGTGTGGCTCTGATTTTATTGCCAGTATAGAATAGCTACAGAAACATGAATTAGTTATAGCTTGAAACTTGTATTTCATATGAACAGAACTGCAGCTTTTAAATGTGATATTGCTGAAGTATGACTGATTGTCCCAAAAGACTGTCAAAACATGATATGTCAGATTCAACTTCCTTCCACAAACATATCACAATCTGTTTTGATAAGGAAGGGATATAGTTTAATTATTTGTTTTTAATCTGACTCCAGACCTGACATATGGCACCTCATTAAGTTCTCTTCACTTGGTCTGTTAAAAACAGACATCCACAAAGGAGGCATGCAATTTCTGGCACAAAAGATAAACTCAGAAAACTTTGTGAGATCCTACAAGGTCAGCCAACCTGAATTGAACACCTGACTTCTGGTTTTGAAGGATGACTGTCACCTAGTACCACAGCACATGTAACAGCCTGTTAGTAAAGAAACTTTTGATTTATACCTCAGAACTTTTCCCCTGTCAGAGAGTCCAATAATCTATCAAAATCAAATAATAAATTCATAAACCTCTACAAAAATACAGGTCAATAGCAAAAAATCTGAATCAAATCAGAAACGGACATGGGTAAGTTGTTTTCCCACTTAGGCAGTACCTTATTATCATACAGTGCAAGGCATTTGGATCCCAGAAATCCATTCTGCAGCATGTAGAAACTTAAGGCAGATACAGCAGCTGTTAGGTTATTAAAATGGAGAGAATATGACAGCACTTTGTCAGCCTCTCTGTAACACAGCTAGTCATTCAGCATTTAGGATAAGGCTTGCAGCGGGGATGAAAGTCTCCAGTAAAGCCCAACATACTCTGCAAAAATGCTGCAAAAATGCTGCATAAAGCACAGAGTTACCATCAGCTACACCATTAGGGGAAAACAATAGCATCTTAAACTTGCATAGCACATTTCATTTGGGGAACAAAAAGTACTTTACAAGCATGTGTTTTAGGCCCTGCAAATGTTTTCTGCACATGGGTCCCTAAGAGGCTTAATATCTCTTGCTGAGTTTCCATTTATATTGCTCTTGATGACCTTTCTTCCCCATGGAAACAAGCAAGACTTCAGTCCCTGAAGTAGATGAAATAACATTTTACTCCTCAACCTTTCTACCTAATACAACATCCCCCTAGCCTCAGCAACAGCTTGGGTTTTCTAGCAGCCATGCTCCTGTCACTTCTAACTGGAACCATACCCAGAATGGCATCCTG
>VWZZ01003256.1:123653-151816 GCA_013399095.1 Psophia crepitans
GGCAACGAAACTGGTGAAGGGGCTGGAGCACAGGTCTTATGAGGAGCGGCTGAAGGAACTGGGCTTGTTTAGTCTGGAGAAGAGGAGGCTCAGGGCAGACCTTATTGCCCTCTACAACTACCTGAAAGGGAGTTGTGGTGAGCTGGGGGTTGGCCTCTTCTCGCAGATAACTAGTGACAGGACAAGGGGAAATGGCTGCAAGTTGCGCCAGGGAAGGTTCAGGTTGGAGATGAGGAGAAAATTCTTCTCTGAAAGGGTGATCGGGCATTGGAACGGGTTGCCCAGGGAGGTGGTGGAGTCACCATCCCTGAGGGTGTTTAAGGAAAGGTTAGATATGGTACTTAGGGACGTGGTCTAGTGGGTAATAGGTGGTGGGGGGATGGTTGGACTAGATGATCCTTGAGGTCACTTCCAACCTTAATGATTCTATTCTATTCTATTCTATTCCTGCCCTAGGTTGGGATGTGACTGCCAACATTTGCTCATGCCTGTCTTTCAGGATCAGTCAACCTCTGCCAGCTGCCTGGGAAGGAATGGCAGCCCTTCATTGCACCCTCAACCATCCCCACTGGGGGTGACACCACAGGCACCCTGGACACACCCAGCAGGTAATGGCATCCCCATCTGCCCTGGTACATGAGCACTCCTGTGCCTTCCAGCCTTCCAGTACCTCTATCACCCGTGGATTGCCCATCTCCTCCATTCCCTCTGACCCCCAGTCCAGCACATCTCACTCTCAACCCAGCAGGTCTGCATATGACTCCATGAGGCAGTTGCTTCAACCCCTACATCATCTGCTCTGAGTGGATGAGCACCCACCTGCCTCCATCAGCCACCTTTGTGATCAGCCACAGCATTGCTTTTCTGTCAGGCACTGCCTTGTGGGGACTTTGTGACCTTCCCCTGCCCTGGGAAGGCCAATGAGCTCCCCCCTCATCCCGGGCCAGCCACAGCTGTGGGTGCCTTACAAGCATCAGGGGAGAGTAGTGATGCCACCATCCCTCTCTGACTACCACCACCTCAAGTAGCAGCACACACAGCACAGCCTGGCCAGTGCAGAGAATACGCTGGGGCCACCCCTGGGCAGTGGCAACCCCCCCAGGCAACAGTATCCCCACGGATGGTGGCACCTGCTCTTCTTATGTTGGGGACCCAGAGCTGAGTTCTCGTGTGATCTGACGAGAGTGGAGTAGAGGGGCAGAATTACCTCCCTCGACCTGCTGGTCACGCTGTTTGTGATGCTGTCCAGTATGCAGTCGGCTTTCTGGGCTGCAAGCGTGCATTGCTGGCTCATGTTGAGCTTCTCATCCACCAACACCCCCAAGTCCTTCTCCTCAGGGATACTCTCAGACCATTCTCCACCCAGCCTGTAGCTGTGCTTGGGATTGCCCTGACCCATGATCAGGTTCCGTTTTGCCTGAAATCACTTTTGAATTCACTCAGTACTATAACACCACAAACGGTTTCGCTGTTCATTGTATTTCCTAAAACATCTCTAAATAAACACTGTAGATCTGATCTTTTTTGATGTGCCACACTAACAGCTATTGTTTCATTTTGCACTTCTCATAATACTAGCGAATGTGAACTACTTTCATTTTTATTTTTTACTATATAGCTGCCTATCTTCACTTTCTGCAATAGTTTGACAGATTTTCAGTATGTTTCTGTCACTGTTTTTTTTTTAATCACCAGATTTTCTACAGAATAGCCCATTTACATCAATAGAATCACGATGACCATAGCTGTCAGAAGAGCTCAACAAGTTCAGATGCTCAAGTTTACATAACTTCTATTTGATACACCCCTGCCTGGTTTGAAAATCTGTTTCCACATGAGCACCCAGATGCTGAACACTTCTGCAAAAGTTCATTTTGAACACAAAATTCCTAAACTCTCTTGAACAGCTAAGAGAGTGCAGGCCTAATGTGCCCTTTACCTTGATGTAATGCAACACATCTGTTGCTGTAGTCCACTGTTGTCCTCACATGTAACGGAGAGCAGTGAAATACTCTACAGTGTAAGACCAGATCTGCAAATGATATGCAGTACCAGCTACTAAGAGTGACGGGCAAAGCTTATGGCATGGGCACAGAAACTGCCCCAACAGTGCTTCTAGGATGATGTGCTGGTTCCAGGATCCCTCCCTGTGGCAGTTTCTGTTTGACTGGTTGGTTTGTTTGGTTTGTGTTTTGGGCTGTTAGATTGTTCATTTGCTTAACTATTTAGATTTTATATTTTGTTTGGTTTTGCCCAGGATGGTTGTGCCTGGTAGCAGTTACCTTAGATTAAGCCCAAAACACTTTAATGAAGAATGACCATTCCTATTTGGAAGCTCATTACTCCAATATGTTTTAGCTTTTTGAAAGTAAAAGCGTATAGGTCAGCAATTTAGGCAATATTAAAATCTTTGATCTGTTATGTCCAAGTTTCTTTAGGCACAAATGAGTTGTGGCTACTGGTCCACTACTACAATTTTTTTAACAGTTCAGAATAAATCTCATTTAATACAATAATAATACAAATACTACTTGGATTTTAAGTAGTGTTTTAAAGTCTTGATCTTATAAGTTTAGCAAGCAGTGAAAGATGAAAACCATAATCTTGTGATGGACACCTCAGTAGTCAAAGGTGAAACTGTATGGTGCGATAATCTAAAGGACCATAAAAATTTCAGTCTATATGAATTTAACTGAAGACACTTTTGCATGAAGGTGAATTTATAAAATATCGAACATCAAATTTTGAGGTTTGTTAATAACATTATGAACAAAAGTATTTCATCAGTTTCTTTTAGGCTCCGAATATACAATTTGCAAATGTGCAAAAGTGTTTTCTAAAATATGAACTGGAAGATATTTGAAATTATCCTGAAAAAGAATATTTTCTCCAATATTTTTTTTTCTCTTGAAGTGCAACTTCTTTTTTAAAATGCCATTCAAAATTAGTTAAAAAATATATATTCTTCCTGTCAACAACTTTATGTTATTGAAATGATGGTCAAAACTACCATCAAATTTATACTTTGCATTTTTCATCTACAATAAATACGATTTTCAGGAAAAGGTTATGTTTTAGTCATGACCTGGAAAACAACTTTAATTAAGGAACAGGTAACATATATGAAAAGTTTCACACTGCTGAAAATAAAATTTCAATAAAGATCATCTTATTTTCTTTAACATTTGAACACCCTTTGAAAAACAAAGTTAACTGCAACATTTTAGCTGAAGAATAAAATTTTGATGATAACTGGGGAAAAAAAGAATGAGAATGGAAAATTATTTGCTATGTAAAAGAATTTAATTGCATAAGAATTTTTTAATCTTTTATTAAGTTCCAGATAAACCATAGCAAACCTAAATTAGCTAAATAATTTGTAATTAATTTACCATTGTATGATGTTATCTGTGTAAGTTAGATGCACTTTTGTACCTTCCTGTGTTTACAAAGATGCATCCTATTTAAAATGCAACAGCCAACACAAAAGACTGACACATAAGAACAGATTGGAAATCAAAATCGCACTCTGTCATATTCTGTGTCATATTCAGTTAGTTTACCTATCTAGTAATGTTAACACCTGTGAATAAACTGAAGGAGAATTTATTACAAAGACCAACTATCTGACTGAATCAAAATATGACTTACTTTCGTGGTATCTGGAGTTACAGTTCAGAGATAAGTAGTTATGGTACAGCCTTCTATGGTGTTCAGCTGTGGAAGAAGAAAAGTGACTCCTTATGTTGGCTAGTTGACGTCTGTATTAAAACCAGATGTTCATTACAATTTTTTGTAAGCGTTGCCATTCAGAAATAGATCACAGATGGTTTTTTGAGGAGACAGAGAGTAAAAGCTATTACTTTTTATACAGGAACTTAAAAAAGTGTAAGATTTTAATGAAAACCATCAGGTCGTCAAAAGTTTGGTTCAACATTTTGGAGTTTTTGTAAGGTTACAAATTTTGAAAACCTTAAGTAATGTGTTCTTTTTTGCTGTACCACTTCTGCTTTGATTTTACTCAATGTGTACAATACCAGAAGCAGGATTATGCAGGAGGAGTTTCTCCTGCTGCCATGATTTTAGCACAAACCTGAATGGAATTACCTATGCTGACAAATATTTGCATCTGTCAGTGAAGATGTGTCCACACATCAGGCTTTTCCACCACAGCAAGTTCAACACGGTGTGAAAGTAAGATAAGTTAATTTTTTTTTTTTGCTACCCAGGTGACAGGCAAAGTTCTATAGACTTCCCCTCATCTGGGGAAGTCCAGTGCAGGAAGCTGACCTGTTGCACTGATCCTCATTCTTTTGAGCAGACACAGAGCGACCAGGGATGTGGCATCATAAACTCAATTTTTACATTCTTTTTTTTTAATTTTCATTTTGATTATACTAAATGGTGGCGGAGCAAAAGTGTAATGTGCTGCCCCCACACCTATCAGTGGGTATGGAGTTCTTCCTCTGATTGGATTTTCTAGCCCTTAATTAAAGAGGCTGCCAGGGTAAGGTGCTTCACAGTCATTGGCCTGAATATTAGTCAAGCTGCACCAAATACCTGCAAACAGGATGGTTTTTCAGGGACTTGCAGAGTGGTGAAATACTCAAAAGCAACTGCTGCATTTTGGGTGAAAACATCCAACATCTGAGTGATGAGTTGGCGCCTAACGCTCTTACTTGTGACTTTGCTTTTCCCCACTAGGAAGCCACTTCATTCAAGAAAACCAACGAAGTTACTGACTTTGCTGAAGTAAAAGCAGGTTAAATGAAGTTTAGGCAAATCACCCGAATAAGCAAGCTGAGACCATGGGATTTCTGAAATACTTCCTGTAACCACTGTTGCATGATTCTGTGTTGGCATTTTGAAGCAATACAGGGAATTGAAATCTTGGCCTCATACAAGTAATCATTAGAAGAGTGGATGAAATGGTACTTCCACTGAAGTCAGCACATATAGTTTGATCCCAAGTGTGCAGTATTTTGAAAAAAAAAAAAAGTGTTGGAAATACTTAATCTTTGAAGTTTACTTTCATTACAACTGTCTTAAGACATGCAAACAGCTATACATGTTATTAAAAATGCAGTGCAAAGCTACCTGGCTTTGCTGACATTATATTTTGTGTTGAGATTTCTGCTTAGGACTCGAAATGCACTGAAATATTTCAAGTGAAACATTAAGCAAGAATAAGAATAAGGAAGCTTCCTCCCAACAAAAGTCACAAGAACAACAAGCCCACATGACCAGCTTAAAAAAAGAAAATTAAAAAAAAGCCCATCTGTAGTATTTGAAATTGTTATGATTACATATGAACATAATGAAGAATACAATATAGTATTGCTATCATATCGCAGCATGTTTTTTATCCTGATTCTTTTCCATGTGGGTGATGTTACAGTTTTCCACAGACAACCTTCTTGTTAGCAGGACATATGTCACAAAATCACAGACAGTAGAGGTTGGAAGGTATCTATGGAGGATACACCAAAACCCCGTGATCAAAGCAATATTCATGACAGCAGGCTACCCAGGACCACGTCCAGTCAGAATCAAATATCTGTAAAGATGGAGACTCCACAGCCTCTTTGGGCAACCTGTGCCAGTGTTTGACTATCTCCTTTATTAAAAAAAAAAAAAAAAAATTGTTTTAAGTGGAATTTCCTGGTTTTCAAGTTGTGCCCATTGCATCTTGTCCTATCACTGAGCATCACTGAGAGCCTGGCCCTTTATGAATCATTATGATTCATTAGGTATGTATCCCCCTGAATAGTCTCTTCTTCGGATTGAAGAGTTTTAGCTGTCTCAGCCCCTCTTTGCACCTTAGACACTCTGGTCCCTTAATCATCTTTGTGTTTTCTTGCTGGGCTCACTCCAACATTTCCACATCTCTTTTGCATTAGGGAGGCCAAAACCGGACACAGTAGTACAGGTGTATATCACCAGTGCTAGGCAGAGGGGAAGGATTACCTCCCTCAACCTGCTGGCAACTCTTTTCTTCAGCCCAGGAGGTTGCTATCCTTCCTTGCTGCAAGCGCACATTGCTGGCTCATGATTAACTTGACGTCCACCAAGACCCCAAGGGCCTTTTCTGCCAAGCGCTCTCAATCCTGTTGCTCCCTTGTTCATAGCAATGCAATGCATGGATTTATTCCTAACCAGGGGCAGGACTTTGCACATCTTTTTATTGTACTTTATGTTGACCCATTTCTCCTGCCTGTAAAGGTTGCTCTGAATGGCAGTACAGTAAATATATTTTAACATATACTTTAATATATTTTTGTTAAGGTAGCAAAAAAAATCCCATGATAAATGACAGAATTCTGCTTACTGTGCAAAGAACTTGCAATTTAAGTGGACAAAATGTACTGAAGGTACATAAAGAGGATGATCCTCAATTTAGAGAGAGGAACAACTGAAGCACAGAAGTTAAATAACCATCCCATGGATAAAAAGGAAGTCTGTGGTAAAGAATCTGTGTAATATTCCCTAGTCCACTGAGATAACTAGATCATTTCTACCTCCTGAGTACCTCAAAGTAAACCTACCATGACATAATGCTGTGCAATGTGCAACATGGGAAAATTTAATGAAGCAGCCCTCAGTCACAAAGAAATTAGGAAAAAAGTATGACACAAAAAAATTATAGATTCTCTTGTAAAAATGGGAAATGAATTAACACAGTGATCCTGAATGTACTTCCTACAATTGTTTTCAATATTTGTAATTCCAAACAGCTCAAAAACTAAACCCAAATCTCTCTTTCGTACAGCAAGAGGTAATTTCTGTGAACAATTACACAAATAGCATTTAAGGTCCAAAATAAAACCTATGCTCACATAATCTTCAACTTCATGTTTGATGCCAAGTTGTTACTTTAACCTATAGCTCAGTTCGTTTTTGTTTAAAAGCCATTCAGGGCAAAATCAGTTGTTTTTTTCAGATATTTTAACTGTCCCTTGCAAAATCTGATATGGGATGTATCAAAACCACAATACATATTACTCCTCACTCTATAATATGACACTTACATAACACTGGACAATAGTAATGTCATCTTAATTCTGTATACAACGCATGTATATTCAATATTATTTTTATAACAACAAGACTTTCCAGATATTAGCTTTTACTTATATGAACTTACAGGAAAAAAAAAAGGATATTCTGAAAGGATTATTTATTACCTGTTTCTAATCTTTCAACTGTTATATGAGAATAAGGTTCTTCAGATTTTAAAAGCTCGGTCTCCTATATCACAAATGGTATTTTTTTAAATCTTGCATCCAAACTGTTCAGAAGGGCATTTCTTATCAACTGAGCACTTGCACTAACAGCACAGGGCTTTATATGATATTTTGCATACACACACTACATCAGGATGCTGAAATCAGATGTCCAAGATTGTTTTGCACTTGAACTAGTATTCTCCAGAGTCTGTGCACATCCACATCCATTCTTTGAACACCCACATGTATAAATATGAATGCACTTTTTATATATATTTCTAAATATATCAGGGATTTTCTTCTTGTACAAATAAAAAACCCAAACACCACAACAAAACCATCTCTCAGAAAAATGCAGCATGGTGTTTAAATATATATTTGCAAATTTTAAAAAAATCTAAATTGTACTATGGTGCACTGCAAAAGGCCTTGTGAAAATTATAAGGTTCTTGTTTTTCGTAGGCTTTTACACCAAAAGTCTCCAGCTGACATGCTTGTCACAAACCAGCTTCCCTCTACTTTTGCTAGTTAAAAATCCAAAAACACTTCAGTCTCTTTGTGACTTATTTTAGTTAGGTATTATCTGGTGGGACATTTCCATTCCTTGTTAAAGATAAGTACAAACCCTACAGCTGCGGGGTTTCTGCTGGGTACCATCCTCTGCCTTGAGGCACTGGCACCATCTCCAGGCACCAGACCCTGAACATCAACAAGATAAGAGACCAAGATGCACATAGGAAGTCAAAGGAGTATGTTGTTCATAATTGGGAGAACAGTCTGCAGGCCACGAAAAAAAATTCAAATATCTTTGGAGACATTCAGTGCAACTTTATTACACTACAGTTTACAAGCTGAATCCTCAGTCAAGTTACATCACATATCTGAAGACATAAGAGGTGTGTGTGTTTGATTAGTAGAAGTAACAAAACAGAAGACTAAAGAAAAGAAGCCAAGCAAAGGCAGGGTGAAATGAGATGCATTTTTGCACATTCCCTTACCTGAAGTCAAGCTACTGTGCCGAGCTATCTGTTGTTACAAAAATGCAGTCCTGCTACCAGGCCTCCACACATAAAAGGGATAGGACATGAGAGAAGAAAAGAGGTAGGTTATTCACACCACTATCTGCTCTGGACAATCAGCATAAATAATCCAGCTCTGCAGATGGCCCTAATGAAGACAAGATACCGAAAATTGTTTCGCTGAAGCAAACAGGGGCCTAGGTAATGAAACCAATTTTAATCAGAATCAGCACCTACTGCAGTCAAAATGCATTTGATTAGCAAAAGGCACCTGCACCTCTGGAAGGTGTCAGTAACCACAGGAAAAGTGGGATAGCAGGAGCTTGTAGATATATAAAAATGTTTTGCAGTAGATAGTGAAATTTACATTAACCAGGAGAAAAAAAAAAAACAACTTGGTCTGTGCTGAAATATGTCCCTGTCTTATTACAATCTTTATCTTTCCAAATAAAGTTCTCCAGTAGGCAGAATCCTAGTTTCTAATCTGACTGAGTCAATGACTCAGTCTGTGACCTTGGGCTAATCACTTGACCTTCCTCTGAATCAGTTAAGCCAGCTGGAAAATTGGGTGAAAACACCACGTCGCTGAAAATCAGATTCTGTGCCTAAAATGAGCTTTTCTTCAGAAAAAAAAGAATCCCTAACAAAAAATTGCTTAGAAGAAAATAAATTATTATTTATCCTGAACTCTGGGTTAGAAGGCCAAACCAATAATTTCCAATGTTCACTATGTAATGATACGATGCTTACCCTATAAATACCATGACACTGTGTAAGACTATCCATGTGAATAAATTGTCTGCAGTTACTTTGTAAGTTAAGTTAATTCATATATCTGCAAGTTTTTAAAGAGTTCTGTCAGTTCACCTTTCAGCATTCAGAAAATCAGAGTTCTCAATGTCTGAAACAGCATTGCACAAGGAAGGAGAAAAATCAAAGCTCATTAGAACGTATGTAATTCACGGCAAGGTTCCACACACATTCACATTTCAAACCAGTGAGGTTCAAATGAGCATAAACACTTGTCCTGGTTTCAGCTGGGAGAGAGTTAATTTTCTTCAAGAAAGTCAGTATGGGGCTGTGTTTTGGGTTTGTGCTGGAAGCAGTGGTGATAGTGGAGATGTTTTTGCTGTTGTTGGGCGATGTTTACACAGAGCCAAGAACTTTTCGGCTTCTCGCATCGCCCCACCGGCGGGATGGCTGGTGGTGCACAAGGAGTTGGGAGGGGACAGACAGGACACCTGACCCCAACTGACCAAAGGGATATTCCATAGCATACGACGTCATGCTTGGTTTAGAAGGGGCTTGGGAGGAAGAAGAAGGGGGGGGCAGCTGCGTTCAGAGTGATGGCGTTTGTCTTCCCAAGTAACCACCACGCGTGACGGAGCCCTGCTGTCCTGGGGATGGCTGAACCCCTGCCTGCCATGGGGAGTGGGGAATGAATTCCTGGTTTTGCTTTGCTTGTGCACGCAGCTTTTGCTTCACTTATTAAACTCTTGTATCTGAACCCACGAGTTTTCTCACTTTCACTCTTCTGATTCTCTCCCCCTTTTCCAATGAGGGGGGCTGAGCGAGTGTTTATGTGGTGCCCAGCCAACGGCTGGAGTAAAACCACGACAACACTTTTTCCAAATTCACTGTAAAAAGAAAAAAAACAAACAACAAACCCACCCTCCCCCCAAAAAATTCTTTTAATGTGATTATTAAAGGTTTGGAAAATAATATGCAATGTATGCGAGATTATCTACCCTTCAGTTTTTATAAATTATTGACCTTTCCAACTGAAAAAAAATCACAGTTTTTACGAACATATTCTGTTCCAAATATGCCCCGAAAGGTTACTATTTTAATTTGTGAATGAAGAACCTAATGTAACTTGATTTTGTTATGTATATGTTGTCTGAGATGACAATAGTTAAGTACAGGAGTATAAACATAGTCACGTTTCAAATACCCAGAGCAGACTGAAAAATGGACTGTTCTAGCCAATACTAGCTCTCAATCTTTTACTTTTCTTCCTTCATATGCCATATTTTTTTCTTTCATTTTGCAGTAATAAATAGTGGAAACATTGACATTTTCAGCAAATAAATAAACCTGTGTTGTTTTGAAAATTTTGAAAATATGAAATACATAATACCTCCAAAAGAAGAAATTAATTTTTATATTGTGGGCCTGAAATAAAATGCTTAAATTTCTGACACTTTAATTTCTGACAATATGGCAGTTAAGCGCATTTACAGCTTCTTAATGTGAGTATGGGTGCAAACGCTTGGCTAGGTTATATTTCTTTTGAACACATGCAGCTATGTCACTAAGATCTACAATAAATATATAGGAGGTTTGTTCCCAGACAGGGAGAAGAAACAAAATTTTGCTGTTGAAGAAATGGTTAACGTTTTCAATTTGCATTGGATTTACAGAATAGTCGAAAGCAGAACATGTCAAAATTTTAAAAGACAAACCACTATCAACAGCATCCCCAGAAGAAATACTTGAGAATTCAACTTATACCACAGACAGAAATTGTGACTCAGAAGCTGTAGGTTTAAATTCTACCTAAGTCAGTCTAATCAAATGTTGATAACACCTGTGGCTAAAATATTTGAAAATTTGCTTAGAATTGATAAAAGACAGTAAAGGAACTCAAGTGTAATTTAAGGTGATCTCAAATGGAATGTAAATATGAGCATTCATTCACTACATTCATCCAGTATAGCTTGAGAAGAGAAATGGTTTAGTAAAGGTCTCTGAGCAGACATCCTTATACTCCTGGCTAACTGATACTGGAGTTCTTACAACTCCAGAAGTTCGATTATGCTCCTGTTCCAAGAGTAAGGTTCTGCTTTCCCTGAAGTTAATGTGTTCAATCACTACGATATGAGAAGAACCATATCCATGGGCAATACAAGATGCTCAGAATCTCCTCCCATGACCTTCATGGGACAGAACTATGAATGTGAACACTCAAGTCTCTCAAATAGTTTAGTTTACAGTTTCAATATTAATCTTATTCCAGAAGTAGTTTGTTGAACTAATGTATAATTTCAAGTATTGGACACTCTTACTGAGATTTATAGACCGTAACAGTCTAATATTTACAAAGGCTTTGCCTCCCTCAATACTAATCTCTTACTTTCAGCCATAAATCTCTATGTTGGTCTCCTAACAAGTCAATATCTAGCTATTAAACACAGATAAAGTAGTTTGAATGATATACATTTCTACAACCTTCATTTGCCAGCTAAGCAGTTGATTCTGCCCTGATTGTATAAAATGGAAAATACTATGTTCCTTTAAATTTTTTTAAAAGTATTTGAAAAACTATTCCAACTAGTTTTATTTACCTCTGTATCAAAAGAAACATAATTCAATTTCTGCTTTACTTAAAGGAATGTGCTTCATTAAATGGGAGTGGTTACTTTAATATTTTAAAGAGATTGCTTTCATTACAAAGTAGAAATTATTTACGACTTGTCTTGCCCTCTATGCAATATAAAATGAAGCTGTATTTCACACTGAGAAGCAAAAATTCTTTAATGTGCTCACAGTACTTTAGCAACTGAATACTGATTCTTATCAGAAAAGTTGATTTTTTACATGTAAAACCACTGAATATTACTTTCCTCCTTTCCCATATATTAAAAAACAGTGATTACATGTCGATTAACCTTTCTATAATTTATTCCATCTCTCAGATTTATTCACAGGAGCCTAATAAATAGAAAAATGTAATTCTGACCCCAAGTGACCAAAACCAATTCCAATCACTTAGATGCCTCAAGGTATCTAAAAGCCATCATATGTATGACCTTTAAGAATTTAAATGATCTGTGCGGTTTCTTACCAGTGGTTGCTCACCTAAAATGCGCACACTTCTGCATGTCTGTATGTGCTGAGGAGTTATATATTCACCTAGCCCATGCTCTCTGTTGTCATGTTAGGGGAAGAAGAAGAAAAGAAAAAAAAAAGAAAAAAAGAAGAATAAAATGTTGGCTTCTCTGTACAAAAGAGAAATCTAAATATCTCCTTCAAATCACAACTGTGGGGGCAGTAGTGCCTCTGGTGTCACTGTTGAGAACTACACTGTCCTAGTTTACTCACAAGGTATTTTCTTGTCCTTCCTCTCTGCTCAGGATCTGCTCTCTTCTGGCTTTGACGTGACCTTAGGAAACATGCTGTTTGCGTGTATCTCCATTTCTTGTACTACTGCACGTATTCGTCGGCTAGACTGGGCCCCAAGGCACCAGTGTCACTAGAAGACCCATCATTATCTCATTCCTGACCCTTTCTTCCAGGTGCTATTTGTAGAGAGAGAAGTAGCCCCTAGTCCCTCTGCTACCTAGTGTACATAACTCATGGGGCCTGGTATTTCTTATAGACTGACAAAGTTTGATTTTATAAAAAGAAAAAAAAAAGATTAATATATTCACAACTAATTATGAAAACTGACAGATTAAGCCTTTCATGCTCAGGGAATATGAAAACAATCATGATTACAGAAAATATGTAATTTGATATAATTATTTTGGGGAATACCTTAACTCTGTAGATCAGTCCCTAAGTTCTCCACAAGCATTTGATATTCTATATATCGATCATTGATACTTGCAAGCCATGTTTTGTCCTGTGCTTCTGCAAGGGTTTTAAGCAGGTACATATCATCAGGTAGGTATGTTATCTTATTAAATCCGAATAAGAGATCACATGTGTTTAAATTCATTTTGCAGAATCAGACAACTGTTCAGATATGACTCTTCAGATAGCTTGAGGAATTTTTGAAAAAAATAAACTGAAATGAGTGACATCAATAGAGTTAATCCAGCTAGATACAACAGAAAGAATAGTTTATTCTCCAAGCAACAGAAAAACATCTCCACAGATTCTCATTGGTGTTGTATCTGCCATTCTGCCATAAAATAGTGAACACAGATAGGTTTTCATTGTTCAAAACTTAGGTCATGGAGCAGCTTTTATTGATGCTACTGTTGTTTATTGCTGTAACTTATCTTTCACCAGAGAAGACTGTTGCTATCAGCAAATCACTTGGAGAGGATCATCTAACTAAGGATACCAATCAAAGATAAACAAAAACCAGGCTTGAATTATGTCGATGGCAAAGAAAATGTCCTGAGAGTCAGAAGCCGTGCTTACCAGAATTTACAGTGGGAAGTACACATTTTCAAATTGTCAGGTCAATCTGTACCCCATAAATGTTCTTCAATTTCTCGTTGGGGGACCATCCTTGAACAATTTTTTCAACACTCCCAAATCCTGTTGTTTCCACTATTTTCAGGAAGTGGTGGTCTAGTGTTCATCACTTCCATTCTACCATTACTCGACTGAACTAGAGCAAAGCCACCCACCCAGGCTTGTGGTCTTTGGCACATACCAGTTTCCAACCAGTGCTGAATTCCTGTGAATAAACCCCAGCTCCCAACCCAGTGCACCCAAAGAAAAAAGTTCAGTGCCATAAGCTTTATCTTCAAGATCTCAGCTGATCCCCATATTTAGGGGACAAAACCGCTGATTTAAGTACAGTAACAAAGACAACACAAAATCACTTTGTTACTTTGACATGAAGAAATTTACTGTATTAAAAAGTTATTGATGCAGACTTCTGTGAGCTTGGTCAATTATTTCAGAATGGTCTTCCAGGGAAATCAAGAATCATCAGATAACTTCACTACCTTCCTCTCAAAATGCACACTGTGCTCTGCTTCCTCAACTGTGCTAACCCAAACCTATTATTCCTCTGGATATCTTTCAAACTAAAACATACCACTCTGCTCATCCTCCCCCAGGGAGAGGACAAGACGGCTAATATGAGACAGATGTTAGTGCTTCCGTTTAATTCAGCACACACACTGCGAGCCTGCTATAAGAACCTACACAAATGTTACAGACTACACAGTTAATAATGAGTCTAATTTTATGTCGCCTTAAAAAAAATGGTTTAAATGCTCAACAGAATAATAATGCACCTCTTACCCATGCCTTTCACTTCGTGACTCAAAAAGTCCAGGAAATAAAGTAAATGGAAGTAAGATAACAGAAGTTTCATTTCTGTACCAATTTAAAAGCTATTGAGAAGTTCATGGATTTTCAGATTATGTCAGGGTGTCATTTGTCTTTGTTTGGCACCAATTCTCCAGTAAGCTTGTCTTTTCACCATATAAATGGGTCTGATGCTGTATTAGCACAGGGGACTAAACAGAAACAGCCATATAGTACTATCCGTGCATTTAAAAGCACAACCTATTTCAGCTGATGTCAAAGGAGCTTTCCCACCATCAAAACTGAAACAGGATCTGACCATAACAGATAGCTATATTCCACTTGCAGTGAGTAGAAATAAATCTACAGCAATGCCATTATCAATACATTTTGCTCTGAATTTATACTGTTGTCTCTGAAAGCAGTTTTGTTCTGCTTATCCTCTGTTTTAGTTTATTTGCAGTAGAAAAAAAGCATGTTTACAATAATTTTATATAGATATAAATGATTTCCAATACAGGTTTTCTTTCTCAATTTATTGTGATAAGATTTATGTCCTGAGATGGAAGATGTAATTAAGAATTAAACAATTGAAAGTCAGATTACCTGCAGATGACCGTGTAGAAATGGCATATTTTATTTCTTTCTTTGTTTCTTTTTCTGGGTATCTTTTTTTTTTGCTAATCATAGTGAAAAGAAGAGGAAGTACACATTAGACCTTTTAAATATGTGTGTTGAATTCGCCTTTTGATTTTGAACCCTATTCCCATTTAGCGTAAATATGAAAATCCTAGTAACACTTCTCTGAGTTCTTCACTGGTCTGGACCGCAGAGTAGTCTTTTTTCAAGATTTAGTACATATAAGACCAGGCCCAGAACAGTTATAAAGAGCTAGAAACTTCATTAAGAGAAATCTAACATTCAAAGGACAAAATCATGATTTTTGTATTGCAGTTTTCATCAATAGAATTTATGTCTGAACTTATTGAAAAGCTTATTCCCTTCAGCCAACCAGTGTCAGCATTATTAACAGTAGTGTTGATACGGGACAGACTTACTGCAATGACAAATTATCTCATTTATGGTAGTGTCCAGAAGTTCCCTTGTTATAAAAGTTACAAATTATGCCAATTATTCATCACTTGCTTATAATACCTTCCTGACACATAATATAAATTTGTTCATAAAAAAATATGATACCCTTCTCCACCCCACTCCTCCACATTTCATTGAGAAGATGACATGACTGTGGGTAATGGTTATGGGTCCTCAGTTTTTGCAGCTTCAAAGGGTTCATACTGTAAGTAAAGCATGGAATTATACTTTTGTCTAGGCAATCTATAAAATCTGCGTATTAATATTTCAGGACTTTTAGGAGGGGCCTGTACCCTGGAAGTCCTGCTCCCAACAGAGTTTTGCACTAACATTGGAAAACGAATGTTTACCACTGACTAGTATATATTTTCATTCCTTGAAAGAGTGCAGTAGTCTAGTTGAACCTCATAATATCTGTACCAAACAAATTTCATGACTCCAACAGTTGCTGTGGAACTGTTTAAGGAAAAACTTCTTCACAGAAAGAGTAGTGAGGTGTTGGAACAGACTGCCCAGAGAGGTGGTTGAATCACCGTCCCTGGAGACATTCAAAAAACGTGTAGACGTGGCACTCCAGGACATGATCTAGTAGGCATGGTGGTGGTAGGTTGACGGTTGGACTTGATGATCTTGGAGGTCATTTCCAACCTTAGGGATTCTATGATTCCATGATTCTGTGTGGGTTGAGTGAAATTCAGGGAGTTTCCCAGGAGGCTGAGATGTTTCTTCCTTCCTCTGTATCAGTGTCTTCTGAAAGGATAGAAAGAAGAGGCAAGGACTAGTAGCTGTCCTTAATTTAGGGGCATACATGTTGTAAATAAGTAAGGCAGCACCAAAACCAAAAGAACTATAGTGATTCTGCTTTTCTAACAGCAGTGACATTTTCACCGAAACCAAGAGGAGGAACTATGGAACAAAATACAAGAATAAGTAAGGGTGGCCACCCATCACTGCAATGTACACAACCAAACTTGTGCCTTGGGTCGTATCTCTTCTCTACCTAACATAAGTAATTCAGCTAACTGCTGATATAAACACACAGTGCACCATGCAAATAAATAGCAGGAGAAGTTCTCCACTACTAAACTGGAATTATGGGACCAGATATGGAACAGTAATTTTTACTTATTTTACAAGTTTTACACCATAATGGTTGCTTTTCCTGCTAAACCCAGAGGTCTTACTTCCTGTTTCCAAAAATTCTGCATAGCTGTGTTATAGATGGCTTGCAGGCAGCAGCAGTTTACAAATTTTGAAGACAGTCTGAAAATATCTCTCAATATTTACTAAAGCAGATTTTAATTCCAAGGCCTAAGGATGCTGTGCTGCCTCCAAAGGCAAAATCTTTTGAGATTTTAATGGTGATGAGGTGTGCACATTCAGTGGAGAAGTTGTTGAAATACAAAGAATCTAAGATAAATATGAAAACACAAAGTATCATGAATTTCTAAAAAGAGCACTGAAGGAGGAGAGGTAGGGCCTGAAACATAAGCTGTGGAGTACTATTAAGTGTTTCTGAATAGTTCCATGGCATTACCACTTACTGAAAGGTTTCAAAAGAATAGCCTTTCAGTGAAAATCAGACCATACATCTATCAAATATGAGTCCACGATACCAGTTCTGCACGTGGTTAAATGGAAGCATGGCGTGAATGAGCTACCTATATGGGACATCCAGCAGCAAAACAATGACTAAAAGTCTGTTGTCCTGAGTCATTCATCTGATTTCAATATATGACAATGTTTCTTTGTCACTTTTCCTTCACATAAGACATGAGTTTTGTCTAATAATGTAGTGTATGCAAATGTAATGTCACAGAAAAAAAAAAAATTAAAACCTATCAAGACAAAATCAGTTGTGCCAAACTTTGGATTTTTTTTTTAATTTTTATTTTATGTTTACTTTGTAATTTAATTTTACATTTACTTTTATTTATCTACCATGAATTGCTGAAATAAATTTGCACAAATAGGTTTAGTCAAATGACAGTTTTAGAAACACAGTCAGTATATTACGGTCTAATCAAATGACACTGAGGATATTGGCAAATCATCCTTTCATTTCAGGGATACAGGATCAGACCTCTGGCGAGTAAAAGAAAGTAAACCAAATATCTATTAAATATGATGTACTGCAGAGTAATTACATGTTCCTGTAAATGATCCAATAATTATACCAAAAGTAACTCCAAAAATAGTTTCACTTGTAGTTTCAGAGCCCATGACAAAACCCTTATTCAAATGTGAGAAGTAATCAAGAATATATCCCGTACCTTCATAATACCAATTGCAGTGTACTTAAATTTGCAATATATGTTTATATTGTCACCAGAACACAGCAAGTGGTGAAAGAAACTTCCGAGGAATATTCCTTCACAATTTTTTGAAATATATTGTACTACATTTATGTACCTTCCTGTGTTGTATCTTATATATTTATCTTCCTAAGTAATACAAGTAGCATTTTAATTGCTAGCTGTTGTCACAGCTTCTTGAATTTTTGAATAAATATGCTCTATTGTCATAAGAGATATATCTTCTAGAAGTGGGTTCAATGGCCAAATTGTGAGGAAAAAATAAATTTAAATAAATATATTAATGCAAAAAGTTATTAAGGAAAATAGAATTAGACCATTTATCTACTGAAACAGTTGAGATGATAATTTTAAAAATGAGTTGATTTATGGGTTTACAGGAGACACACTGGCTGACCTCTACTACTGAACTTTATCTTAGCTTCCAACGCAGGATGACCACAACCAAACTACTTCTGGAAAGAGTCTCAGCACTGAATTAATTCCAAAACTGTGCTTGGGATGCATTTGGAGAGTGCTAGCTGACTCATGCCAAAGCCCTTTAAATAATTTAACCATTTAACGGTTGAACCATTTGAATAATTTAACTACTGAAATGAGAAAGTTCCAGTAACTGGAGGCATGCCCTGATGGAGTTTGATTTGCCAGAACAGAGAGACACTTAAGGTTCACAAAGCTGCGTTCACTGATGATGACCGAAGAGCACTCCTGTGAGCTACCATAGCCTCCTTGGGAAGTGTCAAATGCATTTTAAAATAGATAGAAGTGCAGGAAGAATGTGCTAGCACTTCACAAACTAAAAAAGGTATTAAAAGGAAGATATAGAAGAACTCCCATTAAATATTCCCATATAAAATCACGCTGGTCACGCTACACATGGAAGAAAGCATGATTTCCTAAGAGATCTGAATTATAGACAATCGAAACGTTGCTTTGCTTGGCCGTATAGAAGTTACCAATGATTTAGAATCTGATATTAGACTGTGGCTTGCTGAACTACATTAGAAAACAAGGAAACCAGAGGGAAAATACTCTTCTCCCTGTCAAACATCTATCAGTTTCTCTCCCATCCTTTACACTTGAGTGGAAACACGTAGAGAGCAGATTGCTTTAATTTCCAGAACAGAAGTTATCACAGCTGCATTTCATTCCAGCATGAGAGACGTATGGAAATGAAAGGGTAAGGCTTGCATCTGTGTAGGTGTATCAAGAACAATGACAATGTCTGTAGCAAGTGAAATGCACATGTATGCACTGAACACGCCATCCGAGGGACCGCTGTTGATTACTGCTGATCACTGCATCCAGCAGCCTGTGTACCTTGACCTACGTACTGCTATACTGCTGTGCCTCACACATGTTGAGAAACAAAACCTTGTCACCACCTGTGTTTCTGAACATTTCAGAGGACAACTGCTCGGGGCTACAGCACACATATACCTTATTAATCACTAAAAAACCTGCATGAGAACTCCTGAAGAAAAGAAAAAACCAAGCCCATGAAATGTCACAACTGATAACTTTGTAGGCTCTACAGCCTCTCAGAAATCAAACGATATTAGACTGTTTCTAGATGGTCTATGATGAAAGGTCTGGTACACACATCCCAGAGAAATTCTTGACAGAAACACCAGCACATTACCAGGGGGGACAACAATGTGAAAATCCACATCAGTATACGCAAGGAGCTGAACACTTTGGCTGGTAAGCAGTGTCGACAAAAAAGCATAAGAGACTTCTTCTTACCAAACAATTTAATTTTCTCTACAGGGTAATTAATGGCAGGCAGTGCCTGAATTTTTTATTTATTTTTGTTTGAAATTTGATCAGAGATGTGGATATAATAAAAATCTCTTCCCAGTGTGGGATACGAATAATCTTTGGAAAAGGTTTACAACTTTTCTCTGCAGCCTTTAAAGTGAGGGCCTAAAACTAGTTTACTTGAGTCATCTTCAGCCTTGTGGTTTTGCTCTGAGATAACAGTGAAGCATTATACGTGGTAAAATTCAGCTATCTCCTTAGATCCTTCTCTTCCTCCACTATCCTATTTGCAAATACAAACAGCAGACTGTGCTGAACCAAAGGTTAATAAATTGACAAGAAATTTGAGGTCCATTATTCCTATCACCACATTTTTTCCTGTTCTCTTATTTTTTGCTTTCTGAATCTACAGGAAAAAAAGATCAGTATAAAGTTTGTCAAAGGGAGGACTTCGGCAGTTGTAATAAGAGCTTTAGAGACTTGCATCTCTTTAATCCTTAGTGTATTTGTGCAACTGTGTTATCGAATGCTGTATACAAGAGTTCATCTGAAACTTTTTGATAAATCATAATTACAGAAGCATGATTAAGTAGCATGGACCTGCTACACAGTCATTAAATTTGCTCTTAATTAGTCATAATCTTCAAAATGGATTCAAATCTTTGAAGACTGGTCAATATGAGTAAATAAAAAAGACTGATGTGGAATTTAAGAAATGTGTTGATGTGTTATCAGTAAAAAACTAGTGTATGAGATTGTGACAATGAAATAGTGGTTTTAAAACTGATCTAAGGCAAACTGGAAAGAAAAAGAGAATAACAGCTTCACGATGAACAGACATATTTTGTAGGTAGAATTAGTCTCATTTCACTTCAGGCATTTATATTTTAGATATTTATTTGACGGAAATAAGTATTTTTAGCATGCAATTCATCTGACACATCTTACGCATCTACTTTAAGATCCATAAATACATGGATGTGATCCTTCCTCTCCACTGCACATAAAGACAAAGTTATCTAGGTACCTAACAGCTACTTAATCTAATTAAATGCAGGTAGTTAAAATAAGTCAGCAAGATCCAACCTTACATGTCTGTGGGTAAAAACTGCTTAATGAGATTATAAAATACCTGACATTCAAAACATGTCTAGCAATTTCTGTAGTGATATCAGCATCTTGGCGTATTTTAAATGAAGATTTTTATTGTCTCAGCTCAGAGACATGTATAATGAGGTGAATCCAGAACGCCTTTTTTTTTTTTCCAAGGAAATAAAACTTCTTCAACTAAGAAAATGTACTTTCAATATTTGTTTTCTTTGTCTCTCAAAGAACTGCAAAATCTTTGGCTGACTAGTCATTCACTATTGAAGAATAATATAATTTATCAACCTCTGAGAAGTCATTATACTAGCAAGGAATCAGAAAAAAAAAAATAGACGAAGTTAACCGAAAAAAGCCCACAAGTTTTGGTATAGGCACTTTTTTTAAATTATTTTTTTAAACTCATCAATATTCTCATAAGGTACATTTATTCTAGTACCGTTGGCTATGATTTCACCTCAAAACAATATTTTACATTGAAGGTAATGTACACTGCAATGGTGGCAATACAAAAGTTGATATTATTTTTACGATGCCTTCATTAGGTTACCTTATGCATTGACATCAGTATGGAAATCAAAAGCAGCAAAATAATGTTGATCAGTTGCTTTATATGAATGTCATGCTGCACTTATGCAGAGGAACATTAATGTCAATGCCAAAGTCACATTGCATATAATATCAATATTGATGTTACTGTGAGCCTTGTTTCTTATTCGTGTTGCAAATGGCATGCTCAGGAAAAATAAAATACTATTTACAGTGTAACCATAATGACTAAAAAGAAAATAATAATGATGTGAGGATAAGTAACACAGCTGTAACCATGGTAACATTGCAGAGTGAATAATTCACGGCAAATAACATACTTGATGAAGTTAGCCTCCTTTTGCTGCAGTGGAATGACTGCTAGCAGATTGCAATTTTCTCTTCAAATGTACTTCTAACTCAGAAGTACCTGGCACATACATGAATATTTTGTATGCCATCCTTAATATCTTATAAATTACGTTGCTTTCGTAGCTGTGGCTGGAGACCAAATTGTTTTTTTTATGCTGCCTGATCAGATGAGTGTCTATTCCCAGAACTTTAATCCAAGTTCCATTAAATTCAGCAGAATATCTATTATGTTTAGTTGGAACTGGATCAATAAAGAGGAGATTTTGAATATATCTATGATGAATGATTTTTTCTTGCAGAATTGAATAACCAGCCATAGAACTGTGGGCTCTCTATTCAGGGAAGAACTTACCTTTGTTTTTGTCTGTACACAGACAGGAACAGCATGTTCTGATTCTTTGATATAGTTAGGAAATATCTCTTCAACACGCCTCTGCATCCAAAAAGTTAGATGTGTAGTGGATTGGGAATGGTGTGGTCAAAAATCCACTGGCTTTTGTTGGTCTAGTGTGCATGATTAAGACATATAAGCTTCAGTAGCCAACAACCATCCGTATCTTTTTGCCCTTCCTTCTTTGCTCCTTCCTCACCCTCCCATGCCTTCACTTTATCCCGCATTCTCTGTTGGAAACTGAAGAAAGGATTTGGCTTCACTGGATACTGGTGGGAGAATCTCGTTGAGCATTTCATTCCAGCACATGCCAGAGACTTTAAAGATACAATGTGACCTAAATAAAAATTAATTTGTCATGGTAAGACATTGCACATTTTCTTTTGTAATTTTACAATTGCAGATCAACTATTTTCTGGTACTTCATAAAGAGATAGGTTGTTTTATTTTACTGTTAATGAAAAAAGCTTGCTTTTTACAAGCCAAAAATAGTGGGAAATATATTCCAATACACAGTTTCAGAATTCAGATGCTACTGATTTTCAGAAATCACATCTTGCTTAGGTGACAATCTTGATTCAGAGACACAGTAATAGAGGAAAAAAGTTGTAGCTTAGATGCCTGAAAATTTCAACAGGTATATTGGGTTTGGAAATTTCAGATTTTCTTGTTTGCTTGATTGTTTTTAACTTTCATGAACAGACTTTTTTCCCTCCCCTAAAAGCAATTTTAAGTTTTCTTTGAAGATAATTTTCAGTTTGCCATTACACAATCAATTTTTTAATTACAAATTCCACCTTATGTCCTATAGCCTTATGAATCATTCTGCATGCTTGCTTTAAAATATGACGTAATTGTAATGGGTTTATTCTGCACTGAAGAAGATTCTGAAATGCAAATACATATGAACTTTTCAAAGCCAGAATAACATTTTTTATATGTCCCCAAAAAATTCTCTGCAACCACCCACCTGGACGAAATACTGTGCAACATGCTCTGGGTGATCCTGCTCTAACAGGGGGGTTGGGCTAGGTGATCTCTAGAGGTCGCTTCGCACCACTACCAGTCTGTGAATCTGTGAAATTCGGCCCTGGTTACAACCAAGGTTCTGTACTCTTTATGGAACTTTTTCAAAATCACCCAAGATGCCTACAAGCACAATCCCCTGTAGTTTACATCCAGAAAATAGTTGTAGACACACTTCATTTTAAATACCCAAGTAGTAACTTGAGTCACAAAAACAACGAACCTTCAAATAAGAAGACAGAGACAGACTCATTTTAGTGGTGTTCACTGACAGGATAAGAGACAACAGGTACAATCCGACACACAGAAAATTCTATCTGAACAAAAAAGTATTTTTTTTACTGTGAAAGTGGTAGAACAATGGGACAGGTTGCCCAAAGAAGTTGTAGAATCTACATCCAATACCCACATGGACAAATTCCTGAGCAATCTGCCTTACATGATGCTGCTTTGAGGAGAGGGGTTGGACCGGATAATCTCCAAAGACTCGGTTCAACATCAATTGTTCTTTGCTTTTGGGTTTCTGTGACTAAAAGGATGATTGCTGATGCAAAATCAGCATTGCTAACTCTTGTAGTTATTCTAGCAGTCTGGAAGTTCTTAGTCTTATTACATAGCTTATTTTTCTCTCATTTGTAGGATTAACAACACAGGAAGAAATACAGGACGTGGGAAGTCTTTTTCACTACTCACCATACAAGCAAATTCTTCTCACTTATACAAGGATTAGATGGATTTCTCAGGAGAGTTGCATAATGTAACAGTTAGAGATGAGAGTTAATAAACCTATACAAATTCCAGGCACAAGTGCATATTCCTTAAAATAGATAAATTAAAATCTTCCAAAAGTTCAAAGTCTTAAAGGAAGTATTTGCAAGTTGTCCCAAGGACTCCCAGCTTAGACTATGGTAGACCCAGTCCTGCATCACTAATATCATTATCCCCAAAAACTTCAGCTGACTTAACCTGAATTTTGTTGGAGACTTGCACCAGCTGTCCCACAACTTTGCATGCTGTATGGAGCATGCCAAGGATCATAGTAATGTACCTTATCCATGGAAGCATAAGATCTTGGGAAGGAGTTCAGCTACAAGCCAATGCAGTTTGATCTCCTTTGAGAGAACATTCTAACTGAATCAATACATCCCCTAACTATGACCACAGATTCTGAGTGCTTACTGTACCTTTTCCTCCTCGCTGAGTGGATCTCGAAGTTCGTCCTCGGAAAAGTCCAAAAACGCCACTGATCCATCCATGGAACACACCAAGATACCAAGCCCATTAAGGGTCCTGAAGGAAATAAAGGTCCATCTTTGTTTTCAATCTCTTGCCTTGATGCCAAGGGGCAATACAATAAATCGCTCAATAAAAATCGTAACATACAATTTATTATCACAGCAACTACTGATAGAACCAAAGAAGTAGTTCTATCTCTTTGAGGAACATAAGAAAAAGCAATTCCTTCACAGTTAGCACTAGGCCAGACTGTTGTGGAGTTTAAATGACCTGTATGCCTATTCCTCTTCTTACATCCGAGCTCTCGAATTTGCAACTGTTCTGATCAGCAAATTCCTGAAGATACACGTAGGCCAAAGACAGCTCTGATAGGTAAAGGACACCAGCTGGGCTAAATAAATGATAGAACAGGAGCCTGGGCTGGAGATGGAAGCAATGTTTCTAGCTATTTTTGGCTCTGTTTTTAATTAATCTATCATTTTGTTTCATAAAGCACTTTGTAAAATTTTGCACTGATCATCAAATATCAACAGATATATTTAATTTAACCAACATTTGAGATTTTCAATTTATTTTCATAAAGAGGTAGTCTGTTTATTGGTTTCATTAGTGACTAAGCTCTTGGCTAGCTTAAGAAAAGCCTGTAAAAATTGATTGACCTAAATTTCTTGCATGATAGATTTTTTTCATTCTTTCCTTTCTGTACACATAAAAGGCATCAGAGAATTTTTCATTTGGCAGGCTGAATAGTAGTTTATAATTAAATTTTCTGCAAATATATTATGCTTTCTGTTGCTGCACCATGTGAAATGACTGAATATCACCCACTGTGGAAGAGTCTTTCTTTTTGAAAATAGCCTGAATTTCTGGTATCTAAGAAGCTAATTTTTTAGAGGTAGATACCTAGGTTAAAGAAAAGCTTACCAGAGTATTCTTTTGTATGTTTCAAAATGCTATGCAAAAGTTCACTCATTTCTTTTACACTTGGGAACTGTATTAACTAGCTTTCATAGTATGCAGCTCCAGTTCTCAGGTGTCATTAGTACCAGTGCTACTGCTTCATTTTTATCTTCTTTTACAATAATGATTATAATGCTGAAGCTTACAAACATGGATTTACATTAGACATCAAATGAAAGCCCCCAGTGAGTGGATTAACATATCAGGACAGTTGGCTGATGCATTTCAAGCAGCCTCTGAATTATATATGGCCCCCAGTGCCCTTATCATTAGGCAAAAATGTACTTACAGTTCATTGAATGGGACAGGGTAAGTGAAATAGGACAGCTTCACTGGGTGATTGGTAGAAGGGTGTTATGCAGCTAGATGAAATGGATTGTTGATGACATTCTGTTTTAAAGTTCAATAAATTCGTCCCCAGAGCATAGACTGGTGTTACAAAATAATGGATTACTCAGTTGGTAGACTGTCATGGTTGTATTTAATATGGTAGAAGCCTTTATGAGATGGTCAATAGTCATAGATTTATACAGAAAGGGAAAATAGCCTTCCACTTAATGGGAAATACTTTGTCTATGCAGTATTTTAAAACAATCACAAACTTTCCTAGCCTGAATAGATTGCTGATTGCTGAAGATGCAGTTTACTGGTTCTCTTAAAAAGGCAATGGGAATGTAGATCAATTAAAGCAAAACACTAGGCAGAGAGTTAAAGGGAATGGGTAAGAAATTTAAAACTCAGTATACAGCTGTTTGGGGCCTGCTCATGCTTCCTTAGGTAAGATGAAATTTTCTTTTCTATTCAGTAGGGAATTCATTTTCTTCGGGTGTATGATGAATACAGACAAACTTATATTTCAGTCTCCACATTCAACTTGTGGCATTTACTCTTTTCACACAGAATAAGTGTCCTGAGAACTAACAAGATAAACTTTTCTAAAGTCATTACCTTCGAGTTTATTAGAGCTATTGCATGATGGCTTTCTCTCTGGGGTTCTAGTTCAGTTGTGTTATGTTTTTATTTTATATATAAGGACATATCTAAACAAGTGGAATTAAGATGATACATATTCCCAGCTTTAAGAGTAAAATCCCAACAGTGTTGTAATTGTTATGAAACCAAGCATTTTAAATCCAGGAAATTCAGTATAATTGAACACAAAAGACATTCAAATATGTATCAGTAAGAAACACAGACTTAAGGTATTCTAGCAGCTTTAATACTATCTTCTGGGACAGGAAGTTAAACATAGAAGAAAAAAAGGAAGGTAAAAGTCTAATAGCAATCTAAGAAGCAATGAGTTATATTATTTCTTCATTGTGTAGCTACAGAAAAAAAGATTTTTTTTTTGAGTACCTGTGTACATGAATGTTTTTGCTTTTTATGTTAATATACTAGATTTTATCATGTCAGGTTTGTGGACAAGTGTAACATCCTTTTAAGATTCCTAGCCCAAGACTACTGACACACATTTATGTAAAGTCTGTAAGGAGAGATAATATGTTTTGTTAAACAAACTGATGCACCTATAAAAATGAACAAGCAGATACAAATCTAGATAGGTTCTTAGTAACAACAGATTGTCAGCAAGATTTCTGTGTCCAAAAACTTGTTTTCCCCACTTAAATTAGTTAGGTCTGTTAGAAACTGTTAATCCTTAATAAACCTTATCTTCCTATACTCTTACACAAAAATCACCTCAGTAATATTATTACTATTTATTAGCTATTTCTGTCTTTAAAAAAAAGAATTGCATTTATGACAATCATTGAACTTCAAAGAGAGTTACATTCAGCAAAACTAAAGCTCATCAAACATAGCAAACTATTTTGTTAACATAGGCAAAGTCTTGACTTCTGCTGATGAAAATGGGGCAACAAAAATGCAGTAAGTATTGGTGTCACTGCTGATAATCAAAGAACTTGACTTTTATGTCCTCACAGAAGACATACAGCACTGAATGGAACCCCATCTCCAGCTGCATGTTCTCTTGTATTTTCAGAAATGAACAGAAACAACAGATTTTGAGTATATTTTTTTCTATATATGAGTCCAGAGGGAAAATTAATGTCTATTTTGCATTGATGTTTTTCTTCACGGTGTTCTTCTTCCTGTTTTCTCTTTGTTAAGAGAGTGAGGAGAAAATGAAGCACTGACCAGTGGTTTCCACTGACTATATCAGATACTCAATCAGCCAATAAGTAGGCTGATGACCAAGGAGAAGTGCTATTGTCACTGTTTTTCTCAAACAGTTCAAGAAATTTTTCAGTAAATTACTTGTGGTATTGTTGGTTGCTCATAGAGTCTGAACCTTGTACCTTTGTGTTGCTGCAGACAAAAAGATAGGAAGGAAATGAAGCTCCAAACAGAATCCAAGGCCTCTCAATGCTTCTTGCTTGTAGTAGATTGATTTTAGGATTCCTCAGTATCTGAGAAGTTATCGTGTGATTAGGTTGTTGCTATTGCAACAAAAGGAAGGAATTGGAGATTGCCTGACTCCCTGGACAAGATGTCTTTGGCATCAGTGTTGTAGGGGTAGCAAAGTGGACAGGATTTTACTGCCTACTTCACCTTTGGCATAGCCTTGGGTATCCCAGTGAGATTCTGTTGCTGCAAACAAGAAGAGGATAATGTAGTTGCAGCAACTGCTAAGGATGGAGAGGAAGGTGCTCCACTAAACTAAGGCAGCAATATTACTCCCCTTTGTCCTTACCTCTGGCAGCAGGAACAGCAAGGCCTATGTAATGGTGCTTCATTTGGATGTCCTCCTAGCTTTAAGCTTTATCTCTTTCCATGACAGTAGCAATTAAGTCCTGGCCTAGCCCTCAGCTTTGGAGTGACAAAATTAATGTGTGCCTACACTTTTTTGTACCTGATTTAGGTAGGCTGCACCATGGGGATGAGTGAAACATGCTGTGCCTCTGCCTGTACCAACCAGGCTGATTCTCTGAGTCTCTCCTCCTTATCAAAGCCTCTCTTTTATGCATTCCTAATAACCTGTGCTCATATAGCCAAGCTTCATGCCTATGATGAATCTGTGAGGAGTCAGGCAGGATGTTCAGAAGAAAAGAAAAAAAGAAGAGGGAAGAGAAGAGAGAAGAGAGAAGAGAGAAGAGAGAAGAGAGAGAAGACA
>VWZZ01003256.1:152302-220515 GCA_013399095.1 Psophia crepitans
AAGGAAGGAAGGAAGGAAGGAAGGAAGGAAGGAAGGAAGGAAGGAAGGAGGGGAGGGAAACCCTGAACATTTGGTTGTATTCTTTCAAGACTGGATGTATAGTCTTGCCTATCTCTATGCCTGGTGCTTGAATTGAAGTCAGGTTTAATGTGCACAAAACCTTAAGACATAACTTGTATTTCTGTGTATTACATTATACACATATATGATACACAGAGAAAAATATGCTGGAAACTCTTACTGCATTACAAATATAAAACTCGATTGTTACTAACAAGAAAAATTTAAAAAAACCCTCCTGAAACATCCTCTGAAGTTTTTACATTAGTATTTCAGCATGTAGTTAATATCTATTAAGAAACTGCAGATGCATACTCACAAATGACCATAAAACAAAATTCAGAGAAGTTACCAAGCTAATCTTCTGTTTACATGAAGCTTACCCTATTATAGACCAAAGTAATAAAGCAAACAAAAACATTTTTTATGGCTTTTACACAGAAATAAAAGCTGCTTGTGAAGCAAACTCCAGCTCACCTTCACTTAGCAAGTTGGAAAACTACTGCAGATTTAAAAAACTTAATCAAAGGGTAAATGAAAGGGTAAATGAACTTCTAACCACTGAAAGATGAAATGGAGAGTGATGATATGATCGGTATGCACATTGTGATGACTTAGCTGCAGTTCTACTAACAGGGTAATGGTTTCAGGGCATAAAAGCCATAGCCACATGACACAGAGTGCTGAACAGGAAAAATATCAGCCTGACATATTCATGGCTACTGAAAAAACAACTGAGGGGTTCACTTAAGTTTTGGTGAACTTAGGGTTCACTTAGTTTCCCAGGTGGCTAATCTTCGTCCGGTCTGTTCCAACTGGATCATCTCCAATTTGCAGTCTCATTTTCTTCTTTTTCAGTACTGCATTGTAGGTCAATATCCTCCTTTATATTTCCTTATTCTCAAAAAGCTGTTTTTGTCTACCTATTCAGGACTTCTCTTTTACCTTCTGTAACACCAGCTTGATTCCTGACTCCTCTACCTCCAACAGCAAGCCAAAGCCACATCCTGATCCAGTGACAGCTATCAGGACCCATCCACACTGAAAGCCATGCCACTCACAGTTGTGTTCTGCAGACCCTCTTCACTGCAGAGATAGCTGGACCAGAGTGATCTGCTCAGGCTGGGAACAGAAATGTTTGTGTGAAAAACTGTTGTTGGGAAGTCACAGAGAAATGGTCACTCCAAGGCCATGCAAGTATGTCACAGACTTGAAAAAACATAAGGTCTACAAGAGGGCTAGGAACAGCTCTCTACACTCACACTATTTCCTTATGAGAGAAACAGAGCACAGGCTCAGTCACTGCCACAGTCAACCATGCTGTTTAATGTTAGCACATTCCCTGACACAGTCTTGGTCCTTTCTTTCTGAAAAGGGTCTAGCAAGACAACACAACCCACTAGCTGTTTCCAGAAATCAATATGAATAAGATCTCTTTGGGTTTTTTGAGCAAAAAAGAAATTAATTCTGTGGCTGTGAGCCACACTGTGACACCTGCCCTGAGAATCAGGCAGTGAACTTTCATGAAGAAAGTTGGTTACATTTCAAATTTCCCTAGCACATATCTACAGCCAAAGAAGTTGTTCATGGTCTTGGAGCACTCAGGAACACCTTTCAGTGCAAAAGCAAATAGTCCTCGATACCTTAACATGGAACTGCCGCTGCAACTCAAGTCCCCACAAGGGACTCTGCTTTCTAACCTCCACCATCCTCATTTCCAGTCTCTGCATAATTGGATAAATTCTGCACACTTTTTCCTATAAACTCTACTCTACTGTAATTTCCTCTTCTCCTCTTCTCTTCTCTTCTCTTCTCTTCTCTTCTCTTCTCTTCTCTTCTCTTCTCTTCTCTTCTCTTCTCTTCTCTTCTCTTCTCTTCTCTTCTCTTCTCTTCTCTTCTCTTCTCTTCTCTTCTCTTCTCTTCTCTTCTCTTCTCTTCTCTTCTCTCCTCTCCTCTCCTCTCCTCTCCTCTCCGCTATTCAATTCCCAGATACAGCTACTGAACTGAACCATCAAACAGATTCACCTGTTAGCGTGAATGAACAACGCTGAAGAAATACTTCTTCAGACTATTTTCTCCCTTAAATAACACCATAATTAGAATGCATGTAGTCTCGGATTGAGATTTTCAAAGTTGACTGTGCACTTATAAATCAAATTTCTACAGAAATAAAAGGAAGCTTATCAATTCCCTGCTGACCCTTAGCAGGCAAGAATTGCATGGTTTCTTCCAGATAGTCAGAGCTCTAACATTTTAATAGTGCTTCTAGAACAACTAGAGAACAAACCCCAAATACCAGCTTCCTGTGTTGAATGGACATGTGTTGAGTATCTGTCTTTCTTGGCTAGGGAGGAAGAAACTACATATCCCTTAGAATAATTGTTACCTACCATACTGTTCTAAAAGTTCACCTTAATTGGGATTTTTGGTGCTTCTTCATCTGCTTTAAAATCAAAGGGATTCATATGATTGGCTCGCTTGACTTCCTGTACAAACAGGTCTAAGAGCTGCCCCAGTAATCTCTGCATTAAACCTGCAATTTCTATTTCAACTATACTACATTTTCCACAGATAGATTCAATTATGATGTCTTTTTTAAGTTGCAAGTTCACCCCATCTCTTGAGAATCTGTACCAGTTGATAACTATATTTTTGCACAAAAGTTTCCATGGTTTTGAATCTGAATGGGCTGCGGTCAGCTTTCATCTACAGGATCATACATATGCTGTTATGAGCCATTATAAAGCAGCCCTGAGGAGAAGGACTTCGGGGTGGTGGTTGATGAAAAGTTCAACATGAGCCAGCAGTGTGCGCTGGCAGCCCAGAAAGACAACTATGTCCTGGGCTGCATCAAAAAGAGTGTGGCCAGCAGGTCGAGGGAGGCGATTCTCCCCTTCTACTCTGCTCTTGTGAGACCCCATCTGGAGTACCGTGTCCAGCTCTGGGGTCCCCAGTATATAAAAGACATGGAGCTGCTGGAGCAAGTCCAGAGGAAGGCCACAAAGTTGATCAGAGGGATGGAGAACCTCTCCTATGAAGACAGGCTGAGGGAGTTGGGCTTGTTCAGCCTGGAGAAGAGAAGGCTTCAGCGAGACTTAATTGTGGCCTTCCAGTACCTGAAGGGGCCTACAGGAAAGACAGAGAGGGGCTGTTTACAAGGGCAGAGAGTGACAGGACAAGAGGTAATGGGTTTAAACTAAAAGACGGGCAATTTAGATTGGACATTAGAAAGAAACTCTTTACTGTGAGGGTGGTGAGGCACTGGAACAGGTTGCCCAGAGAAGCTGTGGGTGCCCCCTCCCTGGAAGTGTTCACGACCAGGTTGGATGGGACTTTGGGCAGCCTGGTCTAGTGTAGGGTGTCCCTGCCCATGGCAGGGGGGTTGGAAACTAGATGATCTTTGAGGTCCTTTCCAACTCTAACCATTCCATGATTCTATGATACTATGTTCCTTTTGCCAGATAGAATGTCTACAGCCTTAAGACCAGAGTGTTAATTTAATAGACTCTGAACTGTTCTTGTGGATCTTTTGGGAACAACATCCATTTTTTCAATATTCTGTCACGTAAAGTAGTGATATCTTCTCATAAACCGTACCTGATATCCCCTGCTATCTCCCAAGAAAGTCCCAAGAACTCTGATTTCTTGACAGTCTTTTAGGTATTGCATCACACAGCTCATGTAAAGCAATGGAATATTATTCATACTTGGACATTCACTACCATTGCCTACCAAAGTACTTTTCAACCCCAAAACAAATCTAAGTCAAATTTGGCTTTGTGAGAAACATCGTATCAATTATTTATGACTAAAATACAGATACTGATCTCATTTATTCATTCAAACTGTGTAATTTGCCTGTCATTATTTATCACTAACTAGTGAATTTTTCATCACGGAGAAAAAACACTTGCAATAATATTTTTTTTTCTTCCAGATCATTCATATTGTTAGGAACTAAATACCCACTTTAGCCATGTTTCATATCAAGCAATATACTCTGAGGGATATTTCAGTTTAGCTCAGTTTTCTTTACAGAATTTCAACAATATTATGCCCAATATGTGGAAAGATACCCGTTTTGTATTACAATTAGGCAATGATCACATTACATGAGAGATTATCCTTCCCTATTCACAGTAAATAGCTACAAGTTACAAGAAAATAGAAGCTCTATTCATGAATGATTTACATGCTGCTGCTTCTCAAGGTTTTGTTTTATTCAAGTCAAGATTTGTGCCCAGAATATTAAAGATATCTTCTAATTTGCTGTATGCAACCAAAGCTGACTGCACGCAGTAACTTCTTTTGAATCAGTCTTACCATGGTATGTCTTGCTTTCAGCAGAGATAGAGTTAATTTTCTTCCTAACAGCAGGTACAGTGCTGTGTTTTGGATTTAGGAAGAGAATAATGTTAATAACACACTAATGTTTTTAGTTGTTGCTGAGCAGTCAAGGACTTCTCAGTGTCTCATAACTGCCCTGCCAACAAGAAGGTGGGGAGTGCCTGATAAGCTAGGAGGGGACACAGCCAGGACAGCTGACCCAAAGTGTCCGATGGGATATTACATATCATACGAAGTCATTCTCCATACACTGCTTGGGGGTTGGCCAGGAGGTGGGGCAGCTTGATGTCTTCTTCTTGCTGTTGTTGTTGTTGTTGTAGTTGTTGTTGTTGTTGTTGTTGTTGTTGTTGTTGTTGTTGTTGTTGTTGTTATTATTATTATTATTATTATTATTATTATTATTATTATTATTATTATTATTATTATTATTATTATTAAACTGTCTTTGTCTGAAATCACAAGTTTTACAGTTTTTTTTCCCCGTCTACAGTTATCTCCCCCATCCCAGTGCGAGGGGGCATGAAGGAATGGCTATCTGGTTGGTTTAGCTGCAAGCTGGGTTAAACCACAACAGCTATAAATTCCCCCCACCCACACTTACTTTCAGGGTCAGATAGAGTCAATCAATAGCATTCCAAGATGCATGGTATCTAAGGTACAATAAGATGAACATTGTTTTGGGTAGATGTGAACATACATAAATGTGTGTTCCCTTCTGACAAACACCTTCTTTGGCATCTAGGAATGATTTAATTTCCCTGTAACTAAAGGAGCAAGTAACTGCGATCTTTGTCCTGTTATTACTTTTTACCTGAGGGCAAACTGACTTTTTGAAAGTGCTTAATAAAAATTTTAAAATTTGGTTTTCTACATTTAAAGCAGTCTGTTTTCTTGAGGAGCTCACACAAGAAATTAATTGACGCCACATTTCAGGAAAAAGTAAAAGATTTTGAAAGACACTTTGCAAACTGTTCAGCTGTAAGAATGACGGATAATACAGGCTTTTTCCAAGGAATTGGAAACAGAATCAGAGTACTTATGTTTGATATCTTGGCTGTCCCACTAACTCTGTAATTCATTAATCTGTCCATAAATGACATAACTGTTTGTTAAATTAGCAAACACTACATTATTTGGTGTTTGCTCCTCCCCCCACCACCATGTGTGCAAAGGAAGAATTACCTTTGCAGAAGAAGAGAAAGAAGTGTGTCATGGTGACTCAACAGTGATAGCCATAGCCACACTGTATTTATTATCTCAGGATCTGTTAGCTCTCCCCCACAGTGTGAGAGAAAAGCTTGCAGAGCAACTTGAAAGCAGAGAAGAGAATAAAATCTGATTTTTTATTCTCATATCAGTACACAAACCAGTCCTTCATGGTTTTTCTTGGTCTAACAACATTTAAAAAGGACTCTATGTCCTGCAGTGTATTATCTGTACCACAACACCTTCTCACCCGGGTAAAGTTTTGAAAAGTAAAGGTGAAAAAGAATGACTACCTTGTTTCTTAAACAATCTCAATAGAATATTTGGGTTGTATTGATCTGATATTCTGATAGGATTTTGGAACTGAAGACTTAAAAAAAGGAACAATGTGCTAAATCATGGATATTTCTTAAGAATCAATCTTTAATTACAGAAATTTTTGAAATTTTTCTGTATGAAATGTAACAGTAAGATGACCCTAAGTTAGCCGATCAATACTGTAATTTTTGGGGGGCTATTAAACAGTTACCTTTGTCTAGCTTCTATCTTCACATAGATGTATTTTCTGAATCTCTAATATTTAACTGGTGGTGAGTAGGGAAAGTGAATGCAGAGTTAGCATTCAGTTATGTTTCACTGTATATTCAGAGATTTGCTAGAACCTTGAGCTCTCTAACCAGCAATGGGAAATGTAAATAAACTTGCTTTTGAATGGCTTACTGATGTATGAAGCAGTAATATCGCACAACAGAACAAAATTATCTTTCAGAGTTTTTTTAAACATCTTATCAATAGAGAATGAGATGTAATCTAGAAAGGAAACATAAAAAACCCGTGTGTAAACAGCTGGAACATACATAACACAAGAAAATTAAGTTTTCTCTGTGTAACACATGCCCACTTCTCTTTTTTTTTTTTACCCCAAAACAAAAAAATAATTAAAGTAAGTAAGTAGAAAGCAGTGTTTTAAGTATTCAGTCTCGTTAAAGTTTGACAATATTGATAGAACTTATTTATGGTCTACTCAAAACTCTTTACAAGACTCCCATCAAATTCAATAGTTCAGAATTACAGTCTTGAGTTTTGACTGTACTTTGATTACAATATTAGATTAACAGAATTTAGCTAACATGATTTTCCACTGAAGGGGGGCGGTGGGGCAGGGAAGAAAAGAAGCAAGAAAGCAAGGAAGTAGCATTATATGGGCATAAACCAAGAAAGTCATACAAAAGAGTTACAAAACTACTTTGTTTGTATTTTATGTTACCTTATATTTAGCTCTCTAAATAAATCTGGTAAAAAAAATCGAGGATATTTTCAGTAAAACTAGATTAAAATAAATTCAGTCCATCTGGCTTTTAACTAAAACCTGACAAATAGAATGTACATGTTTCTTTACTATTAAGTCTCCAGGGCAGATTTTTGGTCACTTGGAGGTTGCTTTACCCCATACTGCTAAAATGTTCTGGACACTGGTTTGTATAACTGACCCTAGAAACATACTGTCAGGATAGGAAATCTTCAGAGCTGGGACGAGAGCTCTTTTGGATCCTTCGGCAATCAGCCTGATTAAAAGTAGCTTTTGTTATGCTTTAATTTAACTCGACTTGTATGTTTAAACGTATTTCTCACTCCTTCTCACTTGACTGTATTTAGGCAAAGCAACAGATATGGTCCCTTTCAAACCAACTGCCTAACATTCAAATATTAGCATTCTGCAGTTGTATAAGAAAAATAAAACTACCGCAAAAGATGAAAGGAGAATAACATGCTGCATTGTACTATGTCAGGAGATATTTTGAAATTATCTTTCTTAAATATTTTCATTCTTTCAAGTACACTGTTGCTATCTCTTCTGAAAATATCTGACTCCCTCTCCTTGAGCCAATAGATCAATGGAAGTACTCAAAAAAAAAACCCTGTCTCAAGAATAAAGAATATTTTCACTGTAACAGCCTTGTCCAAGATAGAACAATTTAATTACAGTTTCATCATAATGGGCACCTTAACTGAAAGGAAGCTTACAAAGAATAACTAAGATACAGAACATCACTGTTCACCAATGGATTCCATGCAGAATCTCTTGCTTGGGCTACTGAAATATCAAGAGATTTTTGACATTCATCAAGTGTCAAAAGTTTCCTCTTGGAAAGAACCTGATTTAGTTTCTTTTTTCCTGCTGCAGACAAAGTAAAAATGAGTTTGCTAATAAAAATGCATTTTATTTATCTAACTGTGTTGAATTGGGTAACTTAATATAGATATAAGACAATAACGGTGAGTAATCTGGAAAACTTCTGACAAAGAAGAGGAAGTTGAAGCTAAATTTTTGGTCACAAAGAAAACATCACAATCCTTCTCCTGAAACTGTATTTGAAATATCCTGCTAAATGAACTAAAACAGAGAAAAGGATGGAATAAACATAAAGGTAGCATTTCTACTCTGCATGTTCTCAAAAACTTCACAAAAGTTATTGCTAAAATAGTTTTATGTCTGGCTATGAAGAGTGAATAAAGGAATGAACACTTTTCCTGCTTGAAGAATTGTACCTCTATATGCCACAAGAGCAAGAAAGTGCCCCACACAACTACTTTGAATAGTAATTAAGCTCATTGTGATACTTCATGTGATCTGAAATGCTGACTTACAGAACATCTCTCAAAATACAGTAACTGAAATTTATAGTCCTGCCTTCACAGCTTCAGAAGCAGTTGGGAAAAAATGAAGTGGGGAAACGCTGAGGAAGAAATGTGGAACAGCTAATCAAATACAGCCCCCTGCCTTAAAAAAAAAAAACAAAAAAAAAACCAAAAAAAACCCCACAAAAAAACAAAACAGTAATGTCCATGGGTCTCCAAACCTTCTATAAACCAATCTTTTCTTAATTTTCCTTCTATTCCAACATTCTGTTTCATTTGCTAATATCTGGTTTATAGGTATATCTATAGTCTTTCTTTATAAAACTCTTTCCTAGAAGGTATTCAGAAATGTATATGGCAACAAATACTCATATATATTTTTTATTGAAAAATAGCAACACAAAATCAATGGAAAGTAGAATTATACAGCTGTGTTTACTAATGTTTCATCTAATTTTTCAAATTACTTTTCATTACCAAGCACCCCCTGTACAGCTCTGTGTCACAAAGGACAGTAAACAAATCTCTAAACACACATAGGGATGACATCTTTGTTGCATTTTCATGCATGGCTGGAGGGGAGTTCAAAGCATTTGTATGATCTTTAATTTGGGCTAGGCAATATTTTCTTCATTAATTATGTTTATAAAGGTTGCTTCCAAAGATCATGTCTGCATGTTCTTCTCACAAAGAAAATGTTATATTAAAACCAGGCTATCCCTAACACTACATCTTTTCTGTTAAAGGTCTTTGACACAAGTTTACCACTGTGAATTAGAGACCAATATGAGTGCAAAATATGTTATTCACTGCAGGTTTTTTAAAAGCTGCTTTGCCAAAGTGATTGTCTCTTACACATTTTGTAAATACAGAATTGCAAATTAATTATGAAACTACAAGGAAATTGAGTTTGTAAATCATGGAACTATTTGAATCGTGAAATGTTATAAATCCATGGTGTTTGCCACTAAGTTTAGAGATTATTGTATCTCTGCCAGAGGCTCTAGGTCTACCACACAATACTCTTTTTTTTTTTTTCAATTAAGTATGTTACAGCAGCAAAGGTCTCTGATGTTACAACTTAAAATTATCGATATGTAATTCTCCCCTGAGAATTTGTCCTGACCATACTACTAGCTCTCTCCAAAAAAAAAAAAAAAAAAAGAGACCGTTCTTTCCATGCAGAGCTTCCAGTTTAAAAGAGAAATCACAGATGAATAAACACAGACTGATGAGCAAGGTTTTTTTTTAAAAATTTGGCTCTGCTTCAGGCAGCTTGACAGTGCAACAGAAAATGATATCCACATAAAAGGCGCTGATTCCCTTCACTCACCTGTACATAACTACCAAGCATGTGTACACATCTGATCAACTCACCCTAAGTTGTCCTAAAAATAAAACAGAGAAATATATACTTTTAGGGTGCAAGTATCTGACTTGAATTAGATATTTTTTAGATGACTTTTGAATTTGAATACCCAGTTCTTTATGCTCTTTATAAGAAAATCAAGATAACCAAAAGGCAACAGCCTAATTGTTGTCAAAATCTTTGAATTTCTTATTATACTTCTTGTAGTCAGAATAACAAAGGAAGTTGTTAGGATGTTTTGAAGAGGACGATGAGTTTCTTTTCTGTATACATGCTCATGAAACAATGAGCACCAAGAAGTGAACTTCCTGTGTGAATGAGAAAAGTATATGGTACAAGTGGATCCTGAACGATCTGCAAAGACAATGATTTACATTAAATATAAGATACTTAAGAAACAACACAGAAAGATACAGAAGCACTTGCTAATAGGAATGCCCAGAGTTAATAAGTGGTAAAAGAAGAGAAGCAGACCAAGGACAGGAATCTAAAGTCCTCATTGCTTACATGGGAAAAGGAGACCGTAACTTTTTTATAGTTAAATGGACCTAAGTAGAATTGATGTAGTGCAAACTGTTCAGATCTAGAATTAATATATTTTATAAGATTATAGATTCATCAGATTTTTTTTATTTTATTTTGGTTTTATCTGATACAAACAAATTTCCACCTCATTGTATGTTCTGGCATCAGCAGGTTGGAAAGACACTAAGCTTTTCCTGTACTATTTTATCCTAAGTTTATCTCATGACCTGCGAGCTCTCTAGTGTCACCATTGTTTGCATAACATACCTTGGACTGGGCTAATCTGTTTGTCTGAAAGAATTTCCCACACTGAGATAGTGTTTGATTTATTCCCAATGTTTATACTACAGAGAAGTGACCTACACAGAACTGGGAGCTCATACTAGCTATTTTACTTGGCAGTAAAAAAAATTGCATAAAAATTCACATTTCTATACCTGCATATTACTACAGACCTACGTAAGGTCTGATAATCTCATAGTAGCAAATACAACATGTCAGCTAACTTAGTTTTATCCTACCAGTCATACCAGGCTTACACAAGTCTATTTTTGTAACCTAGCACTTTTTCATCTCTTCTTTTCCCCTATGGTTCTATGAAATGAAAAGCCTATTTTAGGCTTCTGGGGTAAATTTGTTATAATTCTCACATCAGAGAAACATCTCTCTTAGAGATCCAAGGAAATGTCATTAAAACTTTTTAAAGGGTTTTCTTTTATTAACTGAGTTTTATTTCATTGACTATGGAAAGCACCTAGATTTAGCAAAAGACAAGCTACTCAAGATGAGCTACTAGTGCAATGCAGTGACAGAAAAATTAAATTTTGTTGTTGAAAGATTAACATCACATTTCTCTGCTATGCACAAGTCTCATAATATTAATTACACTTGCACAAATTTAGTAGTGTTTTAATAAAACTGACAGCCTGTTTCTTGGGGTTTTATTGTGTGGAAGTTCTTTCTTTTGACTGTTGGTTTATTTTTTATTTTTATTCAATAACAGGATGAACTAGTACTGAATTACGTGATATTTCTAATTAGTGTAGGTGAGATGAGAATAAGGACATCCACTGTAACATAGTAGTTGTGCAAGTAGTTTGTGCCCATTATAAACAAAGCATCATTGTTACTTAAAAGTACAGTTAAAGATATCATCTGATTTGCAGTTAATGGTTTGCACTGGCAGTGCAGCCCACAAAAGCTACTAGCTGTATTTGTCTTGTTTTACTCAGTAACTTCTTCATTTTAACTATCTAAAGGTTGAACATGATGAAGTCTATGGTTTGAAAGAAACAAATCAAATAATAAAATCCTAAGATTCATCTATCCACTTTTATGCACCCTGGTAGCCTACGTTTTCAGAATTTGAAAAGATATATATATATACAAATTTTTAAAATGAGAGAAAGAGTAATATGTGGTTCAAAACCACATATTACCACTTGTTTTCAGGTCAACTCAACAAGACAAAACTTGACCTCAAATTAATCTTGCTGCACATAAAATGAAAGGGATCATTATATAACACGGTTCAAAAAAGGGAAAAGAATGAAAAAAACTAAGTGATGAGATGAACCAACCGGCATGAATCCTAGCCAAATGAGTGAAAGATGCAGTTATCATTCCATCAAAGATGAGCATTATGCTGGAAATACTGAAACAGAGTCTGAAAAATTTTGATCACTTTAGAATTTAGAAATTTAGAATTTAGAAATCCATACAGACACCCAAATGCCAGCGGTTGATAGAAATTCTTGGCAATTTAAGATTAAAGTCACCTATTACTTCGATGGAAAGGAAAAACAGTGAATCTTCATCAGGCTTGGAAGGGACTGTTGGCTCTTCCAAAGAAGAAACAGAGGTGAGAATTTCCCACAATGTCCAAAAGATGTATCTGGAAGCTTATGCTGTGATTAGGTGCATCTGGGGCATCTCAATGAGACAACTTTTACCTGATTACACTGTCTCTTCATGACTACATTGCTATGCTTCAAACCCCTTACAAGTGAGAATGTCAAGGTTTTGAATAATACAGAGTACAATGACAATAAGTAGGAACATAAGTTACCCTTCCTTTTAGCAATCACAGCCAGTACAGTTCTGAACGGTTGTACATGGAAACTGCAAGGTTCTCGCCAGCCATGAAGCTTGTCTGTTCCAATGGCTATGCTCTGGACATTCTACCTTTTCCACAACACAGCTTTTCTTCTGGTTGTGGTAGTTTTCAAAATACGTTTGATTTATTTTTTTTCCCATTCTCACCCATATTTGTTTATTTACAACTGAATTTGGCTCTGAAATGGTGATCAGCTACTAGACTGGTCTCCTGAAACTTCAAATAGCCACATCTTCATGGAGAGTACGTATCTTAGTATTTTGATGCATTTTTGCTATAGTATTTGGAAGTGCTGTCCTCTGCTTTCAACTAATATAAGTGTTCTAGGCTCCATCACTTCCTCAGTTATTTGCTATTTATGTTTTATAAGAGACAAGGTTGGATAGAGTTGTTGAAGTCTGCTCTTTAGTGACTTTTTCCTGAGAGCTGTTGAAACATAATAACATTCTATATATCTTCACACATAACCAGTTTTCCAGCATCAGTGCATTATGGATGTTACAGTTCTAGCCTATGACACAAACCTTTAGGTTTTATTATTAGCAAGGTTTATTTTTTGCCAAAAATGTTTATAAATGGAACATATCTAATATTACTGTCTTTGATGTAATGCAATCGTTTTCACTGTCAATATCAAAGATTTCCTTTAAAAGTGAAAATAAAAAAAAAAGAATTAAAAATAGGTAGTGATCTGATAAATCCTCTTAAATCCTCTTTGAAAAGATTTGGAAACATCCATTCTTGCCTTCTTTTGTTGAGATTCTCCTAAGATTTTAGTAAATGAATAAATCTTTCAGAAAAATGAGCTCTTATTTTCTTCTTGCAAATAGTTCTTACATGTAAATATGATTCTTCATAAACACTGAAAGCACTGGCGGAAGTGGTTTGATTGGAGTTTTTTAGCTTGCAGCTTACATTATGATTTTGGTCCTTTCTTGTTTATGTGATATTTATCCATTCAAAACTGAATGTGAAGCCTCCACAAATGTTTTAGAAATACTGAATATACTCTGAATTCCTTCTCTTTTTGATATTTGATCAAAGGCGCAAATAAGTTTTAGAGTTATGAAAGTTCAGGTATTTATTTATAACTACATGTTTCTTGGTTGTATCTGTTTTTACTTCTCTCAGGATCAAAATAATTGATAGACTTATTTTGTAAGTGGGTAATAAGTCCTGTCGGGTGGGGGGAAAGCAACCAAATCCAGAATATTAAGATGGACTTTTAAGTAGGAATACTGGAAAACATAAATAAAGAAGAAAAATCAATAATGACCTTGCTCTCCTATATTTTGAAATTCAGTATTGCAGACAGTGAGTGAAGTGCTACAAAGGAATTAGTTTCCATACAATTTTTCATTAAAAAGAAAGTATATTGGGAAATGTAACATATACGTGTAAGAATACCCGTCCCTTTCTCATCCCATACTTTTAAGGGAATTACTTAAAATACATTTATTAAACTAATAGAAATTATTTTGAAAAAGTCATGGAGGGCTAAGGAGTTGCCAGGAAAAAAATGAAATACTAATGTTTGAAGTACGTAAATAAAATGCAGGCAATTAATATCTCAAAGTTTCAACAGAAAATCCTAATAAAATAAATTGTCTACTGTTAAGAGAGAAAAATATACTGGTACCAAAGACAACAATGGAACTTTGATCACTAAACAAAAGAATAAATCTTGCCATTCAATATCTTCTTTAATCAAATTAAGTAATCAATAAGTGAAGTGTAAATTAGTGACTGGGATAGAGGATTGTACCCCAGATAAATACTTACAAATTACAGCTCACTTCTTTGTGACACAAGATACTTAACCTTGTAAGTCGGAGTCTACTCTATCTCAATTCTTATTGGTTTAGAGCTTGTTATGTCCCTACCTTTCAGGTGCTTAGTGAAGATAAAACCCATTAATGATTATAAGATGCCCAGATACAACTCTGACAAGGGCCATAAAAGTGCCCAGAAAGGCAATTAGAAGGGAATGCATTATCATGCATTAATACTGAATGTAATATCATATAGATAAACGCAAACATAATGCTTAACCACAGCCTAATGTTTAATTTTGTCTCTATCTTGCCCTTTTGAAACTAACTGAAAATTGTCTAGAACAGCAAACATGAGTAAATATACCTTTGGCCCCTAAAAATTCAAAGTTCTCCATGAGGGTAAGTTTGCTAATACGCCAGTCTTATTGGGAACAAGAAACAGCACAGACTTAAAGCTTAATTAATCTAGTCTAGAGTTCAGAACATAATGCAACATGCTGAAATGCTCAGTTGTATCGAATAGTCCCTCTGATTCAGAAGGACTGCATGTGTAAAGTATAAAGCATGTGTTTGAGAATAAGATGGAACCAGGGACACAATTGTTAATGACACCAGGTGAAGAAATGAGTGACACATTAACTGAACTGACATGTTTCATTCAAAGGTGTTCCTTATATTAAAGGAGATCTTTCAAAACAGGACAAAGCTAAGGAATTTAAAAGCAGTATCAAGCATAAAATGTTCAACTCATTGTAGCCAAATACAAGCATATTTCTTTCTCCTGCAAATATTTCTTCTGTAGCATAAGTGATATATTTAATTTAATGGGCCACAGAACATAAGTATAAGACGATGGCCTCTGTTGTACAATAAAGAAGTATGGTTGAAATCTATTGCTGAATGAGATTTGAAAATTATGAAACAAAGATTAATTTTCAGTATCTTTACGTAAATCTAATGATATTCCAAACAAAATTAATTTTCTGTGTTGTTTCACTTTAAAACAGCACTAAGCCAGTGATCACCAAGCAAAGAGAGGGGCAGATGGAACATAAGAGATGTAGGTGCACAGACACTGAGCACATTTAATTTCCCTATATAAAACTTTGAATGTATTTGTAGATCACAGACTGAATGCTCATCTAGAATTACATGTTCTACTACAGGAAACTGAAATTCAGATTCAGACAGCATTACCTTTGCCCTGCAGAATAACCAATCTTTTCATGTCGTGACTAAGAAATCAGCTATTTAAATTGTAGTGATAGTTCACACTGAACCAACGTGTTTCTGTAAGCATTTAAAGAAAACCAGTAATGACTTTGGCTATGATCCTTCCTCATTTGATGTGCTTTTCACAAGTATTCTGACAATAGTTTACTGACCAAAAACATTATAGCAGCTGCAAATTTCAGTTGCTGAAAAATATCAAGAGCAGATAACTTTTGGCTTTATACCTGAAATTATTAACAAATAGAATAGAATAGACTAGATTAGAATAGAATAGAATCATTAAGGTTGGAAGTGACCTCAAGGATCATCTAGTCCAACCATCCCCCCACCACCTATTACCCACTAAACCACGTCCCTAAGTACCATATCTAACCTTTCCTTAAACACCCTCAGGGATGGTGACTCCACCACCTCCCTGGGCAACCCGTTCCAATGCCCGACCACCCTTTCCGAGAAGAATTTTCTCCTCATTTCCAACCTGAACCTTCCCTGGCGCAACTTGCAGCCATTTCCCCTTGTCCTGTCACTAGTTATCTGCACTCATCAAATTCTCACTCTCAGGCATATATTACAGAATCACACAGAANGGCCAAGAAGAGCCTGGCTCCATCTTCCTGACACTCACCCTTAACATATTTATAAACATTGATGAGGTCACCCCTCATCCTCCTCTTCTCCAAGCTAAAGAGTCCCAGCTCCCTCAGCCTTTCCTCATAAGGGAGATGTTCCACTCCCTTATTGGTGGAGATAAGAAGAAATAGTTGCATATCCATTCAGAAATAATACACCCCAAATAATTAATAGACTCAAAGATTTCATAAGCAAACTATGGGCTATGACTTCTTCTTAGAAAACCACAGAGTAACAGAAACAATCACAAAATTCTTGAGGCTGAAAGGGACTTCTGGCAGTATCATCGGTTCCCACACAGAACAACAACGGGTAATAGTCAGTAGGGTCAGACAAGCTTTGGTATTATCTCTACAACATGACAGATCAAAGTCCTTGGCAAGCAGCAAACTTCTGCAGATGAGAGGTCAGGTTGGCAGATGGGTGCGTCTGCATCCCACTGCCCACTCTGCAATCACTTTCCACTTCTTCCTGGTTCTCCTACAGGGCTCAAGGTAAGTCAGGCCAGATGCTACACTTGAAAGCACCTCCAGCTCAGCTTTAGAGGGGAGTGAATCTGTCCCATAGCTGCAAGCCTTCAGGTAGAGCAGAAGCCTTCCTCCTGGAGCCAGAAGTTACTAGCTTTCAGCATTTGCTTTCATCACAAAGCATGTCACAGATGCTTCTAAAAAGCAAAGGCAACTGAGATAGTCAAATATGCTGAAAAATGTGTAAGTGAAACCAGAAATCTCTCAGTTCTATAGGATGTTGTCTAAATATTTTCTTAAAGTACGTTGCAATTTCATACATATACATATACATATACATATACATATACATATACATATACATATACATATACATATACATAGAAAAACAGATGAAGAAGGAAGGAGGCATGGGCAAAGGAAGAGAATTTTAGGTAGCTCTGGAACATGGGTGTCATGCATAACATATAGGTCAGAACTTCATCAAGATCATCTGCCCAAATATGAAGGACTGTTCACAAGTAACCCTCCATACAGAAAGAATTTGTAATAGAGATTTCAGATTTGTCCTTGACTATCTCACATTTTTTTAAGATCTGTCTGCACAGTATCCTTGAGAGGGAAGTGCCAATATTCCTACCTCACAGATGGACATACCTGTCATACAGTAGGGTGGTATGTCATGGGGTGATATCAATAAAATGGTGACTCACCACAAAGTAAAAAAATAATTATTTTCTTAGAAGAAAGTGGTTAGTAACTTGCTTCAAAAACTCTACATAATGCTTAACCACTTCTGAAATTCCTAGGGCTAACAGTCTTTCTCATACTGAAATATTTTAAATTAATCTTTCAGATATTCCTACAGAGGTCCCAAATAATATTCCATTCTCTTCTGTCTAATATACAGCATCTGAAAACTTGGAAAGGAATTCCCTTGGTTGCAGACAAGGGCAAACTGCAGGCATTTGTAAACTAGTGCGTGTATCTGCTATAGTTTAAGTTAGAGAAAGCAAAATGCTGGGAAACGACCACTGTCCACACAGAGATGAGGACAGGAAGAACTGGGAAAGACAGGTTGCCTCCTTCTTCCTCTCATGTGCAGTGTCTTTTCCCACATTTGCCTAAAGCAGGTAATTTTCCAATTGATACAGTTAGTTGTAGTAATTGTAGTATAAATTAAAACTATGCAGCTTTTTTGAATCTTAAGCTAAATCAGTGCATTTTAGAGCCTGCTGCTTTCCTCAAACGAGCTGCCTAGTCTGCAGTGAGGAAAAATCCTTTCTTTCCTAAAAAAAAGTTTCAAAAAACTGGTGAATAAAAATTAATAACAAACCTATCAAAAGAAATACCTTTAAATCTGTACTCTCAGTTTTGGGGGTGTTATTGGATGTTTCCTCTGAAGCCAACTCTTTAATATTCTTGAAACTTCAAATAAACAAGATAGTAAATTCTACCTTAATCCCAAGTGAGTCTTCTGTATTACTGTGGCTGCCTACAAAATAGATCTATGGCTTATTCTGAGACCAGTACTGTCTGTTACTAAAAAGGAAAAGCAAGAACAAAGTCATCTGGGCTTCTTGCTTGTACAACCAACTCCCAGTTACTGAGGGTTGTTTATTTAGTTGGGGATTAACTATGGTATAGGGGAAGCAGCACTTTAGCCTCAGCTGCTTGTGTGCAGCTGCAGTTCAACATCAACATTATCAAGAGCTGCTTCCCCACAGCTGGGTGTCTGCATGGCACTTCCCTGCATTTGAGGAACACTTGCCTGAGGAACAGGCAGCATGTTAGGTCTGGCAGCCAGTGTCCAGGGCAGAAATTCTGCCATCCTGAGCTGTCACACTGCAGCAGTAAGTTCTTCAATCCTTATGTTACCTGTGCTTTTTCATTATCTGTCATATTCCAACAGCCCCACTGTCCCTGATAACAGAAAGCTGACAGCCCTCCTGATTCCTCTACGCAGTTACAATAAGGGTCAGTCATGGAGCTTTATTACACCTCAGTTTAATCTGTTGTGTATCATCTGCTGTATAACTGAAGTAAGAGTATCATTGCATTTTATTCCCAAGCTGGAGATGAGCTGGAATGACAATTAATGTCTGTAAAACCTTTCATATCCTGGGATTAAACACTCTAAATCGAGAAAGTGTGAGGTGTTATTGTTGCTTTTATTACAGCCATCTCTTTGTCTTCCCAATAATATCACATTTTTATTTTTAATTTATTATCTTCTTAATCAGTCTGGCACACTATCTATAAAAATATTTTTTAAAAGTGGCTGGTCAACCTAAAAAAATGAAGACTAAGTACAAGAGCTTTCGAAGTTCTTGTTCATAATGAGGTTTTCTGGAAGGACCTGGGAGTTCTGGTGGACAGTAAATTGACCATGAGCATGCAATGGCTGTCTTGTAGAAAAATCCAGCAGCATTACGGGCTGCATTAGGAGGATTGCTGTCAGAAGCTCGATAGTGTTGACTCTTCCCCTCTACTCAGCACTAGTAAGGCCACATCTGGGGTGTTGGGTCCAGTACTGGGCTCCCCAGAACGAGAGAGATGCGTGGACATGCTGAAGATAGTCCAGAGAAGGGTCAAAAAGATGATAAAGGGACTGAATCATCTCATTTTAGGGAAGACTGAGAGAGCTGGGACTGTTCAGCCTAGAGAAGGGAAGGTTCGGTGTGGATCTTGCCAATATGTGGAAACACAGAGTAATAACAGAGTCAGCTCTGCTCAGTGATTCTGTGACATATACAAAATACATGCTAAAAATACCCAGGCTGTCTATCCAAAACTCTAATGTCACTCATAGGTGATATTTTCATTTGTCATTTGTGCGAACTCTACAATTCTGTGACATTAGCACAATACATGCGGGCATGGTATAACCTGTTCATAAGTCGGTTTAGGCTGGAAATCACAAGATCGCCAGTCAGAACAGTAACATTGTAAAAAAAGCTCTCTAGTAAGAGTAATGAAGATAAACAATACCTGCAGATTTCTGAGAAGAATTTGATAAATATATGAAAAGCATTAATTAGGAGTGTTGCCTATGAATACCTAACAACTCGGGAATACAGAATGTCCCATCTAGTCTTATTCACCCTGTGTGAAAGCATTTTATACATAATGTTGTGAATTTACCTCTATCGTGACCTTTGGGGGTAAGGACAAAATTAATCTCAGTTTTAGTTTGGAAACTCAGACACAACTGTGGGATATACGTCACCTAGTTTTAAACATGCTGAAAGAATAAATATAGACTACGAAATATGTTTTTAATTGATAATACATTGTTTCTTCTGTCATTTAGTATGCCATGTATCCCAAGTAGGAGGCTCAAGCATATGTATAACTTTGAAGATGTGAGTAATGCAGGTATTATGCAAGAAAATACGTTATTATTTCAGCCTATCTTTCTAGCATTTCTTCTGTAAAACAATACTGAAAAATCTCTTTGAAACTGGTAATCTGCAAGATTACTTGTTTAAATAAACTAAGCATGTCCTTTCATGGTCCGCATCTGGTATGATCATAACTTGCAGATATTCAAAGGATAAAAAGAATAATTTAAATAAGGTACTTTCAAATAATTCTATTTTCATTATTAAAAATACAGTATAACCAGTTTTTTAATATTTACTTTCCATATGTAGTTGCCCATCATGGAGATTAATAACCAGGTGTCCCTACAGTGACAAAGTGATACACGACAAAACCACATGGTTACTGAAATACATGGTTATCTTATAAATACACAGTTTTAACTATACTTCTGGTTTTATTGCTAAGTTTTCGTCTACCTTTTTTCTGATTTTTCCAATATGATCATCAAAACCATGTTTGGTTTGGAGCATGGTGCTCCACCTGGGGACAGACAAGGAGACATTTGAGAGCTTATGGGTCAGGATTAAAGGGAGTGCGGGGGCAAGGGACATCATAGCAGGGGTCTGCTACAGGCCACCTGAGCAGGAGGACCAAGCGGATGAGGGCCTCTATAGGCAGATAGGAGCAGCCTTGCATTCACAAGCACTGGTCCTCATGATGGACTTCAGCCACTCCGATATCTGCTGGAGGGACAACACAGCAAGGCACAAGAAGTCCAGGAGGTTCCTGGAATGTGTGAATGACAGCTTTCTCCTTCAAGTGATACAGGAGCCAACGAGGAAGGGTGCCATGCTGGACCTTGTCCTCTCCAACAAGAAGGAGCTGGTAGGGGATGTGAGGCTCAGGGGCAGCCTTGGTTGCAGTGACCATGAAATGCTGGAGTTTAAGATCCTCAGAGCTGCTAGGAGGGTGCGCAGCAAGCTCGCTACCCTGGACTTCAGGAGAGCAGACTTTGGCCCCTTCATGTATCTGCTTGTTAGATTACCATGGGACAAAGCCCTGGAGGGAAGAGGGGTCCAAGACCCTTCAAGGGTCACCTCCTCCAAGCTCAGGAGCAATATATCCCAACAAAGAGGAAGTGAGGCAAAAACACCAGAAGGCCTGCAAGGACGAACAGGGAGCTCCTGGACAAAGTCAGACAAAAAAAAGGAAGACTATAGAGGGTGGAAGCAAGGGCAGGTAGCCTAGGAGGAATACAGGGATACTGTCTGTGCAGCCAGGGATCAGATTAGGAAAGCTAAAGCCCTGATAGAATTAAATCTGGCCAGGGATGTTAAAGGCAACAAGAAGAGTTTTTATAAATAAATAAGGGATAAAAGGAAGACGAGGGAAAAATGTGGGTCCCCTCTGGAATGTAATGGGTCACCTGGTCACCCAGGGTGTGGAGAAGGCTGAGACACTCAACTACTCTTTTTTGCCTCAGTCTTCACTGGCAAGTGCTCCAGCCGCACTGGCCAAGTCACAGAGGTAAGTGCATGGGCTGGGAGAATGAAGAACCACCCACTGTAGAAGATCATGTTGGAGAATATCTAAGGAACCTGAAGGTGCACAAGTCCATGGGACCTGATGAGGTACATCCACGGGTCCTGAGGGAACTGGCGGATGAAGTGGCCAATCCACTCTCCATCTTATTTGAGATGTCATGGCAGTCTGGTGAGGTCCCCACTGACTGGAAAAGGGGAAACATAACCCCCATTTTCAATAAAGGAAAGAAGGAAGACCTGGGGAACTATAGGCCGGTCAGCTTCACCTCCGTGCCAGGCAAGATCATCAAGCAGATCCTCCTGGAAACTATGCTCAGGCACATGGAAAAAAAGGAGGTGATCAGTGATGGCCAACATGGCTTCACTAAAGGCAAACCGTGCCTTACAAATTTGGTGGCCTTCTGTGTCAAGGATACAACATCACTGGACAAGGAAAGTACGACGGACATCATCTACCTGGACTTGTGCAAAGCATTTGACACTGTCCCACATGACATCCTTGTCTCAAAATTGGAGAAGCATGGATTTGATGGATGGACCACTCAGTGGATAAGGAATTGGCTGGATGACCGAACTCAAAGTGTTGTGGTCAATGACTCAATGTCCAAGTGGACATCAGTGACGAGTGGCGTTCCTCAGGGGTTGGTACTGGGACTGGCACAGTTTAACATCTTTGTGAGAGACATGGACAGTGGGATTGAGGGCACCCTCAGCAAGTTTGCCGATGACACCAAGCTGCTTGACGCGGTTGACACACTGGAGGGAAGGGGTCCCATCCAGAGGGACTTTGACAGGCTAGAGAGGCGGGCCCGTGCAAACTGCATGAAATTCAACAAGGCCAAGCGCAAGGTCCTGCACATGTGTTGGCACAAGCCCAAGCACAGCAACAGGCTGAACGGAGAATGGATCGAGAACAGACCTGAGCCATGTCCTGGGCTGCATCAGAAATAGTGTGGCCAGCAGGTCGAAGGAGGTGATTCTCCCTCTCTACTCCACTCTTGTGAGACCCCACCTGGAGTATTGCGTCCAGCTCTGGAATCCCCACTACAAAAAAAGACATGGAGCTGCTGGAGCAAGGTCAGAGGAAGGCCACAAACGTGATCAGAGGGCTGGAGCACCCCTTCTACGAGGACAAGCTGAGGGAGCTGGGCTTGTTCAACCTGGAGAAGAGAAGGCTCCAGGGACACCTAATTGCAGCCTTCCAGTACCTACAGGGGACCTACAGGAAAGACAAAGAGGGGCTGTTTACAAGGACAGGGAGAGATAGGACAAGGGGTAATGGGTTTAAACTAAAAGAGGGGAGATTACATTAAATATTAGGAATAAACTGTTTACTGTGAGGGTAGTAAGGCACTGGAACAGGTTGCCCAGAGAAGCTGTGGAGGCCCCACCCCTGTAAGAGTTCACAGCCAAGTTGGATGGGGCTTTGGGCAATCTGGTCGAGTGGAGGGCGTTCCTGCCCAAGGCAGGGGGGTTGGAAACAGATGATCTTTGAGGTTCCTTCCAACCCTAACCATTTTATGATTCCATGATTTTATGTTTACCTTCCTTATCTCTCATACATTTTACCTAATTTAAGCTAGTTCTCCTGATTAAACCAAAGCTTTGTGTGTGGGGAGAGGGATGTTGAGTTTTATACAGAGGACAATCACTTGTTCTATTATTTTTTTGACGGATATTGTCTTGGTCTGAAATACCCAATGTTTCTATATACAAGTATGAGACCTATGAAAATGTGCAACTGCAGGTAAGTAGATCATTGGAGTCTACCATGAGCCAAAAAATAGTTTGCACCCATGACAATGCATAAAAGAGACTACAATAAAACTCAGACAAGCACCATAACTTTTTTGGTGAGATTATAAGGTTATACTAAAGCAAAAGATAAACATGTTTCTTTTCTCAGTTAGCTGCATACTTGAGGTACAGCCATTTAACCCTAATTCCACCCAGTTAATATAAGCCACCATTCAATAATCTTCTTTCATCCACAGATGAATAATTGCCTCCTTTGCCTGAAATCAGGTGCTGTTTTGATAAGGGAACAGTGGTGCCAAAATGCTGGGTACCTCCAAGTCTCACAACAGCTGTTAAAAGTTCTTTTTCCCCTCCCTTGGTATGTCTCTAGAAAAAGACAATGAGCCGTTGGCAGCATTGTGCTGTACAATGGGTTCCTTTATGCTGGTAATCCTCAAACAGACCATATTTCCTGAGGTTAAAGAGAAATTTTTCATGTATATTTTTTGTTTCAATTTGTGTACAGTTTCCAGGCATAGGAGAATCTGAATTAGATGCTGGATTTCAGAATGCATCACTCTGTTTAATTCCATAACAAAAACATTTAGCGTCTTCTTGATCATTGCTAATTAGATCACTAAACACTCTGCAAGGAAAGGTAGCCATGTCAGTGCAAGCAGAAAAAACAAATATTGTGTACTGGGTTTGTTTTCTCTCGTTCTGTTGTTCTCAATCTAAAGCAGTTGTCACCTAAAATTAAAATGTTGATTCTTCTTTATAGTAGTTTTGTGTTAAAGTCACATCAAAAGTTTTAAAATTAAACATATTAAAGTGCAGCAGAGGGAGAGCTTCTGTGCGAGAAGTGCTGAGAAACTTTGGGGAAAGCTCAGCATAGCTTAAATTGCAACTGCATGTAACCTGGAGAGAATTGTAAGCAGAGAGCACAAGATCAAAAGAACATCAAGGCACTGACAACAGAAAACATTCCCAGTTTGATGCTAATACTCAGGGTGAGAGGATACTATATTTCTGTGCAAATAAATAATATTGTGTTTGATATATGGCTTAACTGTAAGTCCTCCTTAAAGACAATCTACAGGAGATAAACTAAGATAACTTGTGTCATCAGAAAGAATGGCACAGTGACACATGAATGAAATCATTATGATTTCATACCAATAGTATGATGTCCACATGGTTACTCCTATGGATACATTCCTATGGACACACCTAGGACATGGTCTAGTAGGCACGGTGGTGTTAGGTTAACGGTTGGACTTGATGATCTCAGAGGTCCTTTCCAACCTTAGTGATTCTATGATTCTCTGATTCTATGATTCCTTTCATGATTCTCATTGTCCATATTTTCTGAGCGCTTCCACAACTATTAAGAAAAATGCTGCTTATTTAAATGTGAAATGGAATCATAGAATTATTTAGTTTAGAATAGACCTTGTAGATCACCAAGTCCAACTGTTAACCTATCACTGCCAAGTCCACTACTAAACCATGTCTCTAAGCACCACATTTACGCATCTTTTAAACACCTCCAGGGGTGGTGACTCAACCGCTTCCCGGGGGCAGCCTGTTCCAGATACTAAACAAAATTGGCAATACTGAGCCCTGAGTGGCAATGATGACAAAAACCAGTGAAGTTATTTTAATAAAAGTGAGACAGAGCCATATTATCCAACAAATATTCACACTCTGTCTGGAAAATAAACTAATTGGCCTTTTTCTGAGAGAAAGGAGGAATATTAGAACTTTTCAGACATGTCCTAACAAATACAAGTGGTATCTAGGAAAAATACGGTACCGATGGAATATTACTCCAGTACCCAAAATGGCAAGAAAAAAATTTGAGTGGATCACCCCTCCACTACAGTCTTCCCAGAAAAAGTCAGTATATTCAGGGTGCAATATTACCTAAAATATCTAACTCATGGTGTTCCATAAGTTCACCTTGACATTTTGGCTCCAAAAGCTTTCATTAAGATTAAGATCCATTTTCAAGGTGGGGACATTGGTTCTCCTCAGAATCACTTACAAAAAAAATATTTCTAGTCAGTACATTAACTTAACATACGGCATTCGGTTATTACAGTACAGAATATAACAACACTCACTGAGATGTCTTATTTGTCTTGGATGAACATGAACTAAATATCAGTTATCAGAATACAGGTAGGATGAATATACTTGGACATAACTTTAATTTTCATTAAACACAGAATAGTCCCAGAAGTACTGGTAAAAGCACGAGAATTTGTAATTTTTTTTAATTTTTTTTTTTAAATCTATCATGAGGAGGGAGCTTCATTAAAACTACAGTATTATCCTCACAATGCCCTCCTCTGAATCATGAAATGCAAGTAGAATTATCCATGAGGAACAGCTGCAGTATGGCCCAAAATATAACAATAGTGAGGAACAGCAGTTCACACCTGAGAGATTTTAATATATTTCAGATCAACTGCTTTATTTTTATCTGATTTTTCACTGCAGAGTTAACTGCATTTGTTGCTTGTGCACTGCTGCTAAACAGCTTCTCAGTCCAACATAGAAACACCAGGCCCAGAGAACAAACAAGTTCTCCCATAGAGATGGTTTCTAGAAGTTTGTTTAAGGGAGGAAAGCACATACACAACCTGTCTGACTTAACTCAGTACTACCATGTCACCAGATAAAAAATTCCCTTGCCTTATAGTGAAGCTCAGTAGTCTCTGTATGCAAAAGGAAACGTGAATTTGGTCTTTCTATATATTCTATCTGACTTGGAGATGTCAAGGTCGCCATGGTTCCCTTTTCTACCAGTCATCACAATATGACACTGACATAAGAACAAGTTAGATATCTGGTGGCAGACTGAGTTGACACATGCATTGCAAGGCCCAAATGCATGGACCTGAGCAGAGGGAACCTGAGCAGATCAGGAACCATGTTTTTCCCTTTGTACAGTAAAGGAGTTTTCAGCAAGCCCACACCATAACAGTTTGCATCCAGGGCTTCAGTCAAAGCACAGTTATATGGTGATGAACTCAGGGTCTCACAGGAATAGCTGCAGATGACTTTCCAAACCTAGCCTCATTTTCCTAATACCAGATCTGCTTTTATTAGTGTCATATAATTGAGAGGGTATTATAAAAACCTAGATGCTAATTAATCTGCTGAAATTAATGACATTTCCAGGAATGTTTTATTGTAAGCTTTCTTGAAAAGTCTTTTTTTTTCATATTTCATATGAAAACAGCAAGAAGATTGATACTTCATTTTGTCCTTCTCCTGATTTATAACACTTGTCTGAAATGTTCTTCTGAAAACATCTTCTTGGACCAAAAAAATTGTGCTCTTGAAACTTTGTCTCAGCAGATGTAGACGTAAGAGTGGTGAGCATTGAAGTTATTTACTCCCAAATGCCATGCTTTCTTCCCCCATCCAGTCAGGACAGTTGTATAACTGGTTTATTCCACCTACTCATGTCATTTCAGAACCAGACTTCTTATCTTTCTTAATCTGTAGTGCTAGCTGTCCCCTTCTAGACAATGATTATCAATGGCCTGTTTCATTAAGAGACCACCTTGAAGTTCAATCCTGCAGATCGCCTATCCCATTGAAATTTCCTTTTTCGTTAACTTATGGACATGTATTGGGTTAAACATGTTGTAACGCTCTGGAATTAGAGGATCCTGCATCATGGGAGGGTGAGTCTCTATGTTAGACTGAGGAGAGAGATGGATGTAACAAATATCTCTGCTATCCTTTCCTTTGCGCAAGAGAGACACACTGAATTTTTAGGAGTTTTAATTAAGTGATCTAGTTGCCTCATGCTATCTGAAAGAAGGTGGAGAAGCAGCATGGGGAGTGCTTTTAGGATTACAAGCTGATGTGGTATCAGCACTTTGCTTCCGGTAATTAAAGTACGGTGGGCACAGGGAATGAAGCCTGGAGGGGACAGATGCCTAAAAAAAGGGGTGGACTTAGACATTACAGAAACACCACCACAGAGGAAAGTCCCCACCTCTACCAAAGGGCAGATGGATTTTTTTGAGACCTTGTAGCTATTTTGATCATGAATTTGAATACTTGAATTAAAACAGTTAAATTGGTACAGACAATAGAAAGAAGGAATTATATAAGGTTATATGAGCATTATTTATCTTGCTTCCCATCTGGGAATAGTTACATCAGTTCCTATCTAATTAAATACATCAACATTAACATTATTATACCTGTTTAACTGAACAGGTTCAAGCCCTTGCATTTCAAAGTGATCCAACTCCTCCAGCTGAATAAATTTGATATAACACACTACTCCACAGTCAGGCAGGACAAGGGCCACAGTAAGACACCTAGCATACGATAACTCACTAAGTGGCAGTAAATCTGACCAATTTCACACACGTCACCGTGTCTTTAAAGTGACATAACTATAATCAGATTGCTCACTTCTGATATACATAGGTACTTACTACTAGTGCTCTTTATAAATATCCATATGCAACATTGCGCAATAAACCACAGACGAGAGAACATTTTTGGCAGTTATGTCAAAAAGTACCAGCACATACAGTTTTATAAATATAAAGGATGACCCAAAAATCCCAAAGAACTTGACACTGGTAGAGAACAGAAAAAGCTGCCATTAAAAGTAGAGCAAACAGAGCAGAAAAACCCTTGAAATTGGAAAAAGATAGAGACAAGCAGAAATAGGGAAGATTTCAGGTTAATAAATTAGGTCTAAATCTACTCTTAGTCAAGCAAAAGGCATAATTCACACAGTACACAAGCAAAATTAAATTCAAACCAAGGAAACCTATGGTATACTTCCAGTTTTCCAAAGTGCAAACTGTAAAGCAATATATTTAAACAAAGCATATATATTTACTACAATCAAGTCTAAGTATTTTCACCTACATATAGATCAAAATGGTATATATCTTCCTATGTATCTGCAAAATCTGTAGAAGTCTGAAAACTTTTCCAGGACATCCCAAATATCTGATTTTTCCCAGCTGTAGATAACATTCCATTTGCATGACAAGAAATCAATTGCTAGCAACCAAGCAACTATGAGAGCTGCCTTATTCAGTGTTACTTTATAAAAATACTCGAACGTCACTTGGTTCAAATATTTGGCTTATCAAACACTGAATACCAGGGTTATTTGCTAACGAGAGTGACCTGGTGTTAATGTGCAATGAGAAGCCTTTATGTGAAAGTTGGGGTAACTCATGGACATTTAACTGTCTATCAGCTTCAGAGAACGTGACAGTGCCTGCCAGAAAATAGTGTGTTGGCCCCCTCCAGTGTCACAGCAAAGTGTCTCAGCTGTGGTATGTCAAATCAATATGCTTGTTAGTGTTTCACCATTTTATGTTACTCTGATCTTATGGTTCTCCCACAGAAGATAAAAATATTCTGCAGCAGCAGCTAGACTTAAAGAAATAAAAAATCCATGTTAGAAATAGTAGACAATATTCAAAGGTCAACCTACTCTTAAGAAAGGAAAGTAGCAAATAATTATTCTTGAGGGAACAGATTTAAATGAGAAGCTGGTAAGTGACATGAAAGAGCTGGCCAGGGTTTGAGTAATTCTCTTTCTCTCTTTTCCTTCCTTGTTTCTATTTTACTGTGAAGCATTTTCTTCTACATATGAAATTTTTTTAAAAGACTTTTTTTTGTTAAACCTAATAACACCCATTCATTTCAGCTTTCTGCTTACATAAACTGTTCTACATAATTCCACTGCCGTTTTCCCCTGTACAATGAAGTACTAAATTATGAAGAAAGCAGTGCAAACTTCACGAAGAGACAACACATTACAAAAACCCTTCTTTCTTAATCTCTGTCCTAATAAACTGATTTCACATGGTGAAAAAGTAGTGGAGGTTACTTTAGCATATCATGCTATTTCTTGGACCTTATTGAGAAGGCTATCATTGCTAACTTCAGGCAACTGAACCTGCTTCAATAAGCTGAAATTGCATCAATCAGTTTAGTGCACCAAGGCTTTGAGGAGAGCTCCTCAGAAAAAGCTAAATATGTGTCCTTTCTCACTCATTTTTCTTTTAAGTTCTTGCCACAGACTCAGAGTCAATGCTTAAGGGAAACTGCAAACAGGTACCTCTTCCTTAAGGTTGGGAAAATGGGAGAGCTTTCCCTCTGCTCATAACAGGGCTGGCAGAGCTGTGCTGAACGCCCTTTTACAATACCCGTCTCTAGAGCTGTCATTGCTGACTGTAGCTGCCAAAGGATGGAGTTTGCACTTCTGGAAGTTATGAATCACCCAAACTCAACTAGTTGCACATCACAGTTTGACCAATGACCTAGGGTCATCTCTATCACTCTGTACCACCTAGAATGTTTCCCAGCACCCGGAAAACCTGGCCGGTATATGCAAAGCAGCAACTGCAGAAAACAAGATGTGGCTTCCCAAAGTCCTCAGAGCACATCTGCAGGCTGACAGATTTTTGGGGTAGCACTTTCTTTAAAAAGCCCAAACATCTGGTCAAAAATTGGAAAGGATTATTTTCAAGACATAACACACCAGCAGAGCTTCAGTAATAAGTTACCCAATAAACATTTTCCAGAATACAGACTGTGTAAAGTTTCAAAGGATTTTCACTTAAGTTTGCACTCAAGTCTCTTGCCTTGAAATAGGCCATGAAGTCCAGCTGTAAACCTCATTCCAGAGTGAAGAAAAAGATGGAGAATTTTTCCACCAAAAAAAACCCCAAACCAAACCTGGAACCAAACCAAACCGAAAAAACACCCACACACATTTAATGTTGTTACATTAATGCAGGAACCTAGGCCACCAGCAAGACCCTTGATCCCCTTTGTTCACGTTGGACTTGATGATCTTGGAGGTCCTTTCCAACCTTAGGGATTCTATGATTCTATGATTCCTCTGACATTATAATTATGGCTTTTGATTTTTCAGTTACAAATTCAATACAATTGTCAGAATGACTTTTGTGACTATTGCTGTGTTGAAACTGTATGTGAAATAGGGGCATTGTGGCTCCATCTAAGCTAAATGCTTGTTAAATTGGCATCTGTTATTCCTTCTAGTCCTGTAGTCCTCAATATCAAACAGGTTTTTGTCAGTAAGGAGTGGGTGAAGAAAGGGTATCTTTAAAGTGTTTCAAAGCTGTAATGTTTGCAGCTGCAGCATTTAACCTGCATTGTCAGGTTAAATGTCAGCTCTGTTGGCTGCCAGGACTGGTAGGGGACATCAAATGAGGTTGCCCAGAATGCATTCCTGTTTTGTTGGTTTGGTTAGATGGTTTGCTACATAGATTTTAACTCAATAGCAGCGTGAGAGGAGAGGTTGGTAAGCAGAATAGCAAAACTGAAGCCAAGGCCAAACCTCAAAGGTACCAGGCATCTCTGGTGACTTGACTTCAGTGTTGGTGGATCCCCAAAGGATTATGTTCAGGTGATAAAAATTCAATTCCTCTTCTAATATTATCTCGGATTTTGGCAAAGGATCTCCCCACAGGCTGATGTTTGCTCTAGATTTGCATGAGTCTTTCTCAGGATTTTACAGAAAGCCGTAAGGGGTAGAAAACACAAAGTATTTGTCTGATACGGAGTTTCCCCTCAAAAGATTTTTAACTAGGAGGATGGTAAGGAATAACTGCCTAAAAAAATCCTACAAGCAGTCTGTAGGAAATAGGGATTATACCTGACTAAAAAGGTTGGCAGGCTTTCATCGACTGAACGACAGACTAGTTCTGCAGTGCTCTTTGACTGCTGCAGCCAGATGGATACCAGCACTACAGGCAAAAAAAGTTAAGTTCTGAGAAATACTCATAACTGGCTGACATCTGCTGGCTGCAACGGTGCATTGGTGTTGCAGTCCCACCACTAACTCCATCATGTGTCAGAGAACATGCAGCGGGCTTTCATGGTATGTCTATATTTATATATGACAGTTAGGTAACGTAGAGAGCTCTTTGGGGAAAGGTAAAATGCTATTACTTTTCCAAACAAGTGTTTTAAATTTATTTAAAAAAACCTCCCAAACTAATTCTAGCTCTTTAAAATCATATAATTGGCTTTATATTTTCTCATTATCCAGTAACTGGTGATTTTTTAAAAGACGCTAACAATTTAAGGGAACTATAAAACACAGACTGAATGTAGAAATAGGTATCTTGGCAGAAATATGCAACTTCTCTAGCACTTGAACTGATTAATTGGCAATAAACTATCTAATAAAACCATGTTATGTCTAATAATATAAAAAATGTTCTGCACAGAAATATAAAAAGTAGGGGGAAAATTGAAAGAGTTATACCTGAAAGGAAGCAAATATGTAGTTTAAGAGAGGGATTTTTTAAGCCTTCTTTATTTTGATTGATTTATTATTATGTTCAAATACTTTGATATTATGTAATTTCCTGTGGTAAGTAAGAATGTGCAGTACGTTACGTAACAGATTAAACCCATTAAAACTTTACAAAATAGTGCGATTTTAGTATATTAATTTCATTAAGTTAGTTGCACTAATAGTGATTTGACTTTGATTTCTTTTACCAATATCTCCCTGACGACCCATTCGCAAAATACATTGAGCCATCATCCTAATGAAAAATCCTGCAAACAATAGGAACACATATCTGATTTAATTCATGAATATTGCAACTACTGCAGAAGATAAAATGAAGACCTTACCTTATGCCTTTAGAATACTTTTACTATATTTATTGCTGCTATTACTCACTGATGGGTTACTATTATTCAGTGATAGTTAACATGATTTAAGATAACTTCGATTCTTAATAGCATTTCCTAAAAGAACCATTATTACTATTAATGTCTTAAATAATACTTAGCCAATGCAGTTCTGTTAAGTGAAGAGCTAAAGTAAGTTGGTAAAGGAGTGCTTTGAATGTTTTACAGTTCAAAACAATCTGTAAGGTAGACATTTTGATATGTAACATCAAAACGTGTTTTAAGAAGCAGCAAAACTGATAAAATCATTCGTGAGAAAGTATTAAAAAATTCTTTTGAAATGCAGAATCTTGTGGTGATTGTGCAACACTCCCATAATTAAGCATACAGTTAACCTTGGCACATTACAATATGAGTAATTTAATTTTGTCTGCCTGAATTTTGCCTGTAACTTCCTAGCCTGTAGTAGTTTAATGATACTATGCTTTAGGCTACTTTCAACCAGTGGGCGACTTCAAGGACATAAGAAATAGCTTCCACATGGGTGATGATAACATCTGTACCCAAGCAGGAATGTTCATTCACAAAGTCCATTTTACAGCAGCGAAGTCTTAGTCAATAAAACACACTGAAACCTTTAAGCAGGAAAGTTGCATTGCAAATATAGAAAGGTGTAGTATAATACTAGGATTAACTTCACCTTCTTAAAGTCTTTATTTAGTGTCAATGGAGGAGAACTGTAATAGATATTCACTGTGATTTATTATGGTTTATGGTCATGGACAGTCAACAACCTCAGGCTTCAGCCTGAGCTTTTTGCATTTATTCCTATAGAAGACACAGGGGAAAAACTGTTGCTTTTGCTATTTACAAAGATCATCAAGTTTTACATATGCAGTAAGATGCTCTTTCTGTCAGCCTACTCTTTTCACATCCCCAATATATGCCTCCTGCACTGGCTGTATGGCACCATGCCTCCTCCTGCTCCATTACCCTTTGTGCATTTGACTGGCAACTCCCCAGCTGGTGGCATCCAGTACACAAAGACAAGGAGAGATAAAAAAAGCAGTGAGGCTGTTTGGCATCCCAAGAACCACACATTCCTCTGCAGCAGTGCTGGACATGGATCCCAGCTTGGAAGTCTCTCCTGTCACATGACTGTGCACCGTTGGGTTAGCCTCAGCTACGGAGAAGCTGCTAGCTTAGAGTCCCACAAAAAACACAGTGCTGTTGCAGATATTGATGTTTTTTCATGTCTTGTCATTCATTGTAGATCCACATCTGTATATTTTGATGATGCGTGGTGACCACAGAAGCCAAGGCACAGAACTACTACTTCCCTTAGATAGGTAGCCAGCGAAACCTCTCTGTCTCAAAGACTAGGACTACAGTGATGAAGGAGCCAGTGCAAGCCGTGCTCAGGTCCATCCATTCTCCCCAGACTTGCCACACTGGCCATTGTGGTCCTGGCCACCACCAGTTATCATCCTCCCATGCTGCCTATGCTAGTGACACACCAAAAACCATCCCCAAACGATACTTGGTCACAGCCACCCTGACGGACTGAAAGACTTTAACTGTATGGACTGTAGAATAGAATAGAATAGAATCATTAAGGTTGGAAGTGACCTCAAGGATCATCTAGTCCAACCATCCCCACATCGCCTATTAACCACTAAACCCTGTCCCTAAGTACCACATCCAACCTTTCCTTAAACACCCTCAGGGATGGTGACTCCACCACCTCCCTGGGCAACCTGTTCCAATGCCCAACCACCCTTTCCGAGAAGAAATTTCTCCTCATCTCCAACCTGAACCTCCCCTGGCACATCTTGCAGCCATTTCCCCTTGTCCTGTCACTAGTTATCTGCGAGAAGAGGCCAACCCCCAGCTCACCACAACTTCCTTTCAGGTAGTTGTAGAGGGCAATAAGGTCTGCCCTGAGCCTCCTCTTCTCCAGACTAAACAAGCCCAGTTCCTGCAGCCGCTCCTCATAAGACCTGTGCTCCAGCCCCTTCACCAGTTTCGTTGCCCTTCTCTGGACACGCTCCAGGGCCTCGATGTCTTTCTTGTGGTGAAGGACCCAAAACTGGACACAGTACTCGAGGTGCGGCCTCACCAGGGCTGAGTACAGGGGGACGATCACCTCCCTGCTCCTGCTGGCTACACTGTAACACAACTGTAAGTTGTGCCGTGCCTCCTTGCGTCAAGACCAGAGTCTGGTTTTCAGCATTTTTTATCTACTAGTAGCCAGCAGAAGGTGTGTCCTGTTTTTTAACCACAAACTCAGTCTTCTATCAGGTGGAGTATGAGACCAGCGATCACTAATAAAATATTTACCCTGCTGTTACATTCAAGCTGCTTTAGGTTTCCATTGTTCCTTTTAAAAGCAGAGCTTCACATAAGGAACTGTGTGCTGCTGCCTTTCCCCAGGCAAACGATGTCAATGCTGCTTCATCTCCGAGGCAGCAGCCTCTCTCTTGCGTGCCCTGCAGTGCTGCCTTCCACGGATACAGGGAAGGAAAGTCATCTCCCTCCTTCTGTCCCTGCTTTTTTTGGTAGTATGATTTTCAGCAGCAACACATGGGAGAATTGAAAACAAATCCTGCTGGTACTCAGCAGGATCAGAAAATACTCTTCTTAATACTTGCCAGCACAGCAGAGAGCAGCTGGTCATGTGCCAGGTTTTTACCAAAAATCCAACTTCAGTACAGTTTTTCCCTACTTGAAATTAAATGGATACATTTATAGTTCCAAATTTTCCAGGTGAATGTGGATGTGCAGGCAATTGAAATAATGGCAAAAGTTGACCAACACGACGTGCTCAGGCCTGAGGTGTGCTGCAGAGGAATATTGCTATTGAAGGGCATTGAACGTCTGTCCTTTGGCTAATCATACAGACAGCAGACAGACCCAACGCAGGCGGTGTTCAACATTTGGATGGAAGGAGAGAAGGGAAGAAAAACACAAAGTCTCACTCAGCCTGGTGCTTGCCAAGAGCCACATGACACAGTTTTGGTGCCAGAGCTGAAATCAGGAACCAGCACCAAGAACCAAGACAAAGATAGCTCAGGAACTGACCCTATTGAGCTCAACTACTTGTGAAAAGGAATTGGATGAATTATGGGAAGTGGCCTAAGATTTGCTAGAACAGAGTAGAAAACAGGCATAGTGTGTTATCAGTGACAATATCTCTCTCTACATACTTTGCAAAATTATTGCAAATAGGTTTTACGATAGGTGCAAGGACAGAAAAATCCACAGTCACCTGAGACAATAAACTACATGTGCTGAGGTGCAGTCACTTTCAGGACATTCCAAATGCAGGAATGTCAAGGGTAGGTAGAATTTTACATAAAAAAATATTTTGGTACTTCAAATGGTGATTCAAGGCACCTCTGTGTATCAGCTTTTAGAAGACAGCCCGTCAAATATGCTCATTGCAACTGAAGTTGCTTTCTCTTTTTTGTTTGTTTTCTCATGTCATGAAGTCAATATTCATTACAATGTGTAATAGGAGTCAAGCTTTTTGCTGCTTCCTCTTTCCAGCTCTAACTTGCTTCAAATACAAATTAAGTGCTATTGAGCTAAATCGTCCTTTCAAATTTGCTATAAGGCAATTTGCCACTCTCCTAAATCCAGAACAAAAATAGAAACAAGGTTTGTGTTTCTTACAGAAAGCTTAAAAAAGTCTATTCCAGGCTGAGAGGCATGTGCTGAGAGTTCCTGTGGTTTATAGCAGCTCTTGCCAAATCACAGTAGTATCTCAGAAGCAACCTTCCCACTCTTCTTTAGCAGGATGTATTTCACATTAATATAGAATAATCTGTATGAGAGCTGCAACATTGCCAAGAGGAAATAGTGGAGACTGACACAGTGGAGCAAATATATTATACCTTCACGTTAATATATACTTGCTCACTTGCTTTATTTGCACATGACCTGGCTACGGAGAAATATACCAAAAATAACTCATAATGAGCGGACAGAGTCCTCTCCTAATCACAAAAAATTAAAACATTGATCATTTGCCCTTCATTGTGAACATTAGATTTAACTTTTAAAGCCTAGATAAAATTACATTCCAGTTACAGGTCATATTAAGAGTCCAGCAGAAATACTTTCTTTCTAAGTTTACTTTAAGTTTTTATACTTACAAGACTGGAAAAATATTTGATAATTATTAGTAGGAAAAATGTTTTAAATTATCAATTTAAGCTTACTTTTTGGAAACACTGAAGGTCAGAAGTTTGGTGTTTTTTCTTTCTTGCAAAAAGAGTTTTTCATTCATTAGTTAAGACTGCTCACATTTAGGAATACAGTACATGTTCAGATTAATAAGTAACAGTTACTAGCAATGTATACAATAAAAATAGTGGAAGAAATTAAACTTGAAAGTCATTTGCCTAAACATTTTTATTCATAAAAAGCGGAAAATAACTTTTCCTATTTGTAATAACCTTTCAAGTACTTTAAACATAATTCTTGATAGATTTATTAGAAGATGGTCTATTATTATAAACAAGCAGTTCCATTATTTGGAAATCAAGGGTGTCACTGCTTTCTCCCTAAATTGTTAGTGATTGACTTGAGAGCTGAGGTCACTATCTTGCCATCAACTCATCTCTTCTAGACAGATGGCAACTACATATATTCTTAGGATGAAACAAGGCACTGATGTAAGGCATAATGAATATGTGACAAGAATGATACTAGATGCCAACAAAATTCACAAGATATAGTTCTAGAACTGTTTCTCCAGGGAAAATAAGTTGTCTAAGTAGTTTGAGAGGAGACTTTGTTTTAAATCTCATCAAAAGCCCAGATGGGGTGACCAAAAGAGCTTGTGCCTCATTTTAGCTTGTGGGGGAGTTTTCTTCTCAGGCTGCTTCTGAAACCAGGACAAGCCGTGGATGTAACAAGTGAGACCACAATATAATAACATATTCCTGTTTGAAGGCAAAGGCTCCTCATCTTATAATTCACTGGCTTTAGGGGCTGCTTCACATGCAGTGAACTGTAGGACTGGGCCAGGGACTGGGAATACGGGAATTTGAGAGTTGCAGTTCAATAGAATGGCTTTGCTTTAGCTAGCTGTAAACATGTATTGATTAGCTTTTCTTTCTAACCTGTCTCAGTTTTACTTAGTCTGTGTGTGTACTGAGGAGTAGCTTCAGCGTTGTAAACAAATTTTACCACTGTTGCCCCTGGAGCTTCCCTTAGACTCCTTTATATAAAATCACTATCACTGCTGTAAACCAGGATGAAGTCTAACATGCCCAACTTCAAAGCAACCAGAGAGATGAGCCTTAGGCCTAAAAAAATTAAGCACTTATAATAAAGGTTAATTTAGTGCCAGAAAAATCTAATTCTGACTAATTTTAGTTTAATGCATGCCTGGAGGCTAAGCCCAGAGCTAAGGGTGGCACAACATCTGAGGCTCACCCCTTCCTTGCTTTTGTTTAGCTCCAGGGTGGCAGTAAGTTACTTCTTGCACTTCAAAGGCCGAAAGTGACCCTACCCTCTAGGGCAGGGAACAGGGGGCTGTGGATGGAACCAAGGCTTATCCCATTCTTCTGTGCCTCTTCACAGCCAGCTTGACCCTACTAAGAAATGCCTTGAGAGCATCAAGACCCAAGAAAAAGTACTATCCAAACACCCGTCAGCAGGATCCAGAGGCAAAGAGGTCCTCAGGCTACTTCACTTTTTCTGACTTTACTTACTTCCAGCACAGCCACAGTATGCCGACATACGCTGGCATATACCGGGTAGCCGGCATACACCGGGTAGCCGGCATACACTGTGTAGCCAAATATGCTTACTGGCAACAGCCTAACATAAACAGTGTGATTGGAAAGCAAAAGAATTTGCAGTTCAGCATTATTTGAAGCATTTTCTGCTTCATCAACAATTAAAGGAAGAATAGTTTTCCATTATGGAAATTTTAAATAATCCTAATTGCCCTAATGAGTTTGAAGACTGATTTGAAATCTTAACCAATATACACTCATATTTTCAATTATTCAACTTCAATTTTAGAACATTTACAGATTTTTTACAAAATGGAAGGTAAAGGACTTAGTGATACCGAGACCTTATCTTCATCTAATAAATTTCTGTCCTTGCTTTGATTGCCTCTTTTGACCTTCAAACATCTTTTATCACATTATATCCATAAGTTTGTTTTATTATCTTCACTTGGTCTAATTACCTGGATCATTCTATACTGTTCCCTACAGGGAAATATACTGCTGAAGTTTGGGTTTTTAAATACTAATTAAAAAATTCATTAGTGTGTGAATTAATTTCCACTCTTTGTATTTTCCCCTCCCTCTTGATAGCCATCAGAATCTGATAGCAATGTAGTTGTTGCCATACTTTAATTATACTGGTAGGATTCCTTTATCCACCTGTGGCATGGGGGATAAAACTTTGTTACACCCAGCCTAAATGCAAATCCATCTAAACTGTAGATCTAATAGGTTCAAATATAAATCTAATTTATTTGTGTTGTATAGATAGCTCAGCTGTGTTCCTAATATTTCATTGTGTATTTAGTATCTGAAACAATATTTTAAAACATCTTTCTTAAAAATGTTTTTGGGCAATATATTGAAGACTGGATTCAACAATCTTATTTCTGATAATTTTGTTATATACAAATGCACTGTAAACAAGCACCAAACCAGTTCCTGTTTCTTGCTTGAGGTCAGTGTTCACTCAGGCTTTACCTGCCTTGCACACATAGTTTTGTGAAAGTGACTTTAAGACTGTGGGTACATCAGTGGCAGCTTTTTGCTCCTATAACTGATATGTGTAAGCTAGTGTTCTGTGACTGAACTAACTGGACAGGTTTTAATGACATATGATTCAGATTTGTTATGGAAAAAATCAGATATTACATGGTTGCTGCAAAGGAAATATCCAGAGAGAGGCTGTTTTGTAAAGTCCCATAAAAATACTGTAACACTACAGTAGGAACACCCGCGCCTGCTGAACCTCAGAAACATGAATATGTCCTGTTGGTTCCAGAGGAACACCTGTTCATGATATTATTTAAAATGTTGTTAATAATGAAAACAAGCATCTAACCAGTTATGTGTTCATCTTCTGATCTGCAACTCAACTAGCTATGCACAGATTCATTTAGTTTTGTCCTTTGTGTTTCCTGTTACAAAGTTGAATTAAAAAAACATCAGAAAAGTTCCTTTGTACTGTAATTCGTTAAGACCTTGCCCAGTAGACCTCTATCAGTCTGTATGAGATTTAATAGAAAAAAAAGTGTATCTTTCCAGATGAGGTCCTCATTCATCATGAAAAAGATAGAAATGGCAGCCACAGTTCTTGTTCCACTAAGGCTAAAGGAATTTTAAATTACAGCCTTATACGTTGCAGAATAGAAAAGTTCTTCAAAACTCATCTATGATGGTAGGGTCATATTGGTGCAACAAGGTTCTAGCGGTAGTAACTCAGGTCCATATTATGAACACCATGCTGGTATTCTTTCTGAGTTTGACGGAATACAAGTGTGGAATTGCTACTGCTATTGCTTTTTCTTACTCTGACTTTTGTTTCTTGAATCACTTTCTGCATAGTTACAGAGCCTTAGTAGGAGAGGTTGAAGTTGCAGATCCATTGTCCCAAGAAGCACAAAGTAAAGATATGGATCTGTGACTGTGAAGGAGCACTAGAGCTTGGAGTTTTACATTCCAGATGACTACTGCATTTGTCAGGATTTTACAGGCACGTAATTACATGAGGGGGTTTTCCAGGCTGCAAATCTCAGAGCAAATCTCAAAGGAGGAGGATTCTAGACATGTTTCTTTTCTCCTGGCACCTCCTGTGGACAGTTCAGGCATATCTTTGCCACTGCCACTTTTTTCAAGTGCTGACTGAATCCCTTTTGGAAATCGCTAGCTTGCTTTGTGAGACATAATAAGAATTTACAGAAATTCTCTACACTTTAGATTGTCAACATTCCCAGGTTCCTTTGTATAACTGACTATATTCTTTTATAGTTGTGCTTCAACTCTCCCAAACAGAATAAAGTAGCTTTGAAGTGTCTCTGTTTTTTCGGAATCTGAACTAACACTTTCTGACTTCAATAAGATAATTTCTATTATTTGACCACAAATTCAGAAATGCTCACATTCAGTTTATTGCTTATTTTGGAAAATCCACAGATACATATATATGTATACACATATACGTCTGTACACAAATATCCCCAGGTACATATAAATATAACAAGCTTAACTTACTCTTCCTAGCAAATAAAACATGCAGTTATTTTTAATGCCAATACATATCATTCAGAAGCTCACGAGGAAATGAAGTGAAGGATCAACAATCTGATCCTGCACACCTTTTTTAATAAATTCCAAAATGAAGGTTTCAAAAGAGCGGATTGTCAATGCTTCTCCTTCTGCTGTGTCTAAAGTACAGAAAAAACTCAACTGCATTCATTCATATCAAGTAGCATTCCCACTATCGCATACAAGATACACAATCTCCTCCTATGCTGAACTTAAACTGGTATGGCTCAGTAATGAATGTATGCAAGTCTAAAGAGATTATTTCAGCTGGTTGTTATCTAGCTGGGTCAGAGTTTAGATAGGGAGGCACAAAAGCCAAAAGAGACAAGCAGCATAGGTGGCCTGTGGATAAAGAGGTTCATTCTTCTGTGCAATCAATCACCTTCAGGGACAGAGAGTTTGCTTCACAAGCAGAGAAAACAAATACATATATGATTGAGAGGGTGAAACCAGCTTTGGAGAGACATGATTACATTTGACTGAGTAGTGGCACACCAGTTTCATCTTAAACATCCAGTTCAGATTACACCACATAAATAGACACTCAAGGGACCATGTGCTAATTTCCCTCAACTTTAAGTGGGTGTATTTCCAGTTTCAGTGAAAAATCCTATTTACAACTTATTAATATTCAGGAAAAAAATCCTATTCTCCTAACAGGAAATTAATTGATTAAAATTTACTAAATGAAACAGAAAATATGTATTACATTGTTTTATTTGCAGAAAATACTGCACTGGGTGAAAGAAATGAAAATTAAATTTGCCAGATTTTTACTGAGGTTTGGGCACAGCATTACACTTGAAGTTCATAAGAATAAAGCATTGAAACAGACTTTTAAAAACTTGCCCTAATACTAATATTTACAAATCTGATTATTTAGAAGTAGAACTTGTACTGAGGTCCTAAGCTGACACTGACAAATGTGTGAACGAGCAAGCCCCTCTATTTTCTGCAAGACTGGAGTCAGAAACATCTATCAAAGAATCACAGAATGGCTGAGGTTAGAAGGGACCTCTGTAGGTCATCTGGTACAACCCTTCTCCCTCAAGTCCAGTTGCCCAGGACTGTGTCCAGATGGCTTTTGAATATCTCCAAGTACAAAGACTGCACAACTCACCCTCACAGTAACAAAATGTTTCCTGACGTTCAAAGCGGCACCTCCCATGTTCCAGTTTGTGCCCATTGCCTCTGGTCCTGTCACTGGGCACCACTGAAAAAAGCCTGGCTCCCCAGGTCCTTTTTTGCGAAGCTGTTTTCCAGCTGGGCAGCTCCCAGCATGTACTGGTGCCTGGGGCTGCTCCGCCTCAGGTAAAGGACTTTACACCTTTTTATGACCTGCAGGAGGTTCCTGTCAGCCCATTTCTCCAACAATTTATAAATGAGTATAAGGACTCATCCAACCAAAGAAATCCACAATTGCCAACCCTTCCAGCGGAGAAGATGATCCTACAGTAGAGAAAGGATTTAGAAAGAGATGATTTGGGAAGAAGCCACAGAACCAAGAAGGTAGATTTATACTTGAGTAAAGACTGCAGTAGTGTTTTTTCATCAGTAAACAAAATCTCAATCCATGATTCCAAAACCAGGAGTCAATCTGGTGCCCTAAGAACTGAGAAGGAGGACAGGAAAATTATTCTAGTTGGTGTTTATGTACGATTTTCACTCTTAAACATCTGCAGCTCCAGTTAAACTCTTGGCCAAAAGCATAAAATGTAATATTGCATCACATGTTCCAGAGCTGGGGTTGCCACCATTCTGTTCAGTTGCAGCTCTGGAACTTTTATTTCTTTCCCTGAATAAATCAATAATTAAAACAGAAAGAATATAATGTTTTAACTTCAGAAGCTCATTACCCAGCTGTATTGTTTGTCAGAAAATTGGTGATATGGTTAAGAGAAAAAAGAAAACTGATGTGTTTTTATCATTGTGTTCGCTGTGTTCTGCCTGCAAAGATGCACAAAAGGTCACATACATCTTTGAACAGGAAATGATTGCTCTTGACATATAAGTCAATATATCTTGAAAAGCATGAGGAAGTATAACATGACACAAAGCTCAACCTCCAAGTCTTTGTCTCAGTTCTTCTCTAATAATGTGAGATGAATAAAATTTCCTTCTCTTATCCTATATCCTTTATCTATTTGAATGTTAGGATCTTTTAAGTCATTTGCCTACCACAATGGAAAATGTCTTGTTTGGTATCTCTAGTTTAAAACACAACAATAGTCAAAAACAGTTCTGAAGTGACAGCCTTCGTCACATATTTGCTTCCCCAAATATGAGTAGATGAACTCTGTAGCCTATCCCAAATGCCATAGGCAGGCTATTTTGGTTATTTGGGAACGCATGTTTCCAGACTTAAGACTTCTAACAGGAAAAATTCTGCTGCAATGCCTCTGACATTTATGCCAGTGGCAATATGAATCTTTCCTGGAGACAAATCTTAACTGTATAATTCCATCTCTTTTATTAAAACTAAAAAGAAGAGTGAGGATATATCTAATCTAAAAGAGAAGTGCCAGAAAAGTTTCTGTAGGTGTCTAGAGTTTAAAACTTGCACGAAGGACTAACTTAGTAATACAAAGATTTTCCTTGGTTATTAATATGAAGACACTTGGAAATGGATTTTTTGCCTCTTAATTTTAAATAACAAAAAAAAATAACAGAATACTACGTTAAATGTGGTACAAAACTTACTGGCAATAAGTACAGCTCAAGCAAAATCTTGGCAACGTGAATTGACAATTTGATAGGTGAGCCAACATTTGCCAGACTAGAATCAAATCTGAGACTGATTTAAGAGTGTCACCAGGTATACAATGCACATAGTGTCCTGAATGCCAGAAGGATGGATTTTATGATAGCCAACTTCCAAAAAAAAAAAAACCCAATGCGCTCTCCTGACTTACTGGGGACAAAAAAAAAAAAAGCCTTTTTGATTACCATTTCTGCAAGACCATGTTACAACATATGACACTATAATATCAGCTAGAAATAGTTGCCACTGCTTGCATGTTGCATGGAAACACACTAAGAAAAGCAGGCCTAGACATAATCCTTAATAGATTTCCCAGTATTAATGTTGTTCTGTCTATGTTTGGTTCTCCTCTGCGATCTCATCTAATTGTGCTTGGCTACAGCACTCATAGCAGTGCCAGGACTGAGCAGAATGAAAATATAAAGACAAATGTTAGCAATACACCGAAACCAATACCTTAATAAGTAAATATTTGAAGAAAATTAATGCATAAATGCAGTAAAGGTATCTCATTCAAACTGCAAAATGAGGAAGATTGTAAGATAACATAAATGAAATTTCTTTCTTAGAGACAAGTGAGTCAAAAATACAAACTTCAGATATCTTCAGATAGCTGACTGATAGTATAAACTGTCACATTATGATTTAAGAACATGGTTCTACTTCACAGTTACACAAAATTCTTTTTCATTTTCTAGGATATAAAATATAAAATGATGTCGTAAAATCTATTGCAGGAGGGTCCTATCAGCCAGTCATTAAAACACAGAACATCTGAAGGGTAAACTAAGACCAAGGTTTTTAGCAAAAACAAAAAGCACTGAAAAAAAATCCATGCAGCTATAGAAGGAAACATTTAAATGACTATAAAATGATTATAATTTTCCTGTTCTGAATATAGTTAATATTTGATTAGGTAGGTGCTTGGAGTTAATGTCCTTCTTAATTAAATCAGACTCCTCCTTCTCTACCCAAGAGGAAAAAAAAAAAAAAAAGATTGATTATGCTTTTTTTTCAAATGCTAATTACTATAAGCAGGGAAAGTCTTAAATCAGAATGCTTTATTCAGCCCTGCTGCTTCGTCCATTTGGAGCCTACTCACATTTTCTTGGGAGGCCTGCTCTTTTGTTTCTGTGAAAATAAGCACAGATGTTGGCTCCACCTTCCTCAAAGCAAGTTTTGCCTAATGACCAGTTTGAATGTATCCCACTTGCACCTGTTCAGCATTTTAAAGTAAAATAGAGCACTTGATTGACTCCAAGTATCTTGTCCAGATTTTCTTAACTTGATTATGGTGCCATAAAAGCCAAGAGATGATTTGAGCAGCAGCCACAGCATCAGTTGGAGTAGGGCCAAGTTCGTCAGTCCTGGAAGCATTTTTTTTTTGTTGCTGTTGAAAGTCTGACTTGGAAGATATCGCAGATTAATTAGAACATTAGATGGCACTACTACTGCACTGAGGTACAAAGAGAAGCAAAGATAACCATATGCAACTATTTATAGTGCTCTAAGTATATAAGAATGCTAATACCAAAATGGTCACATTGATCTCAATACGACATTTCTGCAGAACTGTTCTTTTTTTTATCAACAGAATGCACTAGCTCTCTTATTTGCTACCTCTTCCTTCAACAGAAATCCTCATACTTATTTACCTTTGTTATGACTCCTTCCTTGTCCATGACAAGTGACTGAATTGCAAAATTATTCTCTTGCGGAATTCAGCAAATTCTACCATCATTAAATTTTTTGCCAGTTTCCTAAGGTTTGCAGCAAAAAATACTTTTATTTGCACTTTCATGAATATGAATTAACTTTTCTAAAGTCTATAGATCTATTTCTGGTTTCGCAACACTAAATGAAAGGGAGTTTGGCTTTTAACACCCAAAAATGTACATTTTCAAGTCATTACTATCACTATTTAAATTTACACAAAACCATTGTTTCATAGCAAACAACATCATTCTATGAGTAATGCTCCAAAATTAAATGAAACCTCGACATTCCACAGTTCTGTTTGAAAATTAATTCCCTATGAAATGTTGGGAAAAAAATGACACATGGTGAAATGGAAAAAAATTCAATTTGATACTTTAAGTATGCATGTTAGTATGTGAAACAACATTTTTAGAAACAGAACCAGAAAGCCATTCTGCAAAGAAGTACTAGCATTTTGTTCAATAAAACGTGAAACTGATTTATCTTGTTATTACCAGGAGGTATTGCCTTGACTTTTCTTCTGAGTTATTTTGAATCAATGTAAAATTGTGAAATGTTACAATTTTGACTATATTATACTCTCCAATGGAAGATGGTTTTGTAAATCAGTGGTGAGGCAACAGAGGAGTTGCTTGACTTTAGATCTGATATATTTAATTATAAGATAATGATTGCAGTTGCTTAAAATTTCATTATAACATTTTTTCCCCACATCATCTCAAATAAAGGAACCTTGTGTCTGTTTCTTGATTTTATAATTCCAACTATTTTCTCCTAACAGAGTCCTGTAATGTGAATTTTGTGTTGCATAATTTTGCATGTATGTACGAATTGTAGATATATATACATATACATTGCACGGAAAAATTATTCATTATTGTATGAGAGGATTATTAGCAGCTAATAAGGTATAGTCTACTAACAGATTCAGAACTTAATTTGTTAATTTTTTTTTTCCTCACGAGAATTAAGGAAGGCAGAATTCTTATGGAATTCCTAACTATTGTATAATTAAAAATGATATCCTAATGCAAACATACATGGAGAACAACAAAGTCCTTACAGAAAACCTACATTCTAGCATTTCCTGGTTTTGTGCTTGCTTTGGGTTTTTTAGCATCCTCCCTAAAAGTAAATTAAATGCCCGTTGGTACACACCAGTTTTACATAAATTGTCTAGTATTTCATGAAGCATCACATATTTGAATTACCTGCTGACATCCCATTATCTGGAAAAAAAAAAAAAAAGGAGAGAAAAGATGCTGTTCTTTATGTGATAAATGGATAATTGACTGATACTAGGACACTTCTGTATGCTTCTCTAAATCATGTCACATCTTAAAGCAAGTCAAAATCAAATTACTTACATTACAAAATGGTATCATAACACAAACTATAAAAATTAAAATGATTTGTTATTGATATCAAATGTCTGGTAACCAATACTGTCACTTGTTATAATGAAATATCTGACCATCACAGTGAATATTCCTACTGAAATTCTCACATATGAAGTAAGATATATGATGTCTTGTGATTTGGTCTTGCTGTGACTGTACATAATTTAAAATTATGTCTCCTGAAAAAATAGTAAAGATTTCAGTAAACACAGAATAAATGCATTGTACTGGCTAAAAATCATTCAGAAGTACACTGATCCAGCAATTAAACTGTCACTGACAAAATATCAAGCTGCACCTTAGCCAGTCAGATGAACATAATGTTCAGTAACACAACATGGTTCATACTCGACATTTCTTTGTTAGCTATGCTGCATCTTCAATGTTCTGTTAGCTGACAATAAATATGATGCATCACTAATAGCACATAAGCCTAAGATTATTTAAAAAAATTATTCTTCCCCCCCTTTTTTTTCCTTCATATTTAGGTGAACTTATATGAACAAAGACTATTATAATAAATATCAAGAACTTGACATCCAAATTTTCAAGTTATATTTCGTAATTAGTTTTGAGTACAGGTTTTTTTTTAATTCAAAACTAAACTTAAAAAAAGCTCCCAAACAACAGTGCAACATAAATTATTGAGAGAGGGAGGCTATTTTAAACATTCCTAAATTGATACAGTAACCCAACAAATGCAGCTAGCCACTTAAACCTCATGGGTGAAGCACATGTCATACCTCTTTCCTTACCTATGCTGACGAGCACGTAGGGCAGCCAGATTCTTGATTAGAGTAGGTAGGCATAGCCCCATTTTAGTCAACAGGACTAAATAGTTTCACACAAGTTAAGGATCAAACCCAGAAAACAGGACATTACAGCAAAGCACTGATGGTTTTCTTAGCTTGGATGAAGGACAGCTTCCAGAACTGGTGCACCTTTTCTGTTCTTATCTCTCCCCATCCTTCATTTCAGTGCATGTCATTATATTTTCTGAATACAGACAGTTTCCTTCACATAAATACAAGCTTGCAGACTTATCACCTTCATAAAAAAGCTTGATAGCCAGGGTTACACAGTAATCATATCAGGTTATATTCTCAAACACTGTCTCCTCTGCAAAGGTGAAGTCATTAGCATCACCCATTTCATGTTGTTCCATGACTCTCTGGCAGCAATTGATTCCTAGCCCTACCCAGCTAAACTAAACATCCCTTGAAGAAAGTCCTCTATAGCTGGCTCTTCAGCAACCTGACATGTTAGGAAATGTCTAAATATAATGAAGCTATTCATACAATGCAAGCAAAAGTTGCATGTACACAGTGGCAGTTAGATGTGCAGCTGGCACGGTCTGTGATTTCTGTTAGCTGACTTGCATATCAAATCAGAATTTTAAGGATCAGGTTTTAGAAACATGACTTTGTATTCTGACTTTTTCTGAGACTGTATTCTGAATATTCACAGTCCTATATTTAGTATTATGAGTTCCACACAGAGCATCCTAAAATTTCCTAGAAAGCAGTTTTTATTCATACATGACAAAAGAAATCTGTATCCTTGCCAAGACGGAATCCCTACATATTTTTAGTGGTCTTATCTATGACTCGTTACCACATGGTCTAACTCCATTACTGCAATTATTCATTATGGATAAGTTTCACACATTAACAGAAACTTTTGAGAGAAAACTTCAGCTGTGATCTTTGAGCTGAAATGCCTTTGAAACAACGTTAGCTGAAAAATCTTTGAAACAAATCATCCAAGCTGCATTTTCAACTAATTGGATGATACAAAACATAAATAAAAATAGATCATGCTATTCACTCTAAGGTACTCCTTAAGGAAACAGTCAAAAATATTCCTTTCAGAATGTACTGAGATGCCTTATCAAGACAGGAACACCAGTTGTGGTGATTCAGCTTATGAACCTTGACCAACTAAAACAAAAATATAGATATTCGATGAATAAATAAAAAATAAATGTAGATTCTTAAAACTTAATGGACTGTCCATTCATCTAGTCTGTCCCTTTTATATACCATAAAGATGGAATTGTGTCTAGTAATTCTTGCATTGAACATAATAATTTCTGTTTACAAAAGTAGGGTATTTGGGTTTGGTTTGAATTAAGAAATATAAAATGCAAATATAAGCTTTGAACTGTGACAACATAATTTCTAATATGTTTTCTTCTGCAATGCTTTAAATGAGATTTCTTTATTTTGTGGAGTTATCAAATGTAGTGAAAAGTGTACATATAATTAAATTGTGTGTTTTGCACAGATCTTAGACTTAACACTCTCTACGGCAAAACAGAAAAGACAGATCTGAAAATTGAAAGGATAGGGAAGAAGAAAGAGGTATTATTGAGCCAAGACAGACTTCCAGACAAGTCTTAAGCAAAATATAATCTCCACAGCATACCTGTTTAGGTGAGCATAAACATAAAGAACAAAAAGGCCATGATCTCCCAGAAAACATTACTGTCAGCTATGTCTGTCTTGTCTCTTAAGAGCTCTTTCCCAGAGATTCCTGAATTACAAATCCTAATTAGATATGTTATTAATCTCATTCACATGAGAAAAGATACCTGTGTGCACAAATATTTGCTGGATTAGGGCCATAATACGCTTCTGGTGGCTTTTGGAGCATAAGCTCCTTTTAATTTTCTGATTCATTGAATGCACTCCATTTCAGTATTCAAAATCTTTTTTCCTAGTTGGTCTTATGATTTTTTTAAACATGTTTAGTTTTATTTTGCCCATAATTCAATAAATATGCACGTTACCCAAGGATAGTGAAGAAAATAAATTTATGTTGGTAGTACAGTAATATTGACGAAACAGATGCTGCTTAATAACTAAGAAAAGTCACAAATGCTGAGAAACTTTTGCCTTGTACAAATAACAAAACATCTCCAGGTGGAGGTGAAAGAATTTAAAAGCTAATCAAATACTAATGAGGAAAGGGTGGAGTTTAATCATAAAAGAGACAGCAGTCTTAGGATCAGCACATGTGAGAAAAGTTACATTTAAACTAGTAAAAATGCTCGACAGCAACACCCTCACACCCTTCATTGCTCTGTGCACTCATTTCCATAGACATTAAGCATTGGAAAGAAGCCATGGTGAACCCCAGACTCATATCTGATCTGGACAACCATGAATCAGGACCCAAGTGAGAATATGACATGTTATGAAGTCTAGTCATATCCAGAGACACCCACAAACAGAAGAGATCATTGTGGTGAGACAAAACAGAAAAGGAGGAAATGTGGTGCAGAAGCAAATATGTACATTTCATAAACTTATAGTGGTAAACTGGGAGTTCTTGTACTGGTTCTTAAAATCAGGAAGGTCAGAGATAAACTCTTCGTAATTACATATCCTTATCTATATGACAATTTTGTATCCTTTAATTCTCAGTTCTGTTTTCAGATACTTGTACGGATCTTCCTTTCACTCTGTTAGGAGTGGCATATGACTATGTGAAGACAGAGCTATCATCAACTATGATCAACTATCGTCCTTTATAATTAAGAACCCTAACACTGACTCAGATCTGAATTATGAATTTCAGCAAAAATACTAAATTTAAATGTATTTCAAGGCAGCAGTGGAATCACTTTTTTTCATGGGAAACTTGAAATCAGCAAGCACAGCCTTTAAAGTTTTGAAATAATTAAAGCAGACCCCAAAAAAAAGACTATTCACAAGAGTTCACAGACAAGAAATATATTCTAAGCATAAGCAAACTTCAGTAGGTTAACCTATTAAAACAGAAGGGAATTTGTTTTCATTTTCTGTTTAAGAGAAGCTAAATGCTAATGTACATACAGCAGAAACATTCGACAAGAATCTAGTTTTTATGTCAACAAGCTATCATCAACATGTTACTAATTTTTCTTATTATGCTTTACTTATTGTAGGCATGAGCCAACAAGAGTATAAGATGATGGGTGTTCAGCAACTTAAATATCACAAATAGTACCAGGTGGACCTTTAAAAATTCCATTCATCGTGCTTATTTTCTTCCTTTTAGGTACCACTTGGTTTCTTCTCCTTACTCCAGTTCCCACAGAAACAGGTTTCCCCACCATGAGCTCCATTGACCTTCACATTTGTGCAACAGGTCAACAGTATCCACTTTCTAAATACTATGTTTCAAGATACACTTCTTCTGCCATCATTTTCTTAAAGAATTCAGTAAAACCCCTTTTCACACTTAACATTTCTGCCCCTTCAGGCAAGTCTAGGAAAAAACCCCAGTAGTTCTGTACTGATTATTTGCTTGTTAATGAATGTGGCATTTAAACCACAAAGAGTGGAAACCCAAAGGATAGAAATTTAATTAATGTTGACCACAGTATCGAAAATAGGATGTAGACGAATTGCCTTATATGTATGTATATATATATATACATTTATATGTATGCACATATTTTTCCAGTAATGAATATGGAGAAAACCCTTCATATTCAGGATCAAAACGGTGCTAGCAAGATTGCAGAATCTGGGCTGTAAGAGATTAGATATATATTTGCAAATATACACACATCATCCTTCATTTTTCTATAAATACAGCCTTCAAGCATTTTGTGGATTAGAAATTATTTTCCACATTTCTGCATATGAAAATTGGCTCAGGCTTTCTAATCTTGTTAGCATTGTATCATTCCATTTGTTGAAGCTGCATTTTAATTGCTAAATTGCTTGTCATTGGTTACTCTAAATACATTCTCAATTCCATTATAACCATGAAAGACTTTCAAAGGTATTATGAAACTTTCTCTGTGATAAAGGTTTGCCTTTCAAAGTAATCCTCATGTCAGTGTATTTCATGGGACGTACAACATTAGCTGAGAGAAAACTACTTCCTACCTGTGATGTAGCAAGGTTGGTATATGGGGCTTTGCTCTCAGCTTGAATTTGTTTACTATTAATTTTTCATTTTAATGTTAACTTTTATGTGTAGCCTCTGTTTGCCTCTTTATGTCTTTCTCAGCTGTTGCAAAGGCATCATGAGACACCAAGCAGAACCAAGCTGGGACACCAAACGGATATTTCTGGTTAGACAGATGTCAGTGCTACAGCCCTAAGGTTTTGGCTAGAGATACACTGACAAGAGCAAGGCGTGGTGTATCAGCTGCTGAAACCAGATTTTGAAGCGTCTTAAGTCTCAGACAGAGACTTTGCCAGCATGCCAGCAAGCCAATTCTTTCTTATTCAATTTTCCCCTTGACTATCAAAATATCTACGAACTGTGTAATATTGAAGGGGAAAATCTAATTCAGGAAGAGATACAACGCCTAGACACACAGTTACGGTTCAGGTGTCACAATATTTCTCACTACAGCTCATACTTGTTAGGTACTAGTAAAGTTCACATCACCTAGCCTGGGCAGGGAGCTGTCTAAAACAATAGGAAACAACCAAGTGTGGGAGCATGTCTGCAGTTTCATGTGTCTCTTCAGATTAAGTGTTTTATTAAGATGAACGACAATTTCTCTTTCTGCTCAAGATACTCAGCTCAAACCACTGGAGAAAGGGCCTATCCTTTCTTTCTTGACATGAAAATAAGCTAGCTCTCTTCCTGTCGATAGCTCAATACCTTAGGAGATCTAGCTCAAATTTCTGGTTGTACTCAAGGACTTACAACTTGAGCCACCAATCTTGAAGGAAAGTAATAAAAAGAGATTAGAAAGTAGATTGAAATGTGCATCAGCAACAAAGATGCTTCTAATGAAATCATTTTACTTCATTGGGTATAATTAAGTATTCATGGAACTAATTTCAAAGCTTTTGATTTGACTTACTAGATTGAATAAAGCAGACTGCCCCATTCCTGGAAGTCTTTAAAGCTACGTGGGATGAGACTTTGAATAACCTGGTGTTGTGGAAGGTATCCCTGCCCATGGCAGAGAGATCGAAACTAGATGATCTTTAAGGTCCCTTCCAACCCAAACCATTCCATGATTCTATAACGTCAACCTGAGACTCTTTCCACAATCAAGCTTCAACTGGAATACTTTATTTGGTTTAGTCAATGCACTTCAAGAAAGGCGTGAAGATGTTGGAGAGACTCTAGAAGAGAGCAATGAGAACAACCAGAACTTTAGAAAATATGGCCTGTGGGGAGATGCTATAACTTAACTGAGGTTATTTAGGTCAGAAAAAATGTGAATTAAAGGTAAAAATGACAACAGTCTTCAAATATGTAAGAAGCCTCAAAAGTAAATTATTCCCCATAGTTACTTTGGATAGAACATGCAGTTCAGAAATTTTCAGAAACGTGAGATGTGAAGGACTTCAGCTTCACATACATACATTTAAGTCATGAAAACACAGGCATCCACATGTAAGCTAGGCAGCTAGGTTACCATCATATTCGGTGGAACTTAGAGAGCTATTCTTAGCCAAAACTTGACACTAATACTTGGCCATCTGAATATGTTCCTGGATTCCACTGACTCTGTTGACTAGATTTTCACTAACAGCAGCTCAGATGCTCAGCTCACTTGCAGACGTATCCTTTATATATACCTAAATTTACATCTGAAACTCAAGATGAACCCTGCTGTAAGAATAATTCTGTGAGGATGGTGAAGTTCTGGAAGAGATTGTCTGTGTATGTTATCTCAACCAGTAACAGCAGAGAGTGGTTTATACAGAGCTGATCTTTCCTTGGGGCAAAGGCAAAGCTGCTCTGTAAAGCAGAATAACCTACCTCAATAAAACTTGAAATTATAGCTTCTGTACTGCTGTTAAACACTGCCTACAGCAAGCTCTGCTCACTGCTTCTTCTCTGGGGAGCCACACAGCATGTGGCAGAAATCAGAATTTCCTCCCTGTGCATGCCCAAGCAGGCATAAACGCCAATGACACTACATCTCCCATTCCTGGGACTGATTGTATTAACTAGGCAGCAACTCTCTGGGCAAAGGAAAGAACTAGATGAGACTCCTTCCCACGCTTGTCTCTGAAAAGCAGTAATGGCATCATGTTCAATTCTATTTGAGCAGAATTTAGTTTCCAAGTCAGGAAACCCCTAAATTAATCTCTTGTAAATATAGGTAGTGGAAAGGCAAGGTTGTGGATCTTAGTAGGGTTTAGGCACGTGCTCATTAACAAATTTCTTAGTACTGTTAAGGTTGTTGGGTTTATTTTTTAATTAATTCATACACTGTAGTTATGTATGTTCTGTAATTTCACACATCTTCGTATTATTAATTTTGAATTGTCCTTATGCAACCTGCAGTCTATACTGTGTTACACATCCATTTCCATGCTCAGACACAAACACTATGAAACTAGTTAACTAGTTAACTAGTTAAGTAGGGTTAACATTTTGTTAACTCTAAAATAATTTATGTCACCTTGGAGTACAGTTCAATGCCCAGAGAATAGTGAAATGGCAGACACCACCTTGAAATGCAAATTTCACTGCATCTAACTTGAGGAAACTAGACTAAGTACTCCATTTGGCTTCACCCATCATCAGCCAGGAGAGATAGGTCTCTTCAGCGTCCATACTGAATGTCTAATATCAGTAGTATGAATATTACCAACACTGCTTTCCCCAAGTGGAACAAGAGACTTGGTACACTTTGGGAGAGAATTTTTCATTGAGAATGGTCAGGTGCGAACATCAAAAACACAATCACCAATGACAACATTACCTATGGGTTTGGTGAAAACATCCTCTTTGATGTACTATTGACTGCAAGACAGAAGAGTTCAGGTATTTTTGCTTTGATAGTGAATGCCAGCCTGTGATAAAATGACATACGACTGTAGACGGAATTATAGACACATAGATTTGTGTATTATCTTGTCTTGTTTATGTTCGTGAATTCAGTCTTCTCATACAATTATCTGCGTGCCAAACACAGTGGTGTAACCTCACAGTACAAATAGGTGTTGAGTCAGAAAAGCGTCTGTACAAACATTGATATGAACACTGTCTTCTGTTCTCTAGTGCTATACTGTACCACATAATTTAGACAAAAAGCAAAATCATAACAAGCTATTATTCTGTGCTGACTTCCTTTCCAACTGACTGAATGGTTTTTAATTAATATTTGTAAAAATAATTGGGCTAAAGATAATGTCTTTTCCTTGGTTAAGTTTCAAATTATACTACCAGTTACATAGGGAAACACACACCAAATCCTAGTTCATTAACTGATTCTGTGCGGAATATCTACAGTTCAGCAAAGTATATCCTAGTGCTTTTACTTCTAAGTTCCTTTTTAAAAACCTGTAGATAAATGGATTAAAATAACACGTTAAGTGTTATAGTTGTTTTATAAATAGTAATTTAAACAGTCATCAAAGCATACTTTTTAAAAAGCAGTTTAGAATTAAAAAGGGTAGGATATATTTTGCTTCTATTATCTTAATTTTAATAGTCAGAATATCACTATTAAAATTTCCTTTTCTGTATTTTTTCTTTCTTTATCCTGAAATGTTAACAGATATAATGAATGAAGAAACAAAGCATACAAAACCAGTAAAATATTCTGTTAATAAAAACATTTATGTTGCTCAAAACATCTTGTTTTGATAGTATTAGAGAAAACTGGGGCTAAATTACCCTTAAAAAAAAAAAAGGCCTCAACATGTAGTATATAATTGCTGATACAATGGGCTCTGAGTCACCGATTAGCACTGCTGCTTTTTTTTTTTTTTGCTTTTTTTTTTTAATTATCATAGGCTTAGTCTATCCACTGGACAGTAAACAAGATTTTGCCATCTCTGTCTACTGTTCAATCTAGTTAAATCATTTTCTAGAAACAACCTGGCCTGAAGGTCAAGAAGGACACTCATTCCAAGGCTCTAAGAGGGCTAATTGAAGCTAACTCCGAAGAAGAAAGATCCTCTGTTAATTTGGTGTGTATGGGTGAGTGCACATCAATACCACAAAGGGCTCCATTATTGCTGTATCAAAGTAAATAGCTGAAAAAAAGTGAGTCAGGGAGATGAATGATGAGTTAAGTGTTAAGTAGACACTGAGTACAAACAGTAAGTAGCACACAGTTGCGTTCAGAAGGAATGTGGTATCTGTTAACTCCTTAATTTCCTCTGTGTTAGATCTGTTTTTCTGCAGGTCTTTATTATCATGCAGGTTTTTTATTACCCAATTCAAGGAGATTTTGCAAAACTCTTTAATATATTAATTTAGTTTGTGGGGTCTGGAAAAAGCTTTCCCACATTGAAACCCATCTGCAATAATGAGTATTTTTGCCTTTGAGAAGGTATATTTGTTGCCAGAATACAATGTGTCTTTGACCAAAACCAGCGGAGGCTCTGAATCCTGTTTACAGACTAGCATGGGGCTGACAAGAACTGTGCCTCCAGGAGTGCTTGGGAAAGTTCTGGGTCCTGGCAAAAAGGAATTCCTCACAACTTTCACTTGCACATCTTTCTTGGACTAGGTGAAATATGGAATGGAATATTTTTGTCTGAAAAGTACAGGAATTACAATTATACCTTACATTGCATTGCTTTTTTATTTTAATCCAATGTGCAGCGAAGGGCCAAGAACAATCTAACCCTTCTAACTTTTCTAGATCAGAAAATTAAGGTAATAAAACCTGAAGCTAGTACTTGCTAATGCACATTTTCCTAGACTCTACTGCAGCCAAGGTAAATCAAATGTTAATCTGGTCAAGAAAAACAATTTACAGAGCCCATTAAAATTTTTACATGATGGTTGTCCAGTGTTGCTACATGTGCCACAGCACACTTAAACACTGTTTAGTTCAGTTACTAAAGCTAGATATTCTCTCATTCTTGATAGCAATCAACATCAGTAATTGTAGAAAAGCTGCCTTCCAAAAAAACCCAGCAAAATAATAATTAATCTTTAAGCAGATGTATATCTTTAAGAATATATTTGATCTTTAGATGACAAAAAGGTAGCTCTCATCTGTTTAGATTTTTATAAAACACCTACTATGGGGCCTGAAAATCTTTAGATAAATATAAAGAATGCAAGAATCACAAATTGAGTGAAGAGTGAGATAAAGATGCTTCTGTGAAAGAAATGTAAAGTGAGTGAAGGATAGGATACAGGGACACTATTTGTAAGAACTGAGATGGAGCAGTTATCACTGAAAGACTGAGAGAACTATTTTTAGGACTTAGCATACTTAATTATATCAGTGTTTATCTTTTCAAAAAATGGAAAATGTACTTATGAAATACATTGATAACCTACAATGTAATTAGAGAAGAAAGTTAAGTATCATCCAGAGAGAAACCTGATGTTGAGAACTAATATAATAAAAATGTGAGAAACGTGCTGTTGTACACTAGGGACTAGAGATAAAAGTTCTGTGTTAAGTAGGGAATTTAGTCAGGTGCAAAGCCAGAAAGGAAAGCAGACCTGAGTGCATGAATTAATTGCTGAAAGCACCTGTGAAAAAAGACAATTTTTTGCTATGATCTATCAAGTAAGGTGTTTCTCATCATACCAAGAAAGTTATAGTGCCATTTTACAAGACAGAGATACAAAATAATCTAGGAAGTGTTGTTGTACACATTTGATCACGATACTGAAGAAACATTTGTACAAATAAAAGTGATAAACAAAGGGCTACTGAGATTAAACGCAGAATAGAATGCCTGCCATACAGGAAGGACTAAAAGAGCTTGGCTTCTAGAGCCTAGGCAGATAAAGGGGCTGTGACTATCCTTTTCAAGCAGTCAGGATGTACAATGCAGGTTCATTTTCCACAGGAAAAGAGTGGAAGAGAATGTTACATGGGACAGTAATTTTAAAGAAATAAGCAACATAAGTTTATACAAGCAATACAAGAAAATTATTATACACTTATAAACCTTTAACTTACATAATAATTAATACATATTTGAAAATATCTCTTAGAAAACACAAAACGAGTCAAAAACCCTTCAAGCTGATCCCTTTCAAATGAGTCAAAATTGTGCTGTATGGATGTGTGATTGCTATCTTTAAAGCTTGTACTTCAGATAAAAGTAAAGAGTTATCAAAAGTGTCTGTTAACAGAAAAACCAGTCAGAGGTACAGCATCCCTTAGGGGACAGATGTCGAAAGTGAAGAGAGGCAGATCTCAGTGAGTAATACCTTACATACCTTAAGCAGTGATCTACAAATTACAGCTGGATGCACTGATATACAGCAGTGTTAAAATTTCCAGGCAGCTTACCGGTACGTCAGAGCTGTTCCCATCATTTTCATTACTTTTAGTAATTCCTTTCAATACCTTGTTTCTATATCAGAAAGTGAGTCTATGGTAGTTGTTTCGTATTAGTCAAATCACTGAATTGCGCCATAATTCCCTTTGGAAGATACCTACGAAGGTCTCTAGTCCAGCCTAATGCTCAAATCAAAGTTAGCTCTCCGATCAGACTTGGTTGCTTAGAGCTTTATCCTAGTTCATCTTGGAAAATCTCCAAGGATGGAAACTGTACAACCACTTTGGGCAACCTGCCCCCTGCTTGGCTGTTCTCATGGTGAAAAAGTTTTTCCTTATCTCCAGTTTCAACCTCTTGTTTCACTTACGCCTGATGCCTCGTGCCTGCCGTGCACTGCTGTGTGAACAGCCTGCCTCCATCTGCTCAATCACCTCCCTGTATGCACTGCTGCTGCTGCCAGGTTCCCTCAAAGCCATCTCTGTTCCAGGCTGTGCAAAGCCAGCTTCCTTATAGTCTTCTCACAGGGCAAGTGCTCCAACTCCTCAGGCCATCTTGGTGGCCCTTCACTGAACTCACTCCAGTTTATCAAAGACTCTGTTGAACTGTGGGCCCAAAATTGGATGCAGTTTTTGAGACATGGTCTAACAAGTGCTGAGCAGAGGGGCACAATCACTTGCCCCAGATCTCCTACTAAGGCAGCCCAGGAAAATTTTGGTTTCTCACCCACGTCTCACTGCTGCCTCAGGCTCAGTTCACTGGCCACCAGGACCCCCAGGGCCTCTTGAACAGAGCTGCCCCCTGGGCAGGCAGGCTCCCATCTGTATCATTGACAGGGACTCTTCCTTCCAACTTGAATTTCATCCTTATTGAATTTTGTAAGGTTCCTGTCAGCCCATTCCTCCAGCCTCTCTACCTCCCTCAGAACAGCAGCCTTGTTTTTCACTGCATCAGCTGTCCCCCTTCTACCTGATGTCACCTCCAAAGCATTCCAGCAGCTCCTTCAAGTTATGGATAAATATATTAAATAAGACAAGTCCAGCACATATCACTGTGGAGTCCAATTTTCATAGTCATAGAATCATAGACAGCCCTGGGTTTGAAGGGACCATAAGGATCATCTAGGTCCAACCCCCCTGCCATGGGCACAGACACACTCCACTAGACCAGGTTGCCCAAAGCCTCATCCAACCTGGCCTTGAACAATTCCAGGGGGGGACATCCACAACTTCTCTGGGCAACTTGTTCCAATGCCTCACCAGCCTCACAGTGAAGAATTTCTTCCTAATATCTAATTTGAATCTCCNCTAATATCTAATTTTAAACTCCTCTCTTTTAGTTTAAAACTATTACCCCTTGCCCTATCATTACATGCCCTTGTAAACATCCCTCTTCAGCTTTCTTGTAGGCCCCCTTTAGGTACTGGGAGGATGCAGTAACTTGTCCCCGGAGGGACATCTCCAGGATGAACAAGTCCAGCTCTCTCAGCCTGTCTTCATAGGAGAGGTGCTCCAGCCCTTTGAACATTTTTGTGGCCCTCCTCTGGACTCCCTCCAACAGCTCCATGTCTTTCTTGTCCTGGGGACTCCAGAGCTGGAGGTAGTACTCCAGGTGGGGTACCACCAGAGCAACTGCCCTCCCTCTAATTCTGACCCATAAGGTCTTGGTCAGTTCCTCATCCATCCCCAGGCAGAGCAGATGTAGAGAGTGGACATAGAAAGTGAGAGTCCCTTCTTGTGTCCTCTTCCTGTTTTACCTAAAGAGCCTGTATCCTTCCATCCAACACTCCAGCCACAGGAACCACCCCACTACATCTCGATGATGCCAATGAGATCGTAGCCCTGCAGATGCACACCCATCTCTAACTCTTCTTGTTTATTCCTTATGCTTTGTGTGTTTGCATAGAGGTATTTCAGTTGCCCCCTGATGAAGCTGACCAACTGACCGGAATTCCTTCGTGCTGTACTTCAGGTGCTCTCCTGCTGATCTGTGATATTTGTCCAGCCTCCAGGCTTCTGTTGCTAGCACTGGCATCAAGCTGTTAGGAGTGGGATGGATTGAGGTTTCCCTTTCCTGGCAGCTTTAGTTTAAAGTCCTCTTCACCAGCTTGGCAAACCTATAACCAAAGATACTCCTCCTCTTCTCTGACAGATGGACCCCATCAGCCCAGGTTTCTCGAAGCGAGTCCCATGGTCTAAGTAGCTGAACCCCTGGCTGTGGCACCAGTCCTGTAATCATTTGTTGGCTCACCGGATTCAGCTGGTCCTTTCATACCCCTTCTCTTTGACCAAGAGTATTGATGAAAAATCTACCCATGCTTGAGAGTCCCTTATGGCCACTCCGAGAGCTCTGCAATCCTTCTTGACACTCCTCCGACTGCTCCTGGCTATATTATTACCAGTTCCTTGACACAGTACAATCCATTAATGACTAGACTTTGCTGAAATTATTCTTTAAAAAATCATTTCATTTAATTTTCTAGAAACAAAATCTGTTACTGAAAGCAAATATAAGAAATTTACTAAAAAAATTGAAAACTCTCAAAAGAGGAAGAATTACATCATGGATCTAATTTTTTTATCTGCCACTAAGCTAGAAATTTCAGAAGTGTACTTGTTCCTGAAAACAGTGAAGAGTTTTCAATCCGGGTCCAAAATTTTAGTCTCTTTCAAATTCAAGTTAAATTTGCGACAATTCTAGACCATTGCCACAGAAGTAAGCTGATTAAAAAATGTGGGTCTAACTCTTTTGCTGAAGCACAGACGTAGCAATAAAGGATAAGAAAGGAAGATATTGGATCATTTTGTTTAGATTTAGATTAAAAAGAAGTATGAGAGAAGGGGGAAAATATGGGAACTACCTAGTCTTCATTATACATAGAGATAGCAACATCTGAACAAGGTGACATCTGGATAAGGTTGGCTATGCCATATTCAGTAGATGTTAAATTAAAAGGTATTCTGAGAGAAAAGGGCAGGCTGGAGACCTGTTCATAAAGGTCAAGCTGGTGTAATCACTGACAATTTGATCTATTGCTAGGTATAACTGTGAAAGCTGGATCCTCAAGGCAGCAAATGTGAAGTCATCAGTGTCCTTTGAGATTCTGTGTGGCTGATATACACTGAAGACATCAGGGCAGGAAAGAAGACAAATGAGCATATATTGCAGCAGTGCAGAAAGAACCATTTACTGCTCCCAGAACATCAAGGAGAGCAAGCTGAAATATTTCAGGGACATACCAAGGAGAGATGGAGATCGATCAGCAAAAAACAATAGTGCAAGGCAGAACTGCAAGCAAAAATGGAAGCATGGATTGGGTCAGCAACATAACAGGAGGGAAATTTCCGCAAGGAATGAGGGGATGTCAGGTCTTGTGAATCATGATGCAAAGGGCCACTGACCTCCAAATTTAAGGCAGAGCTTGATAATGATGGATACAGGTAATTTATCAAACAATAATGTCAGCTGGTAAGCAGCCTAGTTAAAAGACATATGAAATGTAGCCTCATGTTTCTGACCCCTCAAGCACCATACAAATAAGATGATGCTTTTTTCTAATATAAGCTGTAGATTTCATATATCAGCATTCTACTTCATATAAATTCATAAATACATCTAGACACTCACATATAAACAGACATCATAATCACTCATACTATGACAAAAAAATATATAAATTGACAACAAAATTTTTATAACTTCTGTTTAAATACTCTACTAATGCATAATTCTTTTGGCAAGTAATGTTACACCATTATTGCAATAAACACATTTACAGGGCAAACTATTGTTAATTGTTCTCCAAGGTTTTCCTCAGGATTAATAAGCTATGCCATTATTTGTGAAATCCTTATGTGCTTTTCAAAAGAGATTTTTCAAGAACTTTTCTTATTATTATTTCAGGAGCACAGTAATTCTGAGACATGCTGCAATAACCTCTTTTGAAGAAAAGTATAGTCATGAAAAAAGGGGGATGAAAAGGAGGAAATCTTACATATGTGTACACATAGATTTTGCTACAGATCTATGTGTTCCTATATTAGGAGTATAATGCAATATACCTGGAACAAACCCCACGTATTTCAAACACTTTGCAAATCACAGCTATCCTCAATGTACAGGAGGCTGTGAGAAGTATTCGATGAAGTGTTTCCCAACAAAAAAAGTCTGTTTGACTGAAATGCATACCCTCTGAATGAGAACCAACCCACCAAGTTGGCATCTTAGGCACTTAGACCAGAACAGCTTCACTGAACACTGAAAATGTAAATGCAGGATAGATACTGAATTAAACAGAGTGAATATCACATACTGCTTTTATAAATCCAAATATATATATTTTTTAAAAAAAGGTAAAAAATATAAAAAGCATTAATAAGTGCTAATTTATCAATAAAATGAAGTTTGGTTGATGAAGTACTGCAGGAAAGAAAAATGGCAAATCTTTTTGTGTATATTGCAATTTTTAGTAATCTGGAGCCCTTTTAAGGTTTCTGTATGTACATTTTCACTTCACTCTGCCTATTACCACATTTAAAAATATCTTGCCCTAAGCTGACCTTTTTCAGCCTAACATTTCAGCATCAGTCCGGATCATGCTTATTCCCTTTGCACCATTCCAGTACCTCTGAACCCAGTGTTTCCCTGAGTGACCAAAAATGGGCCTCTTCACACCATCCAAGTAGCTTAATAGCTTTAAATGGAATTTCATCCACTAAAAAGCCTGGCTATAGAAACCTTAGCTAATAACAAACTCCTTTCCACACCATGTCATGATTACTTCTTTCTGCACCACAAACAACCAACAGGGCGTATTCTTGTGCTGTATCTGTGGAATATCTCTTCTTTGCCTAGAGTAATCATTGTTCTACCAAATGTATGCTCACTCTCTTCTGCAGCCTTCTGAATCATTATCACACCCAGCATGAAAGAAGATCTAAACCGATAAATTGGGTTATATATGCAAAATTTCCACACTGAAATAATCTTATCCTGCCATCAAATTTGTTATAAAAAGGTTATGCAGAATGCATAACATAATGAATTGCATTAGGGAAAAAAATGCAATTGATTACTTACAGAAAATAAAAATAATGTTTTATTATCAGGCTTGATAAACTATGCAAAAGGCTTTTATATGTAGCTACTATTTCTTCACCCACAACCTGGCATTACAGCTCTGTAAAGTAAAATCAGGTTTATGAAGAAAATAAACTTTTTCCATCTAATGTGCCTGCTGCAGTGTCTTAAATAGGAAAACCCTCTGGGGATGTGCTAGTTCCTCTCTTCACCTAAAAGTGACAAATTACAGATGCAAAAACTGCTGATGCTCCCAAATATTGTAAATCTGTACCTATGAGTTACTGCTGTATATGCCCTTAGTTAAAAGCAGGCAGAATGAGAGAGGATAACATCCAGTTCAGTGCATTAGCTGCATCAAGCTAATTTCTCTATGTACGTTGCACTTGATGAATTACAGCTTCTAAACCTGAATGAGCGGCTTAAGCTACCTCTGTCTACATGTCAAGACTCTTTGAAAAGCAAGATATATTTCTTCAAAGGTTTTTGTGTGGTTATAGATCAAAAATAAATAACACTATCTCATTTAGTTAAATAAGGTGAGTATCTCTATAAATCAAGAGTTCTCTCATGCTTTCAGGAGACAAGCTGGCAAGGCATATATAGTCCTTCAGGATCGGTTCCTAAGTTCATGCACTTAAAACAAGCATGTCTTGGGAAATGCATAAAAGTCAAACCACTATGTATTCTGTTTTGAGAATATGTGATATCACAGAGATTTGTCAATAAGCGGCAAATCAAGTTCATGAGCAGGCAAAACAATGTGTTTAAGCCATGTTCATTGTTGATGGCAATAAGAGTCACTGAAAGTTTCTACGCTCAGTGCCAGCCAGTGATATCTAACTCTCCCAACCCTCAGCATATGAGACAGCTTTAGCCTTGAGAGCACTTCTAGACCATTCATTCCCAACAGCATACTTTACATCCACATCGCAAAACAAACCATAAGGAGGAATCTGTAACTAGTAGAGAATTCTTGAGCGACACACAGCTGTATTGTCTCATTTTGCATCATCTCACTGTTAGTATATTTGAACAGGAAAAAAATGAGTACAACAAAAGTAGTCCTAAGTAATGTGACAGTTGGGAAACAGAATAAAGACGTGGATAAGGTGGAGCAATGTTAGTTTACGTGAATGAATGGCTTGCAGTGACCTTTGACATGCATTTCTATTTTTTTCATTTCCACTTCTCTAATTTTCTTTTTGTTTTTTGAATTGAGTGACATTGTTTCAATGTAATTTTAACTCATAATTGGCTATGTAGATACATAATTACTGTCAGCCTAATCACATAATTAGAGCATATATATTTACATAATTGCTATACTTTATTAGAAAGTGTAGTTACATTGTTAATGGAACTATGCTTAATGACCTCCTAAAAGTCCCCATGAAACTCTGTGGGAAAAAGACATATAAAACCCACTATAAACAGTGTTCAAAGTTTTCTGCCTTAGCCTTCCCTCTCAGTGTTATATCACCAAGTATACATTAATTTCAGTATTATAAATAGAGATTGGCCAAGATTGATACCATTTTTAGAAACCCAGGCCTGAACTGTGGAAGTTTGAGATAAAAGTAACTTAATATCATCTGTTTATTTTACTAGAGTTTACTCTTTTGAGGTGGAAGAAGAACAATAATCACTCTTTATATATTGCTCTAGAAGATTCTACCCTTAGTATTTCAACACAAACCAATAAGACAAATTGAATTCTGCAAAGACCTCCTAAGTAGAAGAATCTAATAAACTGAGGACTGCTCTGATGGATTATATTGATTGTATTTTATTTGAAAGAGGAACCCAAAATCCTATTGGAAGCCTTGTAATCAGCTCAATCTTTCCTTCAGTGTTAATAAATATTTGACTTCTCAACTCTGGATACTCTCATAGTAGTTTCATTCCTCCATTGACTTTCAAGGCAAACAAAATACCCTTTAACTTTTGCCATTGATTGCTCAAACAGTTACTGGAAAGTGTCACACTAAAGCTATCTTTCTGTCTCGTCTTTCCATATTTTACCTGAAAACACAGTTGCATGAAATGTGCAACTGTCCTGATTTTCAAAGAATACATTTGAAAAGAAGATGTCCTAAGATTAAAAATAATGTGTGTTTGGATTGTTTGCTTGTTTGCTTGTGGTTTTGAGGTTTGTTTGGTGTTTGTGGGTTTTTTTTGAAACTTGGTGTTAGTGAACTAAATTTAAGCATAGCAAGGCATATGACAAATATAACTTTTCCTGTTCAAGTATACACGTACAAATTTAATTATATTCAGGCAGAGTTTTATGGTTTATCCCTAAATTTAAAACATTTAAATTAAAAGCAGCAATATTGCACTAAGTATTTAGATGCAGTCAAAATGCTCTTAGAAGAGCAGGTTGGGCTGAATGCACATGAAATACTGCCCCATATGACAGTACTTTCTGTGTTTACAAGCCTGTTACAAATATATTAAAGATTACAACATTGCAGAGTGACTTCTGTGACCTGTTCACTAAAGTGACGGTGCATATCCAAGAATAGATTTAATAATGGGCTTTGTCTTCAAGGAACCCTATAATTTGGCCACTCCTTATCTGAAGGATTCTCATCTTGCCCTGTAATGAGAGAGGTGATTCATTACAGACGTTGTTACTTTCTTACGCAACCGATGGAAGTGCTTGAGCCACGTTTCAGAGCTGGGACAGATAAAAAGGCATTTCTTGACAATACCATTCCAACGGCAGGATGTGCTTTCCTCCACTTTTTGAGGAGAGAGAACTGATTTTTTTGTGTTTGTGGAGATGAAGATCTACAGCCTTATATTGCCTGACAGACATATAAAGGGGACAGAGTGAAAGTTGGAGGAGCTTATATTGTGGTATCTGTACATGGTATAAAGAGATGATGAAATTACAGGTGTATAAGCAGTGGGAGGCTGGCAAATGTGTGCATATGAGATCAGTGTTTGAATTTATATTTTTTAGACCATGAAGAGCATGGGACAAGACACTTACCAATGCAAATATTTATTTAGCAGATGGAATTATAAGATTCAGGCTTAGGCAATATTACTTTTTTTGACTACTTGTGCACACCTGCACACAAATCACCCAAGCTGTGATTCGAGCTGTTCTGGCAGGGCACAGTATTACACGTGCAGCACAAAAACTGGGGTGGTGTGAAGAGTGTCAATGATTCCAGCCACTACTTTGCAAGTGGTGACACCAGTGAGAATATGACTGTAATTTTTGTTATTCAAATTTGTTATCTCACATTTTAAAGCCTGCAATATTCATCAGAAAAACAGATAGAGCCTATCTGATATTTAGAGCAGACAAAGTTTCTGATTGTTTCAGTATGTACCAATGTATTAGCTTTGAAGGTAAAAAAAATCCTAGATATCAGCCTCTCAGTCAGGGATCAGCATAGTGGGGCTGCTTCCTAGGAAGAGGCAGGAGCAGAGGGTGACCACCGCACAGACCATGCAGTGCCCTCACCAACCAGGGAGCAGTCCTGCAGGACCAGAGCAGGACCACAGTGGCAGGTCCCATTGACAGTCTCAGACAAGGAGAAGTAGTGAGGCAGGTCCAGGGTCCAATTTTGGGAGTCCAGTTAGGAGCAGCAGGAGCCAGGGCAGGAGACAGGAGGTAAGGTTACCCATAACTGAGGTCCATCTGGGAGACAGGGCCAGAGAGAAGAGTGGAGATAAACATGGAGACAAGGATACCTCCGTCATTGACCTAAGGATGCTCCAGGCAGGCCAGACAGGACAGCCAAGACTGAACTGGGTGCAGCCCTGCCCACAGCAATGCTCAGGCCAGGGGTCAGCTGGAGGATGTTGGGTTCGTGGGGAGAGGATTTGTGGGAGGATCTCAGATGTGGCTCCTGAGGAAAATTAACCCCCTTGGTGCACTCTGGGGCTTCACTAACTTTTTTTAAAATCGATAGCATTCATTGAATTTCAACATGTTTTTACCATAATTTTTACACTGTAATTACTCCCCCTTTTTAAAAGTAGTCTACTTATGACGTTGTACAATCCATGACCTAAATTAGAAACTACATTTACTATAATCAACTGACCTTATTTACATTAAGTTTATCTACTATTCAAGCAGCATTTTTTAAAAAGTTAAATTGCTGCACTTGAAGCAGTTACCGGTTGAGTACTTGAAGTACACTCATGCTGAAATAATAATTCAGCTGAAAGCAGCAGCTTCCCCTGCCAGGCGGAAGGAACACCTTTTCCACTTACCCTCCAGCTACTCCTGCAGCACTTCTGGGCTGCTTCCATGAGATTCCACCATCTTGCTGGAGAATTTTGGCCAAAAAAATTTCTTTAATTTGGCCTCAAAAGGGAGTCATGGACAAGATACTATGCCTCTGGTACCCTGAGAACTCCTCAAACAAATGCTCTCTATCTTGGCATGTAATTTCAGCTCTGGGGAAGTGCTTCTTGCATCGTGCCTGACAGCATTTTTTTGGCTCGTTCAGAAGCAGCACACAGCCTCCTGTTGCTAGATGATAAACCAGGCAAGACTAGGAAAGTGGAAGATATTCATTGATCCCCGTGGTCACTGGTTCAATTATCTGAGATCCTAATCACTGTGTGTAGTCCAGTTGATGAAGATAAACTCAGGCAACTTTGGGTCCCGTTTCTTTGAATAAATGTGACATAGCATGAAGAGCCAGAAGAGTGCTACATCAAAAGCAGATTTGGATAATAAAGCCTGTTCAGATTTAGGATATACATCTGCATATCCATTGCTGCTATGGCATTATCATTGTGCAGACTGCCAGAAAAAAATACCCTTATTCAACCAGAACCATTTAAGAAATAAATATACCACTCTGATTATATCTTTTGCTCAAACACCTCACCTTGCTTAATTGTTTAACTTAATGAAAAAAATAAACTCATATATCAAAGTGTCAGTATTTTTTTTCCACATACTTGGTGTGATACGAATTCCATGACTGGAATGTGGCTACAGGCTGTTCAGAAGGGACAGGCATGGAAGGAGGGGTGAAGGGGTTGCCCTCTAAATCAAGAAATGGATAGAGTATGAAGAGCTGTCTCTGAAGAATGGCCACAAGCAGGCCAAAAGCTAATGGGTAAAGAATCAGAGACTGAGGCAACAAGGAGAACCTTGTGTTTGTTTACTACAGGCTGCCCAATCAAGGGGAGCCTTCTCACTCCAGGTACTGCAGGCGTCACGTTTGCAGGCTCTCAGCCTGCTGAGTACTTCAACCATCCCGACATTTGCTGGAAAAGCAGGGCAATGAGCTGTAAGCAATCCAAAAGACTCCTGGAATGCATAGAGGATAACTTCTTAAGCCAGGTAATAGAGGGGATGCAATACTGGACCTGTTGGTCAGCAACGTCAGTGAGCAAGTCGGTGGTGTCAAGACTGGAGTCAGCCTGGGCTGCAGCAATCATGCACTGGTGGATTTTGCAGTCCTGAGGGATATGGGTCAGGCAGAGTGAAGTCAGGACCCTGAATTTTAGGAACGCAAATTTCCTCATGTAAGGATGCTGCCTGGTTGTGTAGGGATGGGGTCAGGAAGGCCAAGGTGAGGCTGGAGCTGAACTTGACAAGGGAAATCAATGGGGCAGAAGCCATTTATATAATTATTGCATAATTGCACTGACTTTTTGTGCCATAAGAAAGAATGTTGGACTTAACTATTCACACATCATCTTCATCAGCAACCTTGATGAGGGAACGGAGTGTACCCTCAGCAAGTTTGCTGATGACACTAAACTGGGAGGAGTGACTGACACACCACAGGGATGTGCTGCCATTCAGCGGGACCTAGACAGGCTGGAGAGCTGGGCGGGGAGGAACTTGATGAGATTCAACAAGGACAAGTGTAAGGTCTTGCACCTGGGAAGGAAGAATCCCATGTGCCAGTACAGGTTGGGGACTGAGCTGCTGGAGAGCAGTGTAGGGGAAAGGGACCTGGGGGTCCTGGTGGACGGAGGAATGACCATGAGCCAGCAATGTGCCCTGGTGGCCAGGAAAGCCAGTGGCATCCTGGGGTGCATTAGGAGGGCTGTGGTCAGTAGGTCGAGGGAGGCCCTCCTCCCCCTCTATTCTGCATTGGTGAGGC
>VWZZ01003256.1:220555-253362 GCA_013399095.1 Psophia crepitans
GGAAGATGGAGCCAGGCTCTTCTCGGCCTCACTAAGCGATAGGACAAGGGGCAACGGGTGCAAATTGGAGCATAGGAGGTTCTGAGTTAATGTAAGGAAAAACTTTTTCACTGTGAGGGTGACAGAGCACTGGAACAGGCTGCCCAGAGAGGTTGTGGAGTCTCCTTCTCTGGAGACATTCAAAACCCGACTGGACGTGTTCCTGAGTGATGTGCTCTAGGTGGCCCTGCCTTGGCAGGGGCGGTTGGACTAGATGATCTTTCGAGGTCCCTTCCAACCCTTGTGATTCTGTGATTCTGTGATTCTGTTTCTGGAAAAAAACAAAACCCTTTTCATTCATTCAACATATGTGTATTGTGTTGAGAAGGAGAGGACCTGCTCACCTAGGAGAAATAACACCATGATGTGGTGTTAGAACATTAAGGAGGAAAGAATAAGTTATGGCATGATTCCAAGTGATCACAAAATTTTTCTAGACTGTACTGGGTCAGGCTGAGCTGGAGTTAATTTCCCCGCAGCAGCCCTTGCAGTGCTGTGCATTGGTAGCAGCAAGGTGCTGATAACACACCAGGGTTTTGGCTACTGCCGAGCAGTGCCGGCACACATCAAGGCTGTGTCTCCAACCCTTCTTCCACCCCCTCAGCAGTAGGCTGGGGGTGGGCAAGATCCTGGGAGGGGACACAGCCAGGACAGCTGACCCAGACTGGCCAAACGGATATTCCATACCGTATGACATCTGCTCAGCAATGGGAAGCTGAGGAAGAGGGGGAGGAATGGAAGGCATTCGTCTTTTTTTTTCAACGTTTTGTCTTCCGGGGTAACCACTACGCTTTTGGAAGCCCTGCTTCCCAGGGAGTGGCCGGACATCACCTGCTGATGGGAAGTAAAGAATAATCTTTTGTTTTTCCTTGCTTTGCTTCCGCGCACGGCCTTGCTTTTCGCTATATTAAAACTGCCTTTATCTAAACCCACGATTTTGGAGTTGTTTTTCCATCTTATTTTTTTCTCTCCCCTCTCTGCCCTGCTGAGGAGGGAAGTGATAGAGCAGCTTGGTGGGCACCTGGCTTTTAGCTAAAGTTAAACCGCTACATAGACACAGGCAAAATGTAGATGACTAAGACTCAGAGAGAGAGGATTAAGAATGATTCCCTTCTGATGTTCTCTAATGTTGAAAGTAACTGGTACCTCCATTTTGAACCAAAAAAGCTCTCTGCTTGGCCATACTTACACAGAAACACACAGACTGTGTACTTAGCTCGTGCTTAAGCTATGCTGCCTTTCAGAATGTGAAAACTTCTTGAACTTCAACTTCAAACCATATGTAATGCAGATATTTGACACAGTACAAAGCTGCATACCCCTGTCGCAAACACTGAAGGTGTCCTTGTTTCAGGACATTGCTCTAGGAAAAATATAGTGTGAGTACTTATAACAGCCTGTGCCTAGAGCAGCTTTTGATGAAGTGGGGAACACAGCTTGCAGATCTCTTCAGTCTAAGGGATTCATCTCTGCAGCCACTTCATCAAAAATTACCTGAGGAGGTTGACAGAAGGAAAGTGTTTAGCCACATTCTTACTATTACATTTAAGCAAGGCTCTGTAAAAATGAAAGCCTGTCTGTAATTTTGTGAGAAGGGCAAATCTGGCTGAGTAAAGTGAAAAACTGCAAATCATGGAAAGGCAATAAAGTCACTTTCTGATAACATGTAGCTTTTCACAAGATAACCAGCCATCAAAAAATTGCCAGTCCAACATTGGCATCAATGATGTGGCTTTTCCAATCCTCTAATTTTTATTCTGTCTTCACAAGGCAATACTGATGGCTTACGGTAACTAAGGATGTAAAAAACCTTCTAAATTACAGCACTGCTTAACTCAAGAGTAGATCTGCCAGCCAGAATAACATTACAACCAAACTAAATTGGGTCGTTGGGTCAGCAGTAGCTGAGAGGCCAAAAATACAATTTTAGCTTCTGATGGCTTCTTTCTCCATATACTCTTTGGCTTGTCAATGGGGTTTTATTTGTCTTTTGCCAGTGCCCTTGTACAAATTTTCAGGGAAAGTTTAGGAATAAACTTTTACTGCCAGGCGTAGCACATATTTGTCACATCATACATAGTGTATTTTACATATATAACACATTTTCTTCTAGGACTAAATTTGCTCTATTTGGACTTCTAACAAAGTGCAGTGCAATATAACTGTACAGTGCAAGTTGTAATTGTTATTTGCAACCTGCTTTTGTAAGATCAATGTGGCATTTCATCTTCTGGATATCAGATATATAAGTCAGTTTATGGGCATTCTTTCATAGGGGAAAATGCTATTGAATCTATGAAATACGCAAATAAATCTCAAAAGCAAGCATTCACTTAATTCAACGGACTTTTCTTCATAGATCTGAATAATTTCAAGGAGATCTTGGCTCCTTTTGAAAACATACATGTTTTGCTTTAGTGTTGTTTCAAAAATAGATTTAGAAAAATATCTAAATATTTCCACATGGAAGTAGAGAAATTCTTCATCAACACATAAAAGCCACAATTGGGCAGTTTGGGTGACCTAAGCCAAATGAAAACCAAACAAAAATTTAAGAAACATTGAGAAAGTAAAACCATCAGCTTGCCAACACAATGACCATGTGATTATCAGTACGTTCTTCTCACTATGCTGAGTCAAGTAGGTGGTTTACTCAGGTATTTGATTTGTCACAATTCTCTTTTGGCCAAAACAGAAAGTTATTTCAATGTAGTAGAAGTTTGGCATGCCTTATGTTTTGAACAGCCAGAGTTTGAAGTGTTGGATGTCGATTTGCTGTGTATTCAGTAAGGATTTGTAAACAAGTTCTAAATCTGCACATTTTGCAGGAAAAATAACAAGACCATATGTTTTCATGTCACAATGCTCCAGGTTAGGATTTGTAGCAGTATTATTCTATCAGAAAGAATTGCACCACCAGAGCCTGTGGGAACAGATCTAAATATTTCAGAAAATCTTAGGCTAAGACATGCTGCCACCATTACAGCATATCCTGAAAGAAGAACTGCTTCTTCTACTCTTCCACTTTTCAAGTCTCTACTCTGAGGGGTGTTAGAAAAATGTTAACATGATAATAAGATTTCATTCTAACAGCAAATTTCTGCAGAAACTTCACACAGTTGACTGGCTATCAATGACTGATTTGGCTTTGTTGTTTCTGTGGGTGAAATATTATATAGAGGGTCTGTCTTAAGCTGAATATTCAGTTGAAGAGCAGAGTAGGGAACAAGGAACAAAATTAATTGTAACTGCCTCCAGATGGAGGAATTCCAGAATTAAATACTTAAAAAATAACGTGCGACTTCTTCTTTAAAACTGCTTTGGCACCAGACTCCTAGGTGGCAAGTAATTCTATTGATCTTTAAAGAGTCTCAGGGTAATCTGTAGCTGGCAAGCTGATTTCACCCCTGGCCACATTACATGAAACTATAACAAAAGGTAGAATTAATAGGAGTATGAATGATATGACAAAAGAAAGGAAAATATTGAAAACTCTTTTTTTACATGAAAGTTACACCTCAGTGACTTACTTGAGTTCTTTGAAAGAGTCAATGGCAGAGAGACAGAAGGTGTCTGGATTTTGCAAAATAATGTTCGAAGAGTTCCTGTCCCTCCTGCCCCAGACTTATGAAGAAAGGAAGCTGCTATACAATAACAAAGAATGTCCACACATATAGCTAAATATTCAGTTAAAAGAACAAAAGTAAATAATCAGTTTTCACAGAAAAATTACATTACCAGGGAAGCACAATAATATTAATTGGTATTATCTTATTGATGTTACTCTATAAATTCATGAACAATACAAAAAAGTGTAACCAGTGGCAAAGTCTGCCAATGAAACTAAGTTACTAAACACAATAAATGCAAGGTCCAATGATGAAAAATTGTAGAAGTACCTAACATGAGTGACTGGATGACAAAATGACAAATGTAATTCAAAGTGCTTTGATATAAAGTGAAATACATGAAAGAGTAGATCCTAACTTTGCATATAAAAGGAACTGAATATTGCCAATCAGGAACGAGATCATGAAAATACCAACTAAACAACTGTCAAATAAGCAAGTCAAATGTCACCTATTGTTAGGAAAGAGAGGGAGAAACAGCAATCATTACTATGCCAATGTATAAATACATGGTATATCAATGTTGTGACTACAGATAATTCTAGTTCTTCCTATCAAAAAGGAAGAACTTCGGTTTGAGGAATAGATAGGTTTCTTCAGGCTGAGAGAGACTGGGATGGCAGTCTGTAAAACACTGAATGACATGTGGAAGGAGAACAAGAAACAATTGTTTCCTGTTTCCTCCAATAAAAAACCCCAAAATCTAGGAAACATCAAATGAAACTAACAGGGAACAAGCTCAAAAACCAAAGAGAGGGCATTTCACACAATGCTGAATTAACCTGCAGCATTCTAACACATATTTTGTAGATACTAAATATTTTTTTTCAAGAAACAAAAATCTACTGAGGACTGCTAAAGAAGCATCACATCAAACTCCTGAAGTCCCAGGGCCATAAACTGAAAGACTGATTTTTATAAGTCTCACAATATGTTCTATGCTTGCTCTTTTTTATCATCTTCCTAAGAAACGGGTATAAAACTATGGGAACCACAACAATGCCTAGAAAGGACATCTCATCTAGTCTAGTATTATTGTTGTATTATACTTAAAATGTTTTTTTTACATTTAAAGATTTACCAAAGTGTCAAAATCCTGAAATAATTTTTTTTTTTAAATAATAATTAAGAAAGTTATTGGTCTCCAAAAGATATTTTTTAAATTTTTGTCCTCACCACTTTAACCTGTGATTCCTGTGTTGTGAGAACATTTTATTTCAACATATGTAACTTCAGATTTCTCATAGCTATAAATTTGAAAGTGTCCTGGGAATTCCTTAATTATGTGACCTCCAGCCAAATTTGGGGAGTTTGAAGCTACCTTTCCTTATTTTCCAACTAAGCGCTATTCCCATAATAGTCAGTACCATGCATATAAACAGATCAAAAAGTAGAGGGCAAAATCTACCGCACAGCACCATGTTAATTTTAACCAGGGATTGTCCTGGTCGTGTGAAGAACACACATTCTTTATTGAACCCTAGGATTGTCAGCAATACTGGGAGCTAGAATGAAACTGAGGATTTTTTTTTTAAAATAGATTATGTCAAATACAATTATTTCATCATAATCTTATTTCGCATTGGCCACGAAACATCTATTCAATCATTTTCAGCCTTTCTGCTGTTTGGAGTAAATCAGAGAGAAAAGGCTGCAGGCAGTGAGTATTTAAGCTGTATAATTCTTACGGTTACCAGGAGTCTGAGGATCTTGTATTGCCATAATAAATACTCTTCTGTGTATCACTAGCATCTAGCAATTGTATTGATCTTCCTTCTTTGCTCATTAATCATAATACATTTCAATGACCAATGAATTATGACACACAGTATATTTCCGTTCAGCTTACATGCCAAGGCATAGTTTGAGTTTTGAGCATGAACTCTGTGGCTCTTATTACTTTGTTTAATTACATATTCTGAGTCTCTCCCATGAGCTTCTATTTTTACTATCATAAGATAGCAACTAGATACAAAGACTAAACTATTTCCTTCATTTCTCTGCTTGCACTGCTGTTTCTGAGTGTTAAATTTGACTTGAAAACTGCTTAAACATTTACAATTAGTACAGCTGGAACCATAAAGTCGAAGTTCTCCCACTTCTCCAACAGCACCAACGACAACACTTTAATTTGTGTAAAATCTGGAAACTGGAAATGACAGCTCTGTAGTTACAGTATCTTGACCAATAAAGACTAAAGTTCATAAAGGAACCAACACTTCATATCTCTCAGTGGTAGGTCCAATACTGCAGCAGCTTTAAATTAATTTTTACATGAAATAATTTTGTGGTATGAGAATACCCAAGGTGATTTGGCTTCTCTTTACAACTATGAAAAGGACAAACACAGTATTAGGAGATACAATTCCTACAGGTGCTAAAGCCAGGCTTATTGATATTGTAAGCAAAATCAACTGGCTCTGTTCCCTCCTGATACAGGCTGAGGAGAAGGAGGGGAAGGACAGACTGTCTGGGGCAGACTCGTTCTTCAGGCAGGGCACCTGGGAGCCAGGATGAAAACCAGGCTGGATGGGCAGGGTCCTCACTTACCCACAGCCCATAAAGTGAGCAGAGTAGGTCAGCAGTGGTCACCAGGGTCACCCAAGAGCCCAGTGATCTCCAGAGAAGTTCATGGTGATAAGGACAAGTAAAGTTCAAGGTGCAGTCAATGAATCAAGTAATGATCAGGATCAGTGAGGTCCATGAGCACAAGGCACAGGCATCTGCATCAGTAAGGACCACGGGCACAGTAGCTTAGGATCAAGGATGACGATCTCAGCAGACACAAAGCAAATTTCTCTTCAGTATCAGTGTGGTTTTAAAGAAGACGGCATTTATAGGACTCTGCTTGCGAGCATTTCGATGCATACAATTGGATATGAATGAATATAAATCATAGACCTGTTCAAACTTTTTTGCTTGAAAGCTACCAGTGAAATTTGTTCACTATCTCACAGAGTAAAAATAGCTGTGGAAAATAGAACTTTTAACTATTTTGGGTTTTTTCATTGAAAACTCAAAGACATTCAGTTTTCTATATGTGGCAATGCGTTGAAAAATACAAAGGAGTATTCAAGCAAAAATGAAATATCTGGTTTTATTTAAACTTAAATACACCTGAGCAGCACTAATAATGTGTTGTTTTGTACACGTAATAATTCATTAATTTATAACTTTGAGATTAAGAAATAAATTTCAGAAGCATGGTCTTCTCACATGCAAATGCTTGGCATCACTCATGTTAGCAAACGATTTTAAGCATTTTGTAGTATTCTTCCTGACCTTCAGCTGCCACCTGAAAAAAGTGTAGGCTGTGCAGCCATAGATCTGCCAGCCTTGTGCAGAAATCTATGAAATCTAAACAGCACAAGCAGCTTACCCCAGCTTAAATATCTGTCTTGAACGCTTTTGCATCAGTGAGAGTTAGGCTTTATGTCCTCTCAAGCTGCTGGACTCTAATACATAAATAACCATATGAAATTGTTAACTAGTCTTGAGAAGCAACTTAGATTTTTCCTGATATTTCCACATGAATCTAGAAAAGGCAAACAAAAGTAATAAATATAATTTGAAAAAATATTGAGAGGTAGTTTTATTTTGTGGTAACTTCCTTTATCCAAAGCAAACCATTCATATTTATGTGCCAAATGATATGTGCCCAACTAAGAAAATGGTAACATTCAAAAGCTGTCTCTTCAGCTGATCAGCAGTCAAAATTACCTCAAAAATAAACAACAATCCTTTAATAGCATTTTATAATAGTTTAAAATTTGCAAATGAAACTTGACATAAGGAGTTAGAATTTCAGTTCTTTTCAGATTCAAATCAATAATCTACAACCATTCTTTCACTCTCCTCTCTCAAAGCAAATGGATCTTAAATATTGTTGCCCTCATGCTATGAGAAAAAGAATGTAATTTTACAGCACTTCTTTTTAAGAGAGAGGTTTTTTTATCATTTGGCTCTAAAATCCAATATGCATATTAAAATATCTTGGTTTATAGTAGAGTCCCCCAAATTAATGCAGATTCTTACAAATCAATTAGTTAGAACTGACCACTTACACACTAACATTGTGAAATATTTAAAAGGCTAGAAAATATGTTGCTAGTGCTCTTTATGAGTACATTAATTCCGTCATTGCTTACCAGCTTTTCTGCAATGTCAGATTTCACTTTGCAAGCCTTCTGGGTATTCAGTATACTGCTGTAAAAGATTTTCAGAAATATGTTGAGTTTGCATTTCCCCGTTTCACACCAGAATAGGTTTGCACTGCAAAAAGTAGAAAAACATTTCTCCAGAAGAGATATCTACAAAAAAAGAGAGTAGGATTCTCCCTTAAACTTGCTTGCTGAAGATGTACTATTCCTGTTAGAAATATTCTCTACTTTTTAGCAAAAGAAAAAAGACAATTTCTGTATATAACATACAAATAATATGGAATACTGCTATTAATAATAATAACATGCAAGTTATTTCTCTGGATTTGCCAAGCTCTGAGGATGTAAGGAATTCAAATGTAATGAAGTCACTTGTGCCTTTCTTGCAGGTATTTTGAAGTTAATCTTGTATAAAACAGAAATGATATTAATGAGCAAATCAGGTATGGAGAGCAGATTTCACTAGATAATTGTCAAAGATAAAATAAAGTTACACTAACTAAAAATTTCTTTACTGTAATACTTCGGTGCTTATAATCAGTGTTGCAAGATGGAAATGTTTTCTAACAACAAAAATAATAAAACTGGAGAGTAAAACCAGAAAATTTACTGCCCATTGAGGAACACAGGATGCTTAAATGAGGTAAATTTAGGCTGTTAGAAGAAAACATGAATTTCAAGGATATTGAAAATCTATCCCATGATAATCACTAGGATACCTGGTACATCAGATGCTATAAGAACAAAAAGGAGACCAAGTGAGTATGCAATCTACAATATAAGCAAAACACATAGAATTTGCAAAATGGGGAAATGGAAAATACAAAGCCTGGAAATTGAACAGTATTATATTCATCTACATGCACAGTTTGAGGTATTTTGTCATAAATATATTTATGTACTTAGGACAAACCACAAAGGATCCTTCACTAAATTAATTACCAACCAGTTTTCAAAATGTAAATAGTTTTACATTATTTGTGCATTTTCTAGTAAAAATCTCATCGAAGTCTCACATGATCTGATAAAATTAAACCCTGCTTTTTCATTCCTATTCTTCAGTTCTACAAGAAAAGGTGTACTGGACCATCCCAGTACAGTAAATTTCCAACAGCAGACACTTAAAGAAGGCATAGAAGAACAGTGTAGGTATGTTTTCCCTTCCCTTGCACTGATTCCACATTATGCAGCAGTAGTTTATAGATTGCAGTTATTGGTAGGTGTAGAACCTAGAACATCTGCTTCAGAGATCACTCTTGAAACACCATTCACACCATATGGAAGAGTAACAGTGTATTTTTGCCTATTTTGTTGTAATAAGAACTCAATTTAGTTTTTTTAAATTTTTATTAACTAATTAAAAATATAAAGCCAGAGCATGACTGACAGTAATAAAACCTTAGATTCACTAAAAAACATCCATTACCGAACACTTTGTTAACACTTCCATGCACATGTTCATATTTTGCTGCATGTTTAACTATACAAGTTTTCCTTACAGGAACAGATGATTTAAACACAATAATAAGAAGCCTTGAACTATTTGAACACTGATTAGATAACTTCAGTTATTCTTCAGACAGAATAAAGGTTCGCAGAAATGGAATGCATGTTTCTCTTCATTAAAAACATTGAAAATAAAGTGCTTATTTCGACAACAGGAAAACAGTAATTCCCGAATAGACTGTAAACCAATACCCATTTGTGTTTCAATAACCAGATATGCATTTTGTCTAACTTCTGTGCTGTGGAATTGGCTACATAGCAACAGTAGACAAAAAACAAACCCTCTTGATCTTTCACTTCGATTATTGCCAGAAAAGTTGTGTGATAGATAAATTAAGATTGAAATGTAAGTAAAAAGGTGAGACAATGGCTGTATGCTTAAGACATGTATTTAGGACTTTGAAAGTTTACGTTTAAAACCTAGCTCTGCAGCAAACCTTCTGCGTGAGCTTGAACATGTAACTTTGAGCCTAATTCTATGAAGAGCTCTCGAGTCATTATCATAATTGAAACACTTCCTGAGAGAGCAGGCTGCAAAGCGTGTCAGATGTTGTGCGCTTCTGAAAATTGGGGCAATATGCACCAAAATGGAGGCCAGTGAACAGGACTCTGTGCTCAAGAGATGTCCTGAATCATCAGCTCTCGTAATCTGCTAATGAAGGCAATCTACAACAGAATCTTTTTTACAAACAGCTACAATTCCACTGAAACTAATGGAAACGACGCCTTCTTTCTGCTAGAAGGCTGTTCCAAATTTTCACAGCATTCATGGTTCAGAAAAATCCCTGGTTTGTTCTAATTTCCCACTTAAATTAATTTATGTCCTTGTGCAAACACTAATTTAACTCAATTGCATCTTCTCCCTTCCCCCATTGGTGATTAATCATATCTTTCTTAATCTCTATTTTGCGAGACTAAGCACGTGAACCTCCTTTTCCAGCCTCTCCACAAAAAACAGTTTCCAGACATTTGACAACCTTTCTTTCCACCATTTCTTTATAAATGTATCTTTCTCAATCAGAGCATCAAGGCTCAGAGACAAGTACCTCTCTACGTACTTTGCTCAAAGCGTGCTCAGGTAGCACTTGCTCTTTTCATGACCACATATGTGCACATGTTTTATTCTTTGTCCGGTACAGATAAAGAGCCATTACCTTAGCAACTTTCAGTCCCTAATTCATGACCGCATTCCCCACGCTATTAATACTCTTTCCTAATAATACCATTACTCTCCATTCTCATGGTCATGCAGTTATTCTACCAAATTATATTCTGATCCTCCTCTCTGTTAAGGTTATTTTGTGACCTTAGTAATTTTTACTAGCGTTTGTCTACTTCTGCTTATTTTATTTATGATAACATCAAACAAAATGGTCTGAAGACAGATCTTCGAGAAATTTCTATGTAATGACTTCCTTCCAACCCAATAGTTTCCTTTTCAGCTTCACCCAGCTTAGCATTTTTTTATCCAGATCTTTACACACATAATAGTATTTATATTAATCCTCAGCTTCTGCTGTTGAACTAATAACCTCTCATGAGGCACTATATTAAAAGACTGTGCTGTATTCTAGATAGATGAGATCTGCTGCAGTTCACTTGTCTGGAAAATCAGTTATCTTCTCTTAGGAAAGTATCACTAGCCTCGCAGATTCTGTATTTGGTACAACCACGTTGTGTCTTACCTCATTTTTATTTATTTCCACATCTCAAGGTGTTCTTCACCACTGTAACTGTTCCAAAATGTTCTGTATTATTAAGGTTATATTAACAGTTCTGTGGCTTCTAGGTCAGTTTTTTGTTTGCTTAAATGTACACACATATACATGCTATATGTCTTACTTTCCAGTCGTACTGACGACTTCCAATTCCACAGATACTACAACAGATATTCTCAGAGAAAATGAGCAATTTTACATGCAAACTTCTTCAATGTTCCAGCCATGAGGCCACCCAGTCCTAGATACAGAAGTATGACTCTAAAACAGCTATATAAAATAGATCTTCTGAAAATCTTACTTTGATCTCCAAAATACGCATACTTCCTTTGCAATATATTTCATCTATATATAAACAAGGAAATAAATAATAATATAAACCATTTTATGTCCGAATACATCTCTCAGGTTTCCAAATCCCCATGTATAAATGTTTCCCAAATGGTTTCAAAAATTATTTGAGGTTTGAAGAAAATACCTCACAAAAACTGAATGAGCTGTGTATGCATTATTAAAAAAAAACAACTCCAACCAACAAACCAACCAAAAACCAATCCAAAACAAAAACACTGAGAGAAGACCTGATTACAGTGTTGAAGTACAGGAAGAAATTCAGACATTGAAATATTTCAGTACTTAAGCAACATTAAAAATGGCAGTGACTAGAAGTCAAAGCAAATTAATTTGACTTAGAAACAAGATGCATATTTTTAATAATGAAGGTGGTTATGGAATGGAACAAAATCCTCAAGAGAGGCAATGAATTTTCTGTCTCTTAATGTCATCAAATCACAAGCCTCTTGGTATGGCAGAGCACAGCAGCCCCGGCTCTAGCAGCATACTAAAATGGCTACACAGCTTTGGAGTCTCTAATCATGTTAGTATATTGCCAGTGCCAGGGCTGGTGAGTTCTGTCACACATTTAGAGAGCCAGTAAGGAGACCTGCAGTGATCAGCACTCTCCAAGAGATGTATCTACCGAAAAATGCTGTAGAGCATACAAAAGAAAATCAAGGTAGAAGGAATTTCGGTCTAGGTAGCAATGGGACCATTTCTCCCTAATTAACTATTTAGCAGAGTACCCTGCTTTTGAGGGTTTAAGGAGTCCATGAGTGTTGGTCAGTCTTTAAGGACCACCTTCAAAAAACACAGAAGCAGGCAAGTCCACTGTGTTTTAAGGCAAGCAAGCAGGGCAGAAGACCAGCTTGACTGAACAGGGAAAAAGAGGAAAAAGAAACTGAATGATCTCTGGAAGCAAGGTCAGGCTTCACAGAGGTGTGCTTCATTTACGTAAGAAGGCACAAAAGGCCAAAACTCAATTAGAGTTTAAACTGACAAGTGCCATTTCAGGTAAGAAGAGCTTTTTTAAGTGTATTAATAGCAGGAGGAGGTCTAAAGAAAACATTGGACTGATACTTGTTGAAGGTGGCCATCTGACTAATAGGGATGAAGGAAAAAAGGAGGCATTCAATGCATTTTTTGTCACAGTCTTTAGTAATACTGAAGGATCTTGGACTGTCCAGTCCCCTGAGCTGGAGGACCATGAATGTGGGAACAGTGACTTTCCACTGGTGGACACTGAAGTTGTAAGGGACCAACTCTATCAGCTGAATGTTGAGCTCATGTTCAAGGGGCCTGGTGGATCTCATCCCAGAGTTCTGAAGAAGCTAGTGGATGTTATGGCAGGCTCCCTCTCTACCATTTATCAAAGGTCTTGGGAGTCTGGGGAGGTCCCAGCTAACTGGAAGCTAGCCAGTGTTATTCCAGTCTACAAAAAGGGCATGAGGGAAGACCCAGGGCACTACAGGCCTCTTAGTCTGACCTGAGTTTCTGAAAAAATTATGGAGAAGATTATACTGGGTACTGTTGAAAGGTATTTAAAGAACAATGCAATCATCAGGCACACTCCGCATGGTTTCACCAAAGGAAAGTCCTGTTAACTAATTTGATATTTTTATATGATGAAGTCATGCACCTTGTGGATGAAGGGAAGGCAGTGGATGTAGTTTTTTTGGATTTTAGTAAAGTTTTTGATACTGTCTCTCATAGTATCTTTCTGGACAAATTGTGCAGTTGTGGGATGAGCCAGGTTACAGTGTGCTGGGTAACCACCACCAAGAATTGGTTGAAGGGCAGTGTTGAAAGGGTTGTAGTCATTGGGGTTACATCTGGCTGGTGACGAGTCACCAGTAGTGCTCTCAGGGCTCAATTCTAGGGCTAGTTCTTTTCAATATATTTATCAATGAACTAGATGCAGGAGTTGAATGCACCATCAGCAAGTTTTCTGATGATATCAGACTGGGAGGTGCTGTTGACTCTCTTGAGAGACAAGAGGCCTTGCAGAGGAATCTAGATAGATTGGAGCATTGGGCTATGATTAATGGGATGAAATTTAACAAGTTGAAATGCCAGATTCTGCATACAGGACTGAGTAAAGCCAGGCACAAGTATAAACTGGGAGAGGAGTGGCTTGAGAGCAGTCCTACAAGAAATGATCTGGGGTGCTGGTTGACAGCAGGCTCAATTATGAGTCAGCAGTGTGCCCTGGCAGGCAAGAGGGCAAACCACATCCTGGGGTGGCTCAAACACAGAGTACCGAACCAGTCAAAAGAGGAGATTATTCCACTGTATTCAGTGTTGGTGCAGCCTCACCTTGAAAACCGTGTGCAGTTCTGGGCCCCACAATTTAAGAAGGATGTGAAGGTCCTTGAATGTGTCCAGAGGACAGCAACAAAGCTGGTGAAAGGTCTGGAAGAAATGTCCTGTAAGGAGCAGCTAAGGACTTCAGGCTTGTCTAGTCTGAAGGGAAGGAGGCTGAGGGGCAACGTCATGGCCCTCTACAGCCTCCTGAAGAGGGGAAGTGGAGAGGGAGGTGCTGAGCTCTTCTCTCTTGTATCCAGTGATAGGATGCATGGGAACGGTTCAAAGCTTCATCAGGGGAGGTTTAGACCAGGCATTAGGAAACATTTCTTTACAGGCTTCCGAGAGAGGTGGTCANTTCAAAGCTTCATCAGGGGAGGTTTAGACTGGACCTTAGCAAGCATTTCTTTACCGAGAGGGTGGTCAAACACTGGAACAGGCTTCCTTGATATGTGGTCAATGCCCTAAGTCTGTCAGTGTTTAAGAGGCATTTGAACAATGCCCCTAATAACATGCATTCAATTTTGGTCAGCCCTGAAGTAGTCAAGCAGTTGGGCTAGATGATTGTAGTAGGTCCCTTCCAAATGAAATAGTCTATTTCATTCTAAACGTTTTTACGTAAACTTCTGAAACTTATGGCAAAACAGCACTTGTCTTTAATAAAATATGTATCTATTAACACACTTATTAAACACACAAAAAGCTGAAAGATCAGAGTTTGACAGCACTGATGGAAGAAAACAAAACAAATGCAATCTCAGCTGAGAGTTTCAGAAACAAAAGAATCAGTAAAGTACAGTATTTCAGAAACAGCATATATATTTACAGGAAAGCTGGCGAGGGGCTGTTTCTTAGGGAACATAGTGACAGGACAAGGGTTAATGGGTATAAACTAAAAGAGGGGAGATTTAGATTGGACGTTAGGAAGAAATTCTTTACTGTGAAAGTGGTAAGGCACTGGAACAGGTTGCCCAGAGGAGCTGTGGAGGTCCCATCCCTGGCAGTGTTCAAGGCCAGGCTGGATGGGGCTTTGGGCAACCTGATCTAGTGGAGGGTGTCCCTGCCCATGGCAGGGGGGTTGGAACTAGATGATCCTTGCAGACCCTTCCAACCCAAATAATTCTATGATTCTATGATAAAAAATTAAATGTGCTTGACATAAAGCATCAGAGACATGAAGGAAATCAAAACTCAGCTCTTCATGAAATAAAGTTCCTTCATGTATCAGAAAATAGATACAGTTTTTAAAAAGGCTTTAAAAATCACATTGTGTATTGGCGATGTCTATCAAGAAGAGTGACATTTTAGAGCATTGTGTTATTGACCTGAGTCATTCAAGAGCACAGAGATGTGACAGAAAAAGAACTTCGTCTGCAGATGCATTTCAGCCCATATGAATACCAGTGTACACAAAAGATGACACACCTTTTCTGTTGCGTAAAGAGACAAAGGATTACCTGTCATAATTTTAACCACTTTTTAATATGATAAAACTACTGTTACCCTGTTTATTGTGGTGGCACACCTGTGTGGAAACATCAGGTTACATCTATATTGCAAAATTAAACAGTGCTGGAGAACCATGCCAATCACTGTAATTTGGTTTTCTTTGCTGGTAAACTGCTGCCTCCAGTCTGTTGGCCCATGCTGGCATGCGCTTACCCAAACAGTTTTTGGGCACAGTTTGAGGTACTGTGGGTCAGGGACTGTTCCCAGCCAGGGAACATTCTGCTTTGGACCAACAGAGATTCTGACAGTGTGGACACAGATTTTGCATGCTAGTTTGCTCCAGTGTCTTTTCCTCAGTGGTAAAGGGACACCTATGTTTCACTGCAGACAACTAAAGACTTTGCTTAATTGCTTCTAATTCCTGTTCTGCTAAAAGATAATAAATAGGATTGAGCCAGTCTCAGATATAAATACCTTTAAAACACAAAAGGAATTCAGAGTAACACCTGAACTGCACAGAAATAGCTGTTGTATAAAGCAAAAAGCCATATATAGACACAAGTATTAGAAAACTCAGAAGGCAGACTCAACAAGAGATTGCTACATTTTAATACAAATGAATCTAATAAATATAAGTGAATTTTCTGTACTCCTGCAAGAAATACTGATGAGGAGGCAAGATCTAAGAAATGAGGGAGGTGTGCACATTTATGTGAAATGGCATAGTAATAAAAGATTTTTAAACTATTAATTGCACTTTACTTATGCTTAAGGGGATATTAAATATGTGATGTGCTTAATACCTGAATCAACATCTTGAACACTCAAAGGCATGTCGTGAAAGCAGCAACAGATTTAGTGATCATTTTGATGTTTTGGTTTAGGATCCATCTGTTGATTTTCTTCCCTATGTGATTGCTCTTTTAGTAATTTAAAAAATACTGTGAAGTTCAAGTTAGATACTTTTAAAATATGTTCAGATGTTCTAATTAGAAGTTAAACTAGTCACTTTAATCATGTACAAAAATACCCCCTCTAATAGATCTGCACTGTATCTGTGGCAATATCTTAATTTTTTTGCATTTGGTGTTTGTTCTATCATTCACCACAGTTTTTATTCAACATACACAGGCTTTCCAACAGTGGAATTTAGTGTTTGGGATGGAGAAGGCAATACACTGTTGCTAAGACACTGCTCAGAAGTGATAAAACCCAATTCAATCACACTGCCAGCAGAACACAGCAACCTCCCCATTCTTTTACCCCTGCAATGTCACTGTGTCACTGTGCAGCTGCCCAGCTCAGTTGGGAGCCCCTTCCTGGATCGGGCTGCTGGGACAACGCACAGCATGGGGGTAGCAAGCGCTAGAGCAGGGACCCTTCCTGGCAGGGCTCTACAAGCAGCTCCATCTCTCTCATTCAAGAGAACTTGATGTTGAAGGTCTCTAGGTCACCCGTAGCATAGTAAACAGTGCTAAGTTGTAAATTTGAGCCTTATGTTGCAATCATTCATACTGTATAATGGTTACCAGGTTTCCTCACATAGGTATGTCACACGCCATGCCAGGCGCTCAGGAGTAGCCTGTGAAACAGCAGGGGCAAAAGGCTCCTCAGAGAACCATACGCAAGAGGCAGAACAGGTGAATTCACCCTGTTCTAGGGAGGAAATTATTTTAACCATATAGGTGAAAGCCTGACCACAAGGCTTAATCTTAGGGGAGGAGAACAATCCCTGCCACGCTATCCACAAGCTTACATATAGCCCTACTAGTTATAGCAGCAGCAGCTCAACAATAGGGAAGAAGCAGCCTCACTGCAAAAAGGAAAGGTTTTCTGCATGTTTCCTTTATAGCTGATATATACAGCTTTATTCCCCAGTTTGCTGCTATCCTTCCTGGCGCCAAAGCCTCTGGCTGCCGATCTAAGCATAACCACTATTCACAAGGACTTGCTGGCACAATATGCAGAAAAGTAAGCAGACAACCAACAACTATAAATATTCATATAGGTGTAATATAACAGGAGAGAGCAGGTGCTTCCATTGCTTCAGATCACTGTTGTAGCATAGTACTACGTTGGATGATCTGGTTAGATACAGCATTACCACAGTCATCATTCTTCATCAAGTGTACAAAAACCCAATGCTTTCACTGGTGGCTGATGCACCCCTTTATGTAAAATCATTAAGCTATTGAAAGAATAGTACAAACAGTGGAACCTCCAAGACTGCTTAGGAGAGCAGGTAGATAGACATGCCAAGTCACCTTTGATATCAAAATCTCTACTGAAAGAAAGAGAGAGAAAGGGTGCTGGTGAACTAACCATTAGGTTCCCATCTCTCCCACTGCAGAAGACAGCATTAGGCCAGGAATGAGTTCTGACATGGTTGATGGAGTGAAAAGTATTCAATACCAATAAAACTTAAAGCTTACTACGTTTTCTTGATCTGGGCTAGTTTGCTGATGATACAAAGCTGGGTGGAGTGGCAGACACACCTGAAGGCTGCGCTGCCATTCAGCGTGACCTGGACAGGCTGGAGAGTTGGGCAGAAAGGAACCTGGTGAGGTTCAACAAAAGCAAGTGTAGAGTCCTGCACCTGGGGAGAAATGACCACATGTCAGTACAGGTTAGGGGATGACTTGGTGGAGAGGAGCTCTGCAAAGACTTAGAGGTCCTAGTGGATAACAGGTTGACCACAAGCCAGCAGTGTGCCCTTGTGGCCAAGAGGGCCAATGGCATCCTGGGATGCATTAAAAAAAACCCGGCCAGCAGGTCGAGGGAGGTGATCCTCCCCCTCTACTCTGCCCTGGTGAGACCCCATCTGGAGTACTGTGTCCTGTTCTGGGCTTCCCAGCTCAAGAAAGACAGGGATCTACTGGAGAGAGTCCAGCAGAGGGCAACAAAGATGATAAAAGGCCTGTAGCATCTTTGTTAGGAGAGACTGAGAAACTTGGGTCTCTTCAGCCTGGAGAAGAAAAGGCTGAGAGGGGATCTGATCAGTGTTTATAAATACCTAAACTGTGGGAGGCAATTGGACAAGGCCAAACTCTTTTCGGTGGAGGGGAGTGAGAGAACAAGGGGAAATAGCCAAAAACTGGAACGCAGGAAGTTCAACTCAAACATGAGAAAGAACTTCTTCATGATGAGGGTGACAGAGCACTGGCACAGGCTGGCCAGAGAGGTTGTGGAGCCTCCTTCTTTGGAGATATTCAAGGCCTGTCTGGATGCCTACCTGTGTAGCTTAGTGTAGGACACCTGCTCTGGCAGGGGGGTTGGACTCTATGATTTCTAGAGGTCCCTTCCAGTCCCCACCAGTCTGTGATTCTGTGTGATTCTGTGATTTGTTGAAGTGTTGGAATGTCAGCCTTTGTCCTCTGCAACTTCTCTTCAACTCTAGAGCTGAGTAACTTCCACTATAGCTTACTTAACTGCAAAAGTTAAAGAAAGGAGATTGTTAACAGTGCAAGCCACGTGGATACTGCTGCTTTACTGGCCAGCAAAGCAGATCGTTCTGATCTCTGAGTCGGGTAACAAAAGGATCAAGAAAAAAAAGCAACAACAAAACCCAAACCTATAAAGAGGGTCTCAGGAAGAAAGCAGTTTACATGCAGCTTCAGCAGTAACTGGAGATGAGTCCTTGACAGAGAGGCGCAAATTATAATGAGCATGTTGTCTTCCCCAGCCAAGGATGCAGCTGACAGCGCTGACTCAAATTAACAAAATCTGGCAGGGAGGTGAAAAAAAATAAAAAAGAAAGAAATAAAAAGTAAAAAGAGACTTTCATAAAGGTAAGCCCCATGTGAATTGGTCTGGTTTTGTTTTATCCCTTTGCTCCCTGTTACAGAACTCTTGGATGAATAAATAATATTTTGTTTTGAAGATTTTAGCTTGGAATCACTTTAATCAAGCACTGTTGTGGTCTCCTAGAAGAAAAGGACTTGCAAATGCATGAGGCACCTAGCCCTAGCGGGATAATAGGCAGGATGGGCTGCAAAGGCAAAGCTACACGCACTTTGCAGTCAAGCACGATGTCACTTTGCATATACACTGAGCAGATCCACACTCTCACTGCCCGTGCCCTGAGCTGTGCAGCTGCTCTTGTGCAGGCCTGAGCTCCAGCTGTTTTCTCAGCCTTATTTCCTCAGACATGACATCACACAAACCCAGCATATCTGCTGGTGGTGTGAAGCATGGGCAAAATAAGCTGGTATCTGCCTGCAGAATAGCACACTGGCACATCTCAGTAGTGTTCGGGCCACACGCTTTAGCTCAAAGGGGAGAGAAGATAGCAAAACTTGCCCTGAAAGAGATGCGTTTAGAAGCAACCAAGAGGAGTTTAAAGTGTTGCTGCGGTTTTTGCTATGACATGTGAACTTCAAGTCACCGTAAGGAACAGGGTTACAAGGTAAGTATCTCAATGGACTTGTTTAAAAGACAATGTTAGAATATAATGTTCTCATTCAGAATTTATACTGTAGATGTATGAAAGTTTCCTCACAATAACTACTCACAAATTCAACCGTTAAAAAGTCAAGGAAGAGCACAAAGTGCAACTATTTCTCAAGTCTACAGTGTACAACAGCTCATCAAATTAATTGTATTTGTTCTGTGCTCAGTGTGACAGAAGTCAGTAAGAAACCTGCCTTGAGATTTAGAAGCTATTACTGAGGCTGCATCATTAGTCATTGGAAGGGGGCTGTTCTGGTTTCACGTACGGTCTGTAATTACCCTGAAATGCAGTATATGTCATCAGGAAACTGTCTGCAGTATATCCCGCTTACAGGTGTCCTGCAGCAGTCAGCACCTCACTGTGCTACTGATAATGTGCTGACTGGCAACACTCACAAGCATGGCTGTTCTGTCCCATTCCTTCCTCTTCGTACTTCATATATTTTACTCTGAGTCTGATTTCTGAGTGCCGGGGGTTCGGAGTTCTGAGTTCATCCTATAGAATTTCCATAGTCTATGAGAATATCAACTCTCTCTCTGCAGACATGTAATGTAAACACCATTATAGAATCATAGAATCTCTAAGGTTGGAAAAGACCTCTAGGATCATCAAGTCCAAACATTAACACAACACCATCATGTCTACTAAACCATGTCCCTAAGCGCCACGACTACACGCATCTTGAACACCTTCAGGGATGGTGACTCCATCACCTCCCTGGGCAGCCTGTTCCAATGTCTGATCGCTCTTTCCGAGAAGAAATTTTTCCTAATATCCAATCTAAACCTTCTCTGAAGCAACTTGAGGCCATTTCCTCTTGTCCTGTCACTTGCTTCTTGGGAGAAGAGACTGACACCCAACTCACTACAACCTCCTTTCAGGTAATTGTAGAGAGCAATCAGGTCTCACCTCAGCCTCCCCTTCTCTAAACTAAACAAGCCCAGTTCCCTCAGCCGCTCCTCATAAGTCCTGTGCTCCAGCCCCTTCACCAGTTTCGTTGCCCTTCTCTGAACATGCTCCAGCACCTCAATGTCCTTCTTGTAGTGACGGGGCCCAAAACTGGACACAGTACTCGAGGTGCGGCCTCACCAGAGCCGAGTACAGGGAGACGATCACTTCCCTACTCCTGCTGGCCACACTATTCCTGATACAAGCCAGGATGCCACTGGCCTTCTTGGCCACCTGGGCACACTGACAACTCATGTTCAGCTGGCTGTCAACCAACTCCCCCAGGTCCTTTTCCTCCAGGCAGCTTTCCAGCCACTCTGCCCCAAGCCTGGAGCATTCCCTGCGGTTGTTCTGACCCAAGTGCAGGACCCAGCACTTCGCCTTGTTAAACCTCATCCAATTGGCTTCAGTTCATAGATCCATCCTGTTCAGATCCCTCTGCAGCGCCTTCCTAGCCTCAAGCCTCAAGCAGATCGACAGTCCCTAGTGTCATCTGCAGACTTACTGAGGGTGCATTCAATCCCCTCAACCAGATCATTGATAAAGATACTAAACAAGACCAGCCTCAAGACTGAGCCACAAGGAACACTGCTTGTGACCGGCTGCCAATGGGATTTAACTCCATTCACCACAACTATCTGGGCTCGGCCTTCCAGCCAGTTTTTTTACCCAGCAAAGAGTGCACCTACATAAGCCTTGATGGTGATGTCTTCAAGCTCTGATCCAGGGACCAAATGACATTTTTGGGAAGACAAAAAATATAAAAATTCAGAGGCAGGACCAGGACCTGAACCTGATCTGGACTTCTTGGTCCAATCCAGGAGCAGGAGGGTGAGGAACAATGTTCTCCAACAAACACATTCACTCCATGGAAAAGTGATGTTCCCTGGAAAGGGGTGGGGGAAAGAAGGAGGAAGGAAAAGGACAAGTTGAGAGTGTTGTTTTCCAAAATATTAAGATTTCCTTGAAAGCTAAAGAATATGTTTGTAAGTTAGTGTAGGGCATAAGGGGAAACCTTTGCTTAAGATCTGCTTTCCATCTTTTGAATAGAACTCCATCTATACTTCTGCCAGGCCCAAACAGAGAAAGACAGTTTGTTCAAAGATGAGGCCATACTTGTGATTAAAGCTACCTGTGAAGCAAGAAAAACCTTTCTGCATAAGATGGAGACTTTGGCTGGGACTTCGTAGTCTTGTGGTTATGCTACTGAGAAATAATGAATTTTAAAAGTATTACTGTTCATAGCCATTACAATCAGAAATCATGGCATAGATATTGAATAGGCATTATAAAAACTCACCACTGATCCTGTATTTGAGTATGGAAAGCAACATCTAGATGATGCATCAGTATTATTTTAATTCCTATTTAATTTGGTTCCCAGTTATAGACCACAAGCCATTTAGACACTATCAAAACACAGAACAAAATGCTGTTCCAAAACACTTACAATTTAAACAAAAATAAATCATAACAGACAGACTAGTGATTCCGAAGAAGGGTGAAAAACCCACACGGATAGTAGATGAGAAGTCATTTGGTCCCAGTACAATCTTCTGTTAAATGCAGGAACTGAAACTTATCATCTGTATTTATCTGGGTGCTAGTTTGAGCATCACTTTTAATGTTGGATATTTTGTTCAATCACTGTTTACAACATGCCATATTCCATACTGTGAGATGCTTCAAAATCAAAACTCTTTTCCTTCAAAAATACATTGTTTCAAGAGACCCCATATTTGGACCAGAGCTTGTTCTGAAAAAGGTAATGTAATCAAGAGGACCTTAACCTTTTCCTCGTGGAACAGACATATGGTGTAGAAGCGTTTAAATGTAATCACTTGCAGACAGTGCTGCCAAAAATTATCTATCAATTAAAGCTGGGAAAGGGAGAAGGGGGTTAGAAATTAACTTAATGAGATTTAACTCTGACCAGGAGTCGTTCTTGGGAGGTAGCTACCACTTTCATTATATGTATTTGTAGCATCAGAAAGCACTTTAGATCTCATTATAATATTATTTTAATAAAACACTGAATTTTAATATATAAATATAACATATTGACCATATCCTTTGCAATATTTCACTGATCTGTTATGAGATGAAAGGTACTTCCAGGATCATCTTGATTCAGACTATCTACAGCTGTTCATCTGCAATTTTTCTTCAGACCATGAGACAATAACCAGATGTCTTTAGACAGCTTTTACGTATTTGTCATGTGCACACCCTTGAAAGTATGTTGACATAAAGACACAACTTCAATTACAGTTTTTTAAAGTATCACATAAGAATTCAAGGTACATGTTAATTAAATTAATAAGAGAATCTAGATCGTTCCTGAATCCATTAAGCAGTCTGCTACTAAATGAAATGGTCCAGGGCCCATTTCCTGGCCCTTAGGCAAAGGGCACAACATGGCTTGAGCTCTGATGCTACACTCTCCTTTCTTTCCTCACCTGCAGAGAGGGTAGCCCATCCTGCACCAGAATTATGTCAACAGCATGCTAATAGGTAAATCACATGGTCAGTCATGTGCCCATTCTCAAATTCGTGCCCTGGCCTTGTTTACTTCTCTAGTCCAGATATAGGTCATCTAAAAGTATTACCTTTCTCAGTGGGGAAAAAAAAAATTAAATATCTGATTACAAAATGTTTTGACTTTGAGGCATATTTTTAGCCACATGAGTAGTTAGTCTTCCTCATCAAGTACAATCTGGTCTTTTCAAAACCAAACAAGACATTAAAGGTCTGTTTCTAAAATACCTTTTTTGGACCAATATCTTTCCATTCTAACAGCATTTCACTAGACTTCACAACTAAAAACAAATACACAGCAGCTAAGAGAGAACAATGAGCAAACTATAGAGCTATGAAGCAGTAATAGAAGCAATACAGCTAGTTCCTGACATGATCGTGTCTCTTCAGCATCACAGTCGACTGGAATTTCACCAGACCTCCACTTTGAATTTGATAGCTGCCACTGGAAGCTTCCAGGAATAAGAAGGTGTGCAAAACATTGCATCATCTCCTACACCTCAGGTGTACACATCACCTACGATTGGGATTCAATCTACTATCATTTTATGTTTCATAGATTACAAAACAAAAACAAAAACAAAAAAGAACTATAAAACCAGAAAAAAAAAAACATAAATAATTGTAGTTCCTTCCCTGTCTTAGTCATCTTCTTGCTATTCTTGTATAACTTGAATCTTAAAACTCCTTATTTCAGATAGAGCCCAGACGTAGTAGCCTGGCACATACTGCTACCCATGGGGCCATCAGTCAAGTTAGCTCACATGAAAAGGCAAACAGCATGAGGCCAAATTAAGTGTGGAGCTCCATACACTGACTGCACATGTCTAATGTCGCCACTGATTTAGTTATATGTGCTGTCAATCTATACTGGCAATATATGAGAAGTAGGAAAACTTCTGGCGGCAGCTTAATTTGCAAGTTTGGTGGTACTCCTTTTACTTAGACAGAAATAAACAGTGAGAGGATAAGCATGTGCATATTTCCTGTGCTGATTAGCTTCCCATGGGCTTGATCCCATGGGAATCTTCCTGCTTTCTTCAATGGCAGTTGGCCCACATCCTCAATGAAAAGCATACTGCACTGAGCAGCAGTGGCTCTTCATAAGAAAAACATTAAAGGATTAGAGTCCACAAGGAACAAATGGGTGTAAGATGTCCTGCAAGCACGCTGACAAGATAATCACAATGAGAAATAAGCAATTTGATAAACTGCAAGCCACATTTGGTAATTTGGAGACATAGGGATTCAAATTTACGAAGTAAAACACATTACTTGTTGCATTGAAAAATGAATTATTCTGCTGGCAAATTTAATCCTTCAGGTTAGATGAACCTTGCCTGTTCCAGCTTAATAGTATCTTCACCTTATTGATCAGGTAATTTCAGTGGGATGTTTATTCACATAGCAGTTTTAATAATGAAATTGAGCTTGTCCAACTAGAAGTAGGGGGGCATGCACTTTGGATTGAGCTAAATTGGAACAACAGGGGTTTTTCATCACTGAAACAATGAACAGGAACAACAACTGTGGCTGGAAGTGGAAGATTGATTTTCATGTGCCTTTAGTTCCTGAAAGTTACTTTGACAAGAAATAATTCATGCTCAGAAAAGTGCTGACAAAACCTCTTTTTATTTACATTTCGGTCAATAGAATTCACAACACCGAAACTGTATGCTTCTCAGCAAACTGCTTTTCTGGAAAATCATCCATCTCTAGGCACAACAGATTAATCACTATTAATTGTTCATCTGCACTGTCTTAAGATTAAAAGAAAAAAAACCCACAAGCCTACCATCTACACCAATAAATGAGTACCACAGAAGACAACCAAAGCGATGATGCAGTGTAGTTCTATGGTATACTGAAAATTAGTTAAGAAGGGTTATGTGCCCAGCATAACTCATAAGGAGGAGAACACAGGGTACCAAGTAATACCTTGCATCTGAAGTCTATGTACACCATACTACTCTGTATAATATGGTATAGAACAGCAGCAAGGAATAATTTGGAAGGCCATCTAGTGTCATTCAAGCGAAATGCAAGACACCTAATCGCTTCGAATGCACGCACCTGTTCTCCCATAGAACAACTAAAAAATTCACAAGTATTGATTTTTGTTTCAAAATAAACTGATCATCACTACCTCCAGAACATCACCGACATTTTGCAAGGAAATTGTATTCAATTTAGCTGTCACAAATATATAAGACTTTATATCAGAAAATGATGGAAGACAATATTACTAAACGGAAAATACACACAGAAAGCAAAACAAGTGAAATTGCTGTCATTGTAAGACTCTGGAAACTAACATTAAAATGTCACAATGTAATGAAATATATCTTTGCAAAATAGGAAATCAGGAAGATGGTGTGATGGCAAATCTGAATGAGGAAAGACAAGTACATCCAGTCACAGTGTGGCAACACAGCAATGGAAACAATTTAACTGTAAACTGTTCTGAGCCTGAAAGGATGTTCATTTTATAGCTACAAAAGTGTGAGGGAATGAAGAAATAAACAGCATCTATTATAACCTTCTTAATTTCTTCCCATGCACAAGTACCCTTACTCACTGTAAGGCCAGAAGGAACAGCTCTGTTTACCTGTTCTTTCTTTATAAAATGATACAGGCTGTAGAACCTCGGTGTACTCATCATACGTGCAGCATGTATAACAAAATAATGACTTTCATACACGTCTTCATACTTTTTTATCTGCACATGAAAAGACTTTCATACATGTGATAATTGAGTGTTTTTCTGATAAAACATTTTAGCCTAGTGAGAAAATAAACCGAAAGAATCATTGCAAAGCGTTAATACTTGTGTTTTCTTTACAGCATACTACTCATTTTTGCTGTAATACTATACACTGTTTACTTCAGAAATGCTGGGAGGCAAACAAATTACTTTAGTATTTATCTGAGATTATACACCAGGCTAATGGCTACAGCAGCCTTATATTTAAATTAAGGATTTTAAATTTACAGCTCCAGGCCTATGATGGTATATAAAAATTCCTATTAAAAAGTACAACTGCTTTCTGATTTCACTAATGAACTCACAGTGGGATTTACAGTGTTTATAAAAATTCTCTTTTCTTGCACATTTCATCAGAAGTTACTGCAAGAAAAAAACCAAAAACAAATACAGCTTCATTAGCCAGTGACACAATTTATTGTGGTGTCATTTATTCAATTTAATTTTTTTCTGGTAAAAATTAGCAAATTCACACTGCTTTATTAGTGACATTGCTCAAGTATGATAAAACTTGAAGATCAGAAGCAGAGTTCTTTGATGCTGACAGCATGGTAAAGGGGATTTACCATTAGACTGTACCTGTGGAGATCCTTTCCAGCCATGTGTTTGTTATAGGGCAGACATAGGTCAAAACAGTGAACTCACATCTGAAACCATGCAATTTCCTTATCAGATTCAAAACTAAGTCACTGTTTTCTGGTTCCAGTCTGACAAGATGAAAATGACATCACAAGAATTTTACTGTTAAGATACCAAAAATCTCATAAGAGCAGGTAATGGATTTTATACCAGCTCTGAATTCTAGACCTGACTTCACCACAAAACAAAACTCTCATTTCATCTTTAGATCCACATACTACTGAACTCCTAAAACATTTGCATTGTTTTTTGATGAAAGGGGTCTTCCTTCTGAGCAGCCATGGCAATAACATAGGGCCCCATTTCCCGAGCATTCACACCACCACATCACAGAGGAATCCCCAGCGTGACTCTTACTTTGGAAGACCCAGGCTTTCAATCACAAGTGCAGTGATGGGCTATCAATCACAGTTGTGCAATAGCCACCCAGACCAACTAGCAGTAGATACGGCACCTACCTCCCACCCACCATTTGTCTTAGATGGACAGCTGCATTCCCAGAAAGTGTCCCACTGCCACTAACGGCAGTAAACCAAAACCAGGGTGCAACAATCAATTCTGCATATCATGTATGAATCCAGGGTAATACCAGCTGGTTGCACCAGGTGCTCTGCCTTGTGACTCAGGGTTATCTTGCCATCATCTTGTTTGGCAACCTGCTTCCATACATCAACAGGTTCTTTGCCTGGTCAGTCCTCTTTGCCCTCTCCCATCAGATCCATCAGTGTCACAACTCTGTTCTCTGATACATATGAAAGTAGAGTCACCTAGAGAGTGAACACCAACAGGAGTGGTTCTATCCAAGTAAAAAATGCTACCTCCCCATCCATTTTCTCCCCTGTCTTTCTCCCTACTTTTATCTACATAATTCTCAGCACCATTCTTCATGCTCACTAAGTGCCTGTCACCTCGGTGAGCTTTGGCTGTTTGCCACAATCAATGTAAAGTCCATTCCCATTGAACAATGAGGTAGGGATATAAAAACATTGCAAGAGAGTGACCTCAGGGGTTCAGGACAGAAGAGTCTCTAGAGGATTTGACCAAAGCAGCTGGGGAGCAAGCTTAGGACTAGTCTCATATGAGGATATCTTCTGTGCTATGTAACAAGTGCTATATGCCAAGGTACAGGTGTACACCAAAGTGCCATTTTCAGTAGCTTTCTTAGGGCTTCTGTGCAGAAGGATCCTTCTGGAAGACAGCTTCAGTCCTCCTTGGGCATCAGCTTAACAAATGCAGCATTTACCAGACTAGATCAACCACGTCAGGGAGGAATACAATACTCTGACAACAACCGTGGTATACCAAACCCTGAGAGAGCTGAAACTACTCAGATGTCAACAACTCTCTCCAGAATATGACTGAGATTACTGAATTTATTGCTAGCTAGGTTGAGCCTTCAGATGAGGGAACCTGGGATTTACTAGGCCTTAGACTGCCTCCCCTGGAGACAAGGACTGTTGCTGCAGAAATAGGAGCTCATGAAACACTAGCATTGCTTCAATACAGATTTCCTAGTCCTGCCTTTTCTTCACCTGCATCTCATGCACTAGCCTTTTCCTCTGTCCATAGAGCCAATCATGCAGTCTTTGGAGCTAATGTGCCTGATTTTAATTCCAAAATCCCTTATTCTATGTCCCTGCAACATGCTAGTGTTTGTCCCATCAAACTATAGGAAGGTCTGCCATTCCAGGCCTAATTCAGCCCCTGCAGAAAAAATGATCCTGAAATACTGTGGTTAGTAAACTCCAGAAATGGTGCCTTATCTGGCAGAAAAATACAGAAGATATATCCTTCTACTCCTGAGCCACTGAAGTTTAGAAATCCTAGCAGTGATTGACATGTCTCTGTCTTGTCTCATGCACACCCAACTCCACTTTGGCTTTTTTCCAGTTTCATCTCCAAAAAGGGATCAGGCCACTTATATAATCTAAGTGGTGGAAATACCTGCTGTGGAAAACAGTAAGCAGGGGTGGAAGGAGCAGGCATAGTGATTCTGCAGTGATATTTTGGACATGACCTTTCTAGGTTGATTTCTAGACAGCAAATGAAGGTGATACAGTTAACTCTCAGTTAATGAGACTTGTCTCATTTTCTTCTGCTGCAGAAAGCCTTTATCTCCAGAATTTCTAGTGGTATCTGACTCAGCCACGTCTGGGCTGTGAGTTGGGCATGGAATCTGTCCTCTTTTAAAGAACAACATGCAGTTGTACAACATTTGAGTAGCACAGAATCACAGAATCACAAGGGTTGGAAGGGACCTCGAAAGATCATCTAGTCCACCCCCCCCCGCCAAGGCAGGGTCACCTAGAGCACATCACTCAGGAACACGTCCAGTCGGGTTTTAAATGTCTCCAGAGAAGGAGACTCCACAACCTCTCTGGGCAGCCTGTTCCAGTGCTCTGTCACCCTCACAGTGAAAAAGTTTTTCCTTACGTTAACTCAGAACCTCCTATGCTCCAGCTTGAACCCATTGCCCCTTGTCCTATCGCTTAGTGAGGCCGAGAAGAGCCTGGCTCCATCTTCCTGACACTCACCCTTAACATATTTATAAACATTGATGAGGTCACCCCTCAGCCTCCTCTTCTCCAAGCTAAAGAGACCCAGCTCCCTCAGCCTTTCCTCAGAAGGGAGATGTTCCACTCCCTTGATCATCTTTGTGGCTCTGTGCTGGACTCTCTCTAGCAGTTCCCTGTCCTTCTTGAGCTGAGGGGCCCAGAACTGGACGCAATACTCCAGATGCGGCCTCACCAATGCAGAATAGAGGGGGAGGAGGACCTCCCTCGACCTACTGACCACAGCCCTTCTAATGCACCCCAGGATGCCATTGGCCTTCCTGGCCACCAGGGCACATTGCTGGCTCATGGTCATCCCCCCGTCCACCAGGACCCCCAGGTCCCTTTCCCCTACACTGCTCTCCAGCAGGTCAGTCCCCAACCTGTACTGGCACATGGGATTCTTCTTTCCCAGGTGCAAGACCCTACACTTGTCCTTGTTGAATCTCATCAGGTTCCTCCCCGCCCAGCTCTCCAGCCTATCTAGGTCCCGCTGAATGGCAGCACATCCCTCTGGTGTGTCAGCCACTCCTCCCAGTTTAGTGTCATCAGCAAACTTGCTGAGGGTACACTCCGTTCCCTCATCAAGGTCGCTGATGAGGATATTGAATAGTACTGGACCCAGCACCGACCCCTGAGGGACTCCACTAGTCACAGGCCTCCAACTAGATTCGGTCCCATTGACCACAACCCTCTGACTGCCCTCCAGCCAGAGCACAATCCACCTCACTACCTGATCATCCAGGCCACACCTCCTCAGCTTGCCCACAAGGATGCCATGGGAGACAGTGTCAAATGCCTTGCTGAGGTCAAGATAGACCACATCTACTGCCCTTCCATCATCCATCCACCTGGTTACATCCTCACAGAAGGCTATCAGGTTGGTCAAGCATGACTTTCCCTTGGTAAAACCATGCTGACTGTTCCCAATAACCTTCTTATCTTTGATGTGCCTGGAGACAGTGCAAGGATGTATGGTATAAGTGAACTTCAGAGGTAGGTAAGATCTCCAAACATCTTGGCAAATCATGGATGTGAATTTTGTACTCTGTAGGCTCAAAAGGTTCTATGCGGACAGGAGTACCAAGATTGGGACCACTCTTACCAATGCCTTAGCATTGCACTGCTACTACACACTCATTGCCCAGCAGGATTTAAGGTGAGACCTGGAACAAAACCACCCATGATGTTCTAAGAAGCACACACAAACCCAAGCTGTGTAGCTGTCTAAATTCATAGTGCATAATGTATCATTATATGCAATAAAAGCAAATGGATGTATAATTAGTTTAACAATATATATAGCATAAAAAACACTCCATAACTATAGCCTATATTCCTTTCAAAGTTATGCTGGGAATTTAATTCTAACAATAGCTAATAAACAGAGGTTTGCAGATCTGTACCTCTGTCTCTTCTACCACTGTAAACCATTCTTTAATTCAGGAGAGAAGTGAATGCATTGTTCAGGTGACAGATATGCTCCACAGACATTTAAACACGCTTCTGGACATTTCTTACTGACAGCAATCCATGCAACAACAGCAGCTGCTCGTGCAAATGAGCAGACATTTCAGTCTCGGATACCCACCCGTGCAAGACAGGTTTGTGGCAAGGCCTAGGAAGTCTCTTAACAACCCTTCAAGAGCCAGCCCATTGCAACAACCAACCACCTCACAGTGTCTCCCACGACACAGGGGACAGCAGTGATTCCAGCCGCTTCTTTCACTAGCACCAGACTTTGAAGTAAGCAAATAAGTGAATCCAATTGCCGGCATGACTTCTGAAGTTGTGCTATCGCTTCCTCCGAGCTATTTATGTATCATGACATTCCTGAGTACTAATGCCTTGGTGTTCTGCACTTCCCTTTGATCACGTCGTAATGAAGTAGTTCCTGGTTTGACATAACCACTTTATCATGACATTGTCAGAGAGTGTGGAAAAAGCAAAAGTTCCAAAGATTTTACTAGTCATGTCTCAATGTGCATATATACACAAGAAGAGAGGTGTTGAATCAAAAGTCATATTTGCATTATTTGCAAAATAGTAAGCTCTTATTAGGAATTCTCACATTGCAACCAATTTCACTTCAGACTTCATTTTAAAGGCTGTTTTAGAAATAAAGTTTTATTTTTAAATATGTATACAATAAGAATATATATCTTTATATTTATAGAAACTACTTGTTTATATACTATATAGAATTTATATTTATATTTGTGTATATTTTAAAATATATATTAAATAAGACAAGCCACAGCACATCAGGTCAAACACTAATGTGGCCATACACTGATATAAGAACTAAATATTATTACTAATATTTTCTTAGCACTTTTGGAAGTAGGAAGTCATTTGCATTTAACTGCACAAGTAAAACTCAAGACTTGAGAGGAAGAACGCTGTGTGCACCACTGAATGTTTTTTCAAAATTCAGGTTTTATAATATTGCTACTTATTTCTTCCCTCTTTTTCCATTATTTCCCAGGATTAAAGTTGTTTAAATGTTACTATTCACTGAAAATGAAAATAGGGGAGAAGACCAATTGTTATGTGATTTATGGTCTCTTATAAAAACAGATATATCAGTAAAACTTCATAAACAAAAGGGGTTTGAATCATTTTGCATCTTGGTGAAAAATCAAACACCTGGTTTTAAGAAATTATCAAAGTTCAGTTCTGCTTCCAGGTTGGATAAAAACAGGTTAAAATACCAACATTTGTCATTAAATATATTACTGCAATATTTCAATTTAGACATGATGGAACAGTCTAGGACTTTTTTGAGTTTTGATGGAAATAAACCATTTCAATATTCATTAATCAATTTTTATTCAGTGTGTTAAATAGAACTGCAATGTGCTCTTTCAAGCTGATTGAGGTGAACATTAAGCTTTATTCACTATAGTGTAGGGATGCTCTCTAGGACTGCTGAATTGGGGTTTCATGCTTTTACTGTTCTTCCATGTGGGATGTGTTTCCTGCTCACCCTCTAAAAAAAAAATCACTGATCGTACCCAGAAAACAGAAAGCACACTCTCCTCACTCCCTGAACTTTTTTTGAAAACTACGGAGAGAGTAATATCTCTTTGAGTTGATGTTTAGGATGCTACTTTGAATCTTTCAGTCTTCCCACCCTTTCTGAAGAACATAACCTATCTTAGATGAGGAACCAGCAATAACAGCCATCCTCAGAAGAGCCTGAGTGAAGAAGGCACCTTACAGGACATACAGCCTACATATAGAGAGGTGGATTTAGATAGATTGGATATTCTTTGAAGATTTTCCAAACCAGACAAAGGAGAAAAGGCAGTGCTTCCATGAAATGTCCTGAAACTCCTTTTGTCAGCTTCACTGACTGGGTAGGAAATTTGAACAGGTTTATTTAGGAGTACAGCATTGACCTGCTCTGCCAAGGAAAAAAAAAAACAACAAAACCTCCCCCCAAAAATACCAAACCCAAAACAAAAGTCATCTTGAGGGCAATCACATGCCATGTCCGTGACAACCAGGGGATCAGGCCCAGCCAGCATGGATTTGTGAAAGGCAAGTCCTGCCTGACCAACCTCATCTCTTTCTATGACCAGGTGACCCGCCTGGTGGATGAGGGAAAGGCTGTTGATGTAGTCTACCTAGACTTCAGCAAAGCCTTTGACACTGTCTCCCACAGCATTCTCCTGGAGAAGCTGGCAGCCCATGGCCTGCACAGGTACACTCTTCGCTGGGTTCAAAACTGGCTGGATGGCCGGGCCTAGAGAGTGGTGGTGAATGGAGT
>VWZZ01003256.1:253590-355162 GCA_013399095.1 Psophia crepitans
TGGCCAGCAGGAGCAGGGAGGTGATTGTCCCCCTGTACTCAGCCCTGGTGAGGCCGCACCTCGAGTACTGTGTCCAGTTTTGGGCCCCTCACCACAAGAAAGACATCGAGGCCCTGGAGCGTGTCCAGAGAAGGGCAACGAAACTGGTGAAGGGGCTGGAGCACAGGTCTGATGAGGAGCGGCTGAAGGAACTGGGCTTGTTTAGTCTGGAGAAGAGGAGGCTCAGGGCAGACCTTATTGCCCTCTACAACTACCTGAAAGGAAGTTGTGGTGAGCTGGGGGTTGGCCTCTTCTCGCAGATAACTAGTGACAGGACAAGGGGAAATGGCTGCAAGTTGCGCCAGGGGTGGTTCAGGTTGGAGATTAGGAGAAATTTCTTCTCTGAAAGGGTGGTCGGGCATTGGAACAGGTTGCCCAGGGAGGTGGTGCAGTCACCGTCCCTGCGGGTGTTTAAGGAAAGGTTAGGCGCAGTACTGAAGGACACGGTTTAGTGGTTAATAGGTGGGGAGGGGGGATGGTTGGACTAGATGATCCTTGAGGTCTCTTCCAACCTTAATGATTCTATTCTATTCTATTCAAAAAAACCCCAAAACCCAAAAAAGGCAGCTAAATTCAACAGCCTGGATTACATCTCCTGTAAAAAGAAAAGGAAGCCCTTATAATAAAAGGAACAGTTCTCAGGTTCTTTCTTAGTAGCATATTAATTCTCATTCCAGCTTCGGCTGGAGTAGGAAGGGAAGCATATTGGCTACTTTATTGAGAATGAGACAGAGATACTAATTACTATCAGGCAAATGATACTTCAAATCAGACACATGACTCAGAGGGCAAGACAGTAACCTAATGAGCCAACCACCACTGTGCGCAAGAAAATAAAGCAAATCTGGATAAAATTATATACCTCTGCCAACCTTTTTATTTCTAATAAAGATCAAATATTACTACAGAAAAATTTTAATTGTCTGGCTTAAACTTCTCTTCTATAAGCATCATGTCAGAAATGTATGTTCAACATGTATATGCAGACTTCACCAGCACTCAAATTTTCTTCCAATTTTTTTTTTACACTTTGATGAATAGTGCATATTACTTTTTTTTTTTCTTTGAAAGTAGTAGCAACCACATTACACTGGAAATGAATGATCTGTGCTTAGGAAGCAGTCCTAGCTGAGCATAAAATCACAGAACAGATCATGTTGGAAGGCATCCCTAGGCATCACCTAGGCTCCCATCCCTGCTCAAAGAAGTGTCAAGGAGATCAAGACTGGGTCCAGAATAATTCTGAATATCTCCAGGGATAGAGACTCCACAATTTCTCTGGGCAACCAGTTTCAGTGTTCGACAAACCTCACAGTAAAACAGTGTTTTCCCATATTACGTGGAACATCCTGTATTTCAGTTTACGTCAATTGCTTCTTGTCCTTCCACTGAGCACCACAGAGAAGAGTCTAGCTGCATCTTCTTTATACCCTCTCATCATTTACTTATACACACTGATAAGATCCCCCTGAGTCTTCCCTCCAGGCTGAACAGATCCAGATCTCTAAGCCTCACCTCATATGTGAGATGTTCCAGTCCCTTCAACAACTTTGTTGCCCTTCTCTGGACTGGACCCAGTATGTCCATGATTCTTTTGTACTGAGGGGGGACAGTGCTGAACACAGCACTCAGATGTGTCTCATCAGAGCTGATTAAAGGAGAAGGATCACCTTATTCACCTGCTGGTAATCTTCCTAATGCAAATCAGGATGCTGTTTGCCTGCTTTGCTGCAAGGCCACATTGTCAGCTCGTGTTCAACTTGTGTTGCACCACAACAATCAGGACCTTTTCTGCAATGTTGCTTTTCCATTGGACGACCCCTCCAGTTGCCTGGATTGGTGCATGGAGTTACTCCTCCAAAGGAGCAGGACTTGTCATTTCCCTTTGTCGAATTTCATGAGGTTCCTCTCTGCCCACTTCTTCAGCCTCTTAAGGTCCTTCTGAATGGCATCTGGTGGATCAACCACTTCTCCCCATTTTGTATTGTCTGCAACCTTACTGAGGGTGTATTCTGTCCCATCATCCAGGTCATTAATGAAGATTTCAAACAATATTGGCCCTAGTCTACCTCTAGTGACCAGCTTCCAGCTGGTCTTTGTGTCACTGATCACTACCCTTCGAACCCAGCTGTTCGGTTATGAGCCTACCTTGCTGTCCTTTTACATAGTCTGTACTTCATCAGTTTGTTTGTAGAATGTTATGGAGGACAGTGTTCAGTCTTGTCGAAGTCAAGATACATGATGTCCTCTGCTTCCCCCTTGTCCAATGAACTGGTAATTTTTTCTCAGAAGCCCTGATCAGGTATGACTTCTCCTTCATAAACTCCTGATGACTGTTCTCAGTCATTACCTTCTCCTTCATGTGTTTGGAGAGTTTCCAATGTTATTTACTCCACCACCTTCCAAAGGATCAAGGTAAGGCTGAGAAGTCTGAAGTTCCCTACATCCTTCTTCTTCAAGCCACCCAGTCCTTAGGAATTTCCTCCAGTGGCTCTGAGCATTTGTATCAAAATCAATTGCTGCTGTGAGATTTTAACCTTGACCTTAAAAATATCTTGTATTTTAATGCTTTAGTTGAAACACCATGAGGATCAAAAAAAAAACTCAAGAAGATGATTGCAATTACATACTTAGCAAAATTAATTTTAAGAAAGCAGTAGTCTAGAGGTCAAAAATAGGGAATAAATTGGCTGAGAGATAGATTCAAATTTACAGGGTATGAGAAAACTCACCCTACCTTAAGGAAGTAGCCAAGTATCTCAATTCTCAGTAGTTTTACTGAGGATATTGTGGAGGACATGACTGATTGCACTGGAGCAGAGAAGAAGGGAGAAAAATTCAAATAAGACCTAGAGAATTAAAAAACTATGGCTAAAAATTTCTGAATCAAACCAGATTGCAAACATCTGGGAAATGTGACTTAATGAATGAAAATAGCCAACAATTAAGAACAGAGCATAGTTTTTCTTTGATGGAGTGGCTTGCTTGGTGAAAAAGGGGAAAGGAGTGGTCATGACATTATTACAAGCAAGCTACAGAGATATGATCTAGCTTTAATCATCCATGAAATCATAAAACTCAGAAATCTTTTGCAACAGCCCACAGTCTACATGTGACTGCTCCTGGAATGTTCCCAAGACCTGGAGACCCTAACCAGACTCAAATGCTATTTTTCTGTAAGGTCATGTTGCAAAAGGGAAACTAGTACCCTTATGAGGATGGCTTTGTGCAGAGCTCTGGATGTAGAAGATATTCCAGATTTGGAGGCAACAATATTCCTAGTCCTTTCAGCAGAGCATTTCCTGCTTTGGCTGTTTCAGCAGCTCCTCTTACTGGCTGAAATCCTGGGATCATAGAATATCCTGAGTTGGAAGGCACCCATAAGGATCATCAAGTCCAACTCCTGGCTCCACACAGGACCAGACCAATCAGAGTAAATGACTCAGAGCATCATCCAGACGCTTCTTGAACTCAGCCAAGCTCAGTGCTGTGACCACCTCCCTGAGAAGCCTGTTCCAGTGACCCACCAGGCTCTCAGTGAAGAGCCTTTTCCTGATATGTAACCTAACCCTCCCCTGCCACAGCTTCATGCCATTCCTGCGGGTTCTGTTGCTGGTCACCAAAGGGAGTAGATCAGCACCTGCCCCTTCACTCCCCCTCAAATCTTTGGCTTATTCCATAATATGGCAGAAGAGATTTATGCATATTTTCAGAATTAGGCCTTTGTTCATGTCACCAGTGCAGCAGGATTCTAAGATGATCCATACTGATATAGAAATTTTTGAAATAGGAAATTAAATTGTTTAGATATTGAAAATTAATCACTGTAGCCTTTCTCAAATTTGGATCACAGCATTTCACTGTATCACCCAAACTGCTCATCCCTGACAAATGTCATCTACACTTAGACTTTCAAAATACCACTATCTTCCCCCACGCTCACCTTCCTCAAACTTTCATCCATTCTTGGATCAGAACATGAAGCAATGGCACAGGTCAACAAGAGATCATGAGCCACTCTCTTCTGAACCCAGCTCAACAGACAAGCATCAGCGAGCTTGCCATTTGGAAGTATTTGTTCAAAGCACTTGTTAGTAAGAGCACAGCTGGCTGCAGCTCCAGGAATTACCTCTAGGACATCTGGCTTCATGCCCAACCTCTCCATGTAAACTTCCCTGAAAATACAACACCAGAAAGTATAAAAACGTATTGACTTGTCTGCAGAAAAGATTTGCAGGCTGTTTGCTTTCCTGTAAAGTAAAAAATAACAAGGTTGATGTGAGCAAACAGAAAGACACAAAGAAGCTAAGACCTGTCAATAAAAAGACAAAGCATTATTCAGCTGAAAGTCATTCCACTGGGGATTATCTCTAAAAGCAAGCTTTGTTTTTGACATCATGGTTTAAAAAGTCACTTGAACTTTTCTTAAAAAATGTGATTCTTTACAAGAGAGGATCAGAGAGCATCTCACAGCAGTTATTTCATTAACTGAAAAATCATCCAGTAGTTGTGCATGTATGAAGAGCAAAATTTCATGCCTGTGATGCTTACATCACTGGGGACCCCAGACTTAAACTGCCCAACCAACTACTAATTTGAATTTTCTTACAGTTCCTGCATTGGGGAAACAAGTTTACCCTTGCAAAGTGAGCCAAACAGTGTTTCTGCGCTGGGGTAATTCTACTTTGTATTCAGTGCTACCTCTGCCAAAGATTTTAATCTCAAACAATAGATCTTATTGCTGAACAGTAAGCTAGTGAATGAAAGTCAATACAGCTCCACTTCACACACTGCCTTTGATTAAAGGCAATTAGAAGACAAAGGCAGGGACTGGGAGAATGAAGAACTGCTCACTGTAGGAGAGAATCAGATTTGAGGCCATCTAAGGAACCTAAAGTTGCACAAGTCATGGGACCTCATAAGCTGCATCCACGGTTCCCAATCAGTGACGAGTGGCGTTCCTCAGGGGTCAGCACTGGGACCAGCACTGTTTAACATCTTTGTCAGCGACATGAACAGTGGGATGGGGTGCACCTTCAACAAGTTTGCCAATGACACCAAGCTGTATGGTGCGGTTGACACACTGGAGGAAAGGGAAGCCATCCAGAGGGACCTTGATGGGCTTGAAAGGTGGGCCCATGAGAATTGCATGAAGGTCAGCAAAGCCAAATGCAAGGTCCTGAACCTGGGACGAGGCAACCCCAAGCACAACTACAGACTGGGTGGGGAATGGATCAAGAGCAGCCCTGAGGAGAAGGACTTGGGGGTGATGATTGATGAGAAGCTCAACATGAGACAGCAACGTGCACTAGCAGCTCAGAAAATGAACCATGTCCTGGGCTGCATCAAAACCAGCGTGGCCAGCAGGTCGAGCGAGGGGATTTTGCCCCTCTAGCCTACCTTTGTGGGACCCCCACCTGGAGTACCGTGTCCAGCTGTGGAGCCCCCAGGACAAGAAAGGCATGGAGCTGTTGGAGCAAGTCCAGAGGAGGGCCACAAAGATGACCAAAGCACTGGAACACCTCTCCTGTGAATGCAGGCTTCAGAGAGAGTTAGGGTTGTTCAGCCTGAAGAAGAGAAGGCTCCGGGGAGACCTAATTATGGCCTTCCGGTACCTAAAGGGGGCCTACAGGAAACATGGAGAGGGGCTGTTTACCAGGACAGGGAGTGATAGAAGAAGGAGTAACGGGTTTAAACTAAAAGAAGGAAGATTTAGATTAAATGTTAGGAAGAAATTCTTTCCTGTGAGGGTGGTGAGGCACTGGAACAGGTTGCCCAGAGAAGCTGTGGAGGCCCCATCCCTGAAAGTGTTCAAGGCCAGGTTGGATGGGGTTTTGGGCAACCTGGTCTAGTGGAGGGTGTTCCTTCCCATGGCAGGGGGTTTGGACCTAGATGGTCTTTGAGGTCCCTTCCAACCCAAACCATTCTATGAAATTGTGTTCCTCTATATCAAGATGTAACTAACAATAATATGTAACTAACAACTAGAAGTGGAGAAAGCCATACCTCTAATTACTACAATAAAATCATGCCTTTAGGTGTAATTCATATTTCATATGGTGTCCCATATTGCTTTGTCTCATGGAAGTAGGAAGATCAAAGTTATCTAAGTATCTGAATTTAGAAAAACTGGAAAGAGGCCTGATATTTGTCAACATGGATTTGACTACCTATATACAGCTGCAAAGATACCACTGGATTTCAGAAGTTGTCGGGATAGTACAACTTCATAAAACATCTAACCTACTCTATACAAATCAGCAACCAAAATCTATAGAACCTGAAACAAACATCTGAGTGATGGAGTTTTAGTTCTCAGAGTTTCCAAACATAGTTCTTAAAAAAAAAAAAAAAAATCCTTTGCCTTAGAATTTCTAGACCACTGTACAGGTGCTGAGCTTACTTACCATGAGGAAGCAGTTTTTTGCAAAGACTGCTGAAAATCTTTTCTTTCTAACCAAAATTCCAACCTATTAACTTAGCTATTTTTCCCCAAATGTGGCAAAAGTTAGTAATGCGGTGGGGGATGTTCCAGGAGGCTCTGTGACCTTCATAGCTGCATCTGCCCCTTATCAGTTATTATCTGCAACGTCTTGACAGCATTCTGCATCATACCTCTTCTGTGAAAGAGAGAAACTAAAGCTAGGAACAGCTGTAGAACTGGCAGATGCCAAGGTACTGCTACTTTTCATGACAAATATCCAAACCAACAAAAAATAAAATTGACAATAAAACTGACAAGAAAATAACCTTGAAACTTCTCTTCCATTTGAACTAAACACGTTGTGCTTCAAGAAATGCCACTTCTCTTGGTTTTGCTTCCAATTTTCAGTAACTGCTGCGTTTTCTGGATTTGCCTTTATCAAAAACAAAAATACAGAGAAACTGTAATTAAAGACTGTTTTTGCAATCTTCTAAATCGGCTATTGACTAGAAGGCAGCAGAGATCTCATGAGGCAGTAAAATCTGTTTAACTTGTAGTCTTACAGGCAATAAAGCATGATTTGATAAATAATAATAATAAAAAAGGAATACAGGAGATTACCTTAACATTAAATCACTATTTGAGAATAAATGTCTTATAAAACATGATAGCCCTTATTCCATAATAATTAAAATGATAATCAGTATTTTTGTCTTCAAATATTATAAACAAAGTATCTACTGTTATAATTAGTGAATGAACTGACTCATGACTAAAAAGAATTTGATCACTGTTGCAGGTTGTGCTATTAAGGTCAACTGACTTAAAAATGAAATGAAGTATGCATGTAGCTATATTCAGTAAATGTACAGTTTGTTATCAACACATTTATAAAAGATATTAATAAATTGTATTAGAATAGATTATTTTTCATGTTATTAAAAAAGTAATTAAGAGTAATCTGTGATTGGGTATAATTAGTATTATCAAGAAACTATTAACAGTATTAAGAAAGCTATTGTTCTACTGTGAAGCCAAGATTTCTATTCTTTTCAAAGTGGAAAGCCTAGAAGATATGATATTTTATTCAAAGTAATTACATGTATATTAGAGCATATCTTCTCATTGTAAGGACAATTTAAATCGAAGAGATGCCAAATTCAAATTAAGTGAAAAAAATATTGCTACTTTCAGGCAATTTATAGCCATTCTGCACTGCCCAGAAAATATTACACAGAAGAGATCCTAAAGTTGTACATCACTTTTCAGGAAAGCCATTCCTCCTTTTGCACTCCAGGATGCTACACATTTGTTTCCCTAGTGATTAAGTTAATGCCCAGCAGAAACTGGCTGCTATTGATGTCTTGAGCTAATCTGTGCCCGTTGTTATTATAACCCTAGCCAATGTTTAATTTATGGTCTAGTAATACTTAGAGGGTACAAACAGATGGGAGCCCACTGTAGTCTTTCATGCATATACTTACAGACAGACAGTCCCTCTGCTTAAGGTCATACAAAAATGAGTTCCTTATTCAGAAAGAGATCTTAGAAGGAAGATTGCAGTGTTTCATAAGGCCTTATTAAAACCAATGAAGGTCTATCACATACAGCTCACCATGGCTCTTTGATAGCAGAAGAAAAGTGAGGTGAAATCAACCAGTTATCTTTACTGTGACAAGTAACAGAGTCTGTTGTCAAGGCTAGCTGATACTCCTCAACATAAAACATGGATTTCTGTTTGTGTATAGTTTTACCACATTTTAATAATACTTTCGATCTCACATTGAAATCTGAAAAAAAAACCCAAAACAATTTAAACATATTCATCCAACTCTGAAGACAAACAAACGGGAAGCTAAACTGCTGTGCTTATTCCTAAATCTTTTTCTTTCAAGAAATTTGAGGCAGGGATTAAAATACTGGTGGAGTTGGATTTTGAGTCAGTGGTGTATATTTAACTATCTCTGCAAAGATACCTATAAAAAATACCAATACCAAAAATGACTAATAGAATAGGTGATGAAACCTATATTCCTGCAAATTGTAGGATCCCCTTCCAGAGACTTCAACACAAGAGTGAGCAAGACTTCTTCTGATTGAAAATACAGAAAGGAAACCAGTCAGCAATGAAGGCACATGGAGAGCATTAGAAAAATAAAACTGGCTGAGGAGGAGAGAGACTGAAACCAGAGGAGTAAAAGGAAAGTGACAGTGATAGAAACAACAAGCAGTAAGCTTCAAAACAGGGCCATAGTCTGGGGGATGTAACCAGCATTAAGAGTAGGGGAAGAAAGCAAGGAAAGTGAATGGGGCTGGGCAGGGATCAGAGAAAAAATGCATAACTGTGATACTGCAAACAAGAAAAACACCAAATAAAGACACTTGCAAATGCAGATCCTGAAAAGGACTGAATCAGCAGGCTGGGAAATATTAGGTTTCAAAATTTCCTTAGGCAAATAGCATCCAACATCCTTTCTGGAAGTGGGAAGGAGGAGGTATGCACATTCTAGAGTCACATTCTCTGTGTGACCTGCTTACAACAGCAGCTTTGTCTCCTAGACATGAACTGCTTTCATTTTTAAAAAGTAGCAATTGTCCATGGCCCAAAAATTAGATATTGTTTGTATATAATTGACTCCATTTGTCATCAGTTTAATTTGTAGCAGGGCTTTGTCAAAATACTTCACTCCAGCTTTTCCTAAAGGTTGAGTGTTATGCTTTGATCATACAGAAATATCTATTTTTGCTGGGTTTGTGGGTATTTGCATCCATAGTACATGTCTATTCAGAGGCCCGGACCAGTGTTCTACTGCATTATTATCCACACAAACAAGTAGATTGTACTGTGTCCACCAGAAACAAGTGAATCCTGCTTTCTGGTGGATTACTTTACTGTGATTAAATGACTTTTAAATTTTAGAATGTGCGAGGCTCACTCATAGCTGGGAGTGTAATGAGAGCTCTTGCTAATAACACATAAATTCCTTTTTCCCATAGTCCAGGAAAGACTTGCCTCTTTACCATGCTGCCTTATCTTCATAAAACATTCAGAATCTGAACGATCTCCTCCCCCTTGCCTGGTCCAAGTAAAGTAGCTCTAAATCTGCAAAGGACTGGTATGGAACAGGACAGCTGAACAGCTGGATTACCTGAGCCTTGTTTCCATAGAAAAACAGGCTGAGAAGCCATGACTTGTATTCAAAGGCTGTGACAGAAATTGAGTTGACGTCCAGGACGGTTTTTGCTTTTGAGGTAGACAACTGAGATTTTACAATATAAATGCCAAAATCTAATTTTGTATGGAGCTATTGATAAAACAAGAAAAAACATTTTCACTAAAAGTACAACATAATAATGTCCGCTGACAGTTTCAGAAGTGATGCTACATATATTCATTTAGTGACTTCAGCTTCAGCTGCTGTCTACCTAAAATATTGGTTCTAAGAAAAAGGGCCAAAAAAGTAGAAAGAGTCTAATAACCACAGGTTCTTTTTCTTTGCCCCTCATTATAGTCTCAGAAAGATGCAGAATCTGTATGGAGCTGCTTAAAAACCTTAGATTTGCCAGGTTTCCCATGAGGGTATGATAAGGCATCAAGTAAGACAGACACGCATGTATATAGTTGCTTTACAAATCTCTTTTCTCTAAGAGGTTTAGTTCCATTTAAAAAAACAAAGGTTTATAATGTCCTTAATCACTATACACTGCTTCTCAGTTTCCTAGAAATAGCAATGACAGGTGTCAGTATTCAAATCCAGAATATAGATGAACACTATTTTAAAGGAAGACAATCTCATGGAAGGAAAAATCCCAACATTTCTAAACTTGGATAAAGAACAGAAAAAGATAATCAAAAGGATATAGTCAGAGATCAGGAAGGTGATAAGGGTACAAGCATCCCTATTGCCGTCTTCAAAAAGATCATATAAAAAACCAAATTACATCTAATATTTGTCATTTATAAAACATAACATGTTCAGATTCACTAATGCCAAGCCTTTCCAAAGCAAATTACTCATATTTAAATGGTTATCAAATAAAATTGCAAGGGAAAGCTCTGCAGTCCAGAGAGATTTGTTATCAGGATGTTGGTCTTCTCTTTCTACAAATAGATTAAGAACTCTCTAACAGGAAAGTTCACTTATGTCTGCTTACATGCATTATTAAAAATGAATCCTTTGATACTCATTGATGTTGATAGCATCAAAGAAATTAAGAGGAGCTAATAGTCAGGGTTTTGTTCTGAAGAGTGGTCTATCACTGAAACCAAACTCAAAGACAGGTTAAACTCAGAATATGCCTTAAAGTATTTGTCAAAGTACATAGCAGGGGCTGACATATCTAGCTAATTCCTGATTAGAAAATAATAGTTTTACAAGAAAAGTATAAGGAATAAGTAATGAAAAGAGATATTTGCAACAGGTTGTTCCATAAAGACTGCCTGTTTGAAATGTTGGGAAGTAGCCCTGGAAGCAAAATTCACAGAGTGTGTGAAAGTCTCAAACTTGTATAAACAGTAGATGCATTGGTAGGCAAAATATATCAAATATTATAAATATAATATGGCATCAGTTTATTATGACTCTTTGTCCAGATCACATGATCTCTGCCTCCTTGCTTTATTACAACAACCCATTATTTATACCAGGACAATAGTTATGAACAAAAGCTGCCAGTAAGGGCTGAACCAAAGCAAATATGGCACAAAAAATTCTAATCTAAACAAAGTAATTGGTTTCCTTGAAACTGTAGCAGTCACTGCCCATGATCACCTATCACTGACCACCTTTTCAGAAGTGATCTACAAGGAAAAAACCACCCAAACCCAAAACATTTGCCCATAACAACTGAAATGGCCTGTGATATTAGACCATTACTAGCTGTAATCTCTAATGCATGAGGAAAGTTCAGCTGTACAGCAGTGAACAATACACAGCCAAGTATCTTGCAATTATATATGTCTATGAACAATTACAAAACCTGCATAACTAGACTTAATGTACTGTAAATTCATTCACTTTATAATGACTGGTTTGGTGTTGGAATTATTAAGGTAGTAACTGAAACATTCAGTAGGGTTGGGAATATACAGGAAAAGTGATGTATCCGACATCCTCAGACTTGTATTCAAATGTCTGTGTCTAAATTAGAATGCAAACTAACTGGACAAGTCTCAGCAAAAAAACCCAAACAAATAAACCGAACCAAACAGAACAAAACAAAACAAAACACCCCAAACAGATTAACTGTTAAGGTTATAGTAATAGTCCAAGTTATTCTAAGTTATTTTATTTCAGAAATTCACTTTCCCAGAACAAATTTTCCAAACGGTACACATGGCCATGCAGAGATTTCTGCCCTAATGCCACAAACGAAAGAACAGTTGGGTTTCTTATGCAGAACCTTCACATTCCGTGGGATGTGCGGGTAGTTCAAACTTGAATCTAGATCTCAGGCCTCAGTGAGAACTCTCTTGTTAACTAAATTTATTTTTATGAGACATCAGGCTATTACAAACCGGTACTGTAGTCTGTTATTTTTTTCTTTCACTTTCTAAATTGTGCAGATTTATTTATTTTTATTATTTTTTTCCTAGATACTGCATTCTAGATGGAAGGATGCTGTATGACTGGCTCTGCTTCAATAATTCACTTTGTGATAGTAACTACCAGTAAAGTGAGAACTTTCTCTGTGCATTGGCTAAGATAAGGTCCCGTGATAGCGCAGACAGCCTATATTTTATCCAAGCTAATGTGTTGTTAATATATAGATATGATCTAAAAGGAATTTCTTATTCAGATTACCCAGTGAAGCTAACCAAGGCACAAAGCCGTCTTGTGCTTACCACTTCACACCAGCAAAGAAACACCAGCTCTCAAAACCGGGGCCACTGGGCAACACTTTGCAGGTGCCCAATGGCTCTGTACAGTCAACTCAGGGCCTGAAACTGAATCTGCAGGTGAGTTCATATGGGGGCAAAACCAATTGTGTTCGCATGGCACTGTACCTGAGCTTAAACGTTGCCAAACCACCGCTGCAGGGTGCCGGCAGTGACGGTAGTGTTTCTGCAGCCGGGGCACAACTCACCTGAAACCCAGATGCATTGCTTGCAGGTAATTCAGCTGGTTGTGTGTGTAGTACAAGAGCGTAAAACTTCACTGTTCCTTGCCAAGTTTATTTCTCAGCTGTGTCCCCTTCCTTCTCACCGTAGGTAAAGCCCACTCCCAAGCTACTGATGACAAACCACAGAACAGACCTTCTCAGCTCTTACAAACTGTCATCACACTCACTTTCCTTTCGTTCTCCTCTTCCTCATTCCTTTACTTCCCCCTTTTTAGTGCACTGTTGTCTGCTTGCTCTCTCCTCTGCTGTTCCTCCTCTGCTTCCCCTCAGAGAGATACTATTATGCCAATAGAAAAGTGTTTGTGTGAGTACATATTATCACCCTGCCTGCAGGAATATGTCTCAGAATAAAATCTATTTTATCAGCACCTTTTGCATCTGTACTAAGTAAAATGGTAACCAATAAATGCTCTTCTCCCTCTCCCTTGTTTCTCTTTCCTTTCCTTGTTTTTAATCTCCTCCCTGTCTCTCTCTCCTTTCCAATATCAAAATACCTGGAAAACTCTGTGTTTGACAATTTTGTTCTGCATAGCAGAGGTCAGATTAAATTGCTTACGCAGCGTAGAAACCTCACGTTGCCCATCATTAGTCCAGGATGAAAGAGGGGGCAGGACCTATCCAATGAACCTTTATGAAGGGAACAGACTTGTATGCCAATTACGACCTGTATTATTCCCATTCTTATTCTCTTTCTCAGTTTGCATAGATCATATTAACTATGGCTGATCCTCCACATTTTTTCTGGTTTTCATTTCCTCTAAAAATTTGCAAGAACAGTTAGTTGTTGCATCCAAATGCAAGACTGACAAAATAACACTGTGGTGTAAGGATTTGGGGAAAACCGGCTGTAAGTAAAAAACCCAAACAGAAGTGAAGCTCAGAAAAAAATACATGCAGAATTTATGTTTCATTAGCCTCATATTTTTTAATACTAAAGCAACATGGCTATATATGTACACAGAGTCTTATCATTTCCCAAATTTTATGTCAACCAAAACAGGAATTTTATCCAATAAAAACAAGGATTTATGTATTAACGACACCAAAATATGTGAATTAGAAGAAATTTATTAAAGATTGCAGACTGAAGTACTTTAAAAGATAGTAAAAGTGAGTACTGGGGTTAACTAATGATCTTATTTTGACTTTCTTGAGGCTTTACAAGCGACCTTTCATTCACTTGACTACTTACTTTTTTATCCCAGGATCCACCCCAGGGCACAACTGTGCATGAAATAGAACTCTACACAGCTAACTATATTCACTGAACAAGAGCCTGGGCATGAGCTTAGAGGTCGGAGGGTAAGGGCAATCAAAAGAGAAATTTACAATTTGTTTCTTAATCCTACTATTATTTGGAGTTCTCTGTAGAAAATGGAAGAGTTTCAATAGGATGGAGTGAAATACACTAAGACTTAAATACACTCTCACCTCTTGGGGATGGAAGAGCTGTTTCAAAAGGATTTCAACCCAGACTCTAGCCACGCTAACTCAGCATTCTACCCATTGGGCTCTTTGGGAGGAAAAAAAAACCCCGAAGGATTATCTCTTTCATATTCTAAAAGCAAAATCAGCCTTTTCTTATGCATCTTACTAAAATATGTGGATATATGTGTTTAATTTCAGGAAGACTAAAATGTATTGTGTACTAAATTTGACCTGAAATTACAGGTTTGATCAATCTTAACCTGAAGTTTTTTGCAAATAGTTTGCTGGAAAGCATTTTCTCAGTCCTGCTGGGACTGGGAAAGTATAGGTTCAAAATCTGTATCTGTTAATCAGAGAAGGTAATGTCTATTTTAGTTAACTGTATCTGGCAAAAAAAAGAATCAAACTATCAATAATCTTAATCTGGATACTTAATCTGGATTTTATAGAATAGTATGCCCCAGACTTCATGTTACCATTTTAATCTATAGTGTACTAAACACTTTCAGAATGCAGGTGGTTTCTAACAACTTATTTCACCTAATGTCTGTCCTACCTATTTGTAAACCCCACTGCACTCTCTGCTTACACAGACTGATATAGGAGGGTCTTGTTCTCAGGAATTTCTATTCACTCCCTTAATTAACATAATTAACTGTATCTGTGAAACCCAGAAGAATAGTCTCTATCACTCTGAAAAATGATAATTTGCTCATCTCACTGTCATGGATATATTTTACCTTCGTTTTTAGGCTCAGGCTATGAAGTTTTACTCATTAAGATTTTAAAGTATAAATAAATAATAAGGTATGCAAAAAACCAGGGAATTCCTGGGTCCTGGTCCTCTAAGAATTGTCTCCTGCATCTCTGAAAGAATATTACCAACTGGAGAAGATCCTTTCACTCTTCTTTGCATTTCCTTGAAATAAATATTTAGAAATTTTAATTGGATTGTGCCATACTGGAATAATTTAGGAGACTAAGGAATTGAGTATGTAGTTGATTTAATTAAAACACACAAATTACACAGTATTGCAACCAAATGAATACCAAGTATGATGTATAATTTGTGAATTACAGATATGCATATGTTAAATCATATCACACTCTGGACTTTTTTTCCATTCAAATGTTAGCTGATGGCCAGCAGCTATTTTAGTACTAAAGCTACTAAAATATCCAATATTGGGAAAAAATGCACTCATTAAAAATCTTTTCATAATATTTCTTAAAGCCTGCAAAGGAAACCATTTCCTCCCTGCCTCCACTTTAGATTTTATCTTTCTGGATGAAACTAAACAGAAAATCTAAACTGAAAGTTTACAAACACAAGGATCTAAAATAAGCTGAACTTCATGCAACACCGTAAGACAATCTTAAGTGAAAGAATCAGAACTACACTCCGCTACAGCGAAGAAAACATTCAATAATGTCACCTATGGTTGTCACCACAGTTCTGGTTTGTTGTTTTCTTTTTTCTTAATGCCAGAAAAATAAGTTAAAGGTGGCCACGAAATTAAACACAAAAAATGGCAGCTTTGTTTTGGGATTTTTTTGTTGTTTTTTCCACAGAATTATAAAATGGTTTGGGTCAAAAGGGACCTCAAAGACCATTTTGGCATCCAACTCCCCCGCAGTGGGCAGAGATACCCTCCACTAGACCAGGTTACTCAAAGCCCCATCCAACCTGGTCTTACACACTTAGAATAGAATCATTAAGGTTGGAAGTGACCTCAAGGATCATCTAGTCCAACTATCCCCCCACCACCTATTACCCACTAGACCACGTCCCTAAGTACCACATCTAACCTTTCCTTAAACACCCTCAGGGATGGTGACTCCACCACCTCCCTGGGCAACCCGTTCCAATGCCCGACCACCCTTTCAGAGAAGAATTTTCTCCTCATCTCCAACCTGAACCTTCCCTGGCGCAACTTGCAGCCATTTCCCCTTGTCCTGTCACTAGTTATCTGCGAGAAGAGGCCAACCCCCAGCTCACCACAACTCCCTTTCAGGTAGTTGTAGAGGGCAATAAGGTCTGCCCTGAGCCTCCTCTTCTCCAGACTAAACAAGCCCAGTTCCTTCAGCCGCTCCTCATAAGACCTGTGCTCCAGCCCCTTCACCAGTTTCGTTGCCCTTCTCTGGACACGCTCCAGGGCTTCGATATCTTTCTTGTGGTGAGGGGCCCAAAACTGGACACAGTACTCGAGGTGCGGCCTCACCAGGGCTGAGTACAGGGGGACAATCACCTCCCTGTTCCTGCTGGCTACACTATTCCTGATACAGGCCAGGATGCCGTTGGCCTTCTTGGCCACCTGGGCACACTGCCGGCTCATGTCCAGGCGAGCATCAATCAGCACTCCCAGGTCCTTTTCCTCTACACAGCTTTCCAGCCACCCCGCTCCCAGCCTGTAGCGCTGCCTGGGGTTGTTGTGGCCAAAGTGCAGGACCCGGCACTTTGCCACATTAAACCTCATCCCGTTGGCCTCTGCCCAGCGATCCAACCTGTCCAGGTCCCTCTGCAGAGCCATCCTACCCTCCGGCAGATCGACACTTCCCCCCAACTTGGTGTCGTCTGCAAACTTACTGAGGGTGCACTCAATTCCCTCATCCAAATCATCAACAAAGATGTTGAACAGGATGGGCCCCAGCACCGACCCCTGGGGCACACCACTCACGACCGGTCGCCAGTTGGATTTGACTCCATTCACCACCACTCTCTGGGCCCGGCCATCCAGCCAATTATGAACCCAGCGAAGAGTGTACCTGTCCAGACCATGGGCCGCCAGCTTCTCCAGGAGAATGCTGTGGGAGACCGTGTCAAAGGCTTTGCTGAAGTCTAGGTAGACTACATCAACAGCCTTTCCCTCATCCACCAGGCGGGTCACCTGGTCATAGAAAGAGATGAGGTTGGTCAGGCAGGACTTGCCTTTCACAAACCCATGCTGGCTGGGCCTGATCCCCCGGTTGTCACGGACATGGCACGTGATTGTCCTCAAGATGACCTGCTCCATCACCTTCCCTGGCACCGAGGTCAGGCTGACAGGCCTGTAGTTCCCCGGATCCTCCTTGCGACCCTTCTTATGGATGGGTGTCACATTAGCAAGCCTCCAGTCATCTGGGACCTCTCCCGTCAACCATGACCGCTGATGGTTTCCAGGGTTTCGTTTAGTAGTATTATTTCTTTTCATTGAAATAACTCCTTCCGTATACTAAAGAAAGGTCAGGTCATCCTCTGTTTAGTTTTTAGTATGGAGTGCATGATAACTTGCCTCTTCCATCAGAATTGTCAACCTACATGAAAACATGAGAGTAAGGAAGCCTTTCTGGTGGGGTGCCTCACCAAATCCTCTTTTTTGCAGGCAGGTGTAAGTGAGACTATGCAGCTGCTTCAAACTTAAAACAAATTCCTTCATCCTGCATGGAATTTCCCAGCAGCTTCCACATTCTTATCAGTACTCAACCTTGGAGTCAAGCCCTTCAGCCAGGGGATGACAGATTCTGAAAACAAAGAGGTGATATTGTCATACCAGTAAGGAACCTGTGAACAAAGCACCAAATGGTTCTGGGTTACATTTTGAAGGCTGGATGGGAACTGATCAGTGTAATTTCCTCCTGGTTTCTTGAGGGGGTGGAGTGTGGGGCTGGGGCTTTTTTGGGCTCTCTATTCTTTTACTTAGCCAAGTCATCATGTGGTTGGCAAGGACATATGCTCCGTACTAGCATATTGCACAGAACCGCCCTTACTAGTGCCAAATATTACTGTGTTCTCTGAGCAGTCCATCCCCAACCACTCTAATAGCCAAGAGATAGCCACCAGGCAATGTGCTACTCAATTTGCATACTAGTGGTAGATTTTTACCATACAAAGGGAGAATAGGATGAGGAAAAGCGGCAGATGTGGAACAAGAATTGTAATCACAAGAACACACAAACAGCAAGTCCTTCTTAAAAAGTGAGAACCAATTTCTGAAATATTTGAAGAAAGGTTTGAAGAAAGTCCCACTATACAATTTTTTTTAAAAAATGTGATATTACAGTTGGATTGTCAGCTTATCATGGGTCTTTAAGAAATTGGATGGAAATGGAATGTTATCACTGGCTAACTAGCCAGTGGCATTACATGTCTTGCTCCTTCCTAGTACATATTTGATTCTATCAAATGCTCATAACCACACATAGAACTTAGCAACGATTTTTTTTGATTAGTCACATGATCAGATAGAGTAGTTTTTTGCAAAATCATGTAATCTTTATGGTACATATTTATTGCATAGTATTTTAAATATATAGTATATATTTACATTATACTATTTTTTTCCATTTATAGTTTGAAATATTTCCTTTAATTCAGAAAGGGTGCCATTGATTAACTAAGACAGGAAATGTTAAACTGCAGCAAAAAGAACTGGGGCCTAATTTAGTAGTCGATGAAAGCCATTACGTATCAATAACAGGATCTTGGGTTGTGTATCTGGAGAGCTTTCAGCTCATTAGAATTTTTACTTATTGCCAGGAAAAAATGACAGACTAGATATAACCAAGTATGGTAGTCAAGAGTAAAAGTGACTTCACAGATTACAAGGAAATAATAGTTGAAAGATTTTTTTTAAAATCGGTCCTAAAATCCAATGTAGATATTTAAATCCCTAAACATTCTGAAATGGTTTTTTTGGGGCTTTATTTTGGTTGTTTGGTTTTTTTTTCCTCTGTAAAAAGACATTTCTGTGTTCTGTTTGATGAAAAGTTTTATAGTGAAAACTACAGTAAGTGACACTGGTAAAAAGCCATGCTTCTAACTATGTCTTACTAAGATTACTTAACATTTCAAAGCCTGGCCGAGGCTTTTGGTTTCTCTTTCTCATTGTAATATATTTCAGCTAGAAAATGTTTCTATTATAGGACTTTAATCTCAAGCTTCTCTAATTTTAGTGGTTTTGGATTCAAACCAGCAGGAACTGGATTTCAGAAGTCAATATTTATGCTACATAAACAAAAGTTGTTACGCTGATCATTTAAATGTTCCACAAACTTACCACAGTCAATCTCTTTGCAAGATACCTATTAAAAATAACACTTCAATTATTTTTTTCTTGTGAATGGATTTTGTTGACATTACTTTACTATATCACAACTAACATGATGACAAAGTAGTTTTGTTTCTTTTTAGATATGTGTACTTCATACAACATTAAACTATAATTTCAAGGACACACAGATTATGGTTTTTAGGGGGAAAACAATCACTGAGATATAGATAAAAGTGGTAGAAGAGATGAAGTCTTTGTATAGGCTGTTTCAAGGAAACGTTACACTTACTGAGTCATACGGTATCTAATAATAAGGGCACATGTAAACTAGCAATTAAACATTTTGAAATCAAAATAATAGAGATATTCAGAGAAAGCCACTTAACTGCTGGTGTAGATGCAGAAGATGTACCACAGTCTTACAGTTTCTTATACTCTGATTCCTGTGTGTTAAACAAATAACAAATTGCAGCTCTGTATTAGAGATCCATAATTTTTGTCATCGAAATTTCGATTATTCAGGTGGCTGTCTTTTCCTTATATATCAAGAGCAGTAGTTTTTAAAATGTATACATTTCTTTCCTCAGATGGTCATTTCAAAGTGTAAAGTGTCCAATTTTGGAGAATTGAAAGGCATCCAAGGTCAGCAGGTTATTTTGTCAGATTGTAGTTTACAACTCCAGCATAAATGAGTGTCAGTTGACGGTATGCAAAAAAATTACATTATCTATTATACACTTCAGTATGGAAAGCCATCTCCTGTGAAATGAGTTATTTATTACAGGTAGCCATAGTCTGTACACCGGGTTTTGATCAAGGGCAAAGATTAGAGTATTGCTGACTCCAGACAGCATCAGGAGGTAGATTTTGCCCTTCCTGCTGCCCATGCAGTACTTACAGAGTGCCTAAAAAGGCATTTACCGTTACACTCTCTTGTGATATAGAGCATTCTCTGCCTTCTAGTTTTATGGTGTGTCAGGGTCTGGTGAAATTACTGCAGTATATTTCTGCCATCCATTGAAGAAAAAAGGATTGTGAGCATTATTACTAAAAGGCTGAAAATCTGCATATCTGTCAATAAAGGGCCGATGTCTAAAACTAAAGCTTCTGTTTATTGACCAGCAACTTCTTTCTCTGTTCTGAACAGCTACAGCAGGAAAATATTGGAATGAACTTCTCAGCAAATGAAAAAATGCACCATTGAGAGTGATGTTAATATTCAAGGCTGTTAAAGTGTGGACAGATACCAAAACAGTATTTACATATTCAAACTTCAGAGTTTTGTGCAAACAGCACTGTTCAAATCCTGTTATCTCACTTGGGAGACCTGTCATACCGACCTGACCAACAGTCCTTACAGAAACTTCTCATATCTGGAATACTCTATATAATGGAGATGGAGCCACACCTCATCTGCTCATCTGCCAGAATTGTTACAATCCTAGCAATAAAACAAAACTGCAATACAACAAGCCCTCTAACTCAACTGAAACTCATTATCATGTTTTTCTCTTGTGAACAGACAACTAACCATAGTATGCAAATTATGTGGCTCCAAAGAACATCTTTACAGAGAATAAAAAATATTTATAATATTTCTACATCAACCTGACTTTCACATTTCAAGCATAAATATGCTGGTTTAAGCTAAAACATATCACCCACAACATTAAAGATAAGAAAGATAAAAGGCCAATGAAGAAATAATAATGGAGATGTACTTGACACAGAGGTGTACTGGCTGGTTAGAGCTAGGATGAAAATACTGTAGGAGGTATTACCATTTACATAAATAAATGTCTACACAGATTATGTTCACTTAAAATTGAAGATTTTTTTACACGCTTTTTTTAAAAGAATGGGAGTGATTCTATTTATTATGCATTATGAAAAGAACTGTAAAGTCACTCAAAATGTATTTGCAGCAGTAGCAAAATTCAAACAAGCTTGATATGATTCAACAGATAAGAGTTTTATATATTAATATTCTGAGGGAAGTAGTCAACAGACAGTTGTTATGTACAATATATATTCTGTTCTCCTTAGGATCTCAGAATATAATATATCTTGCTTTGAAAAAATCAGTGGAATCAGTCTAATACAGATTGATCAAGTAACTGCCGAACATCCCTTAATGATTAAAGGTTGGGAATAATGGCCACTTCTGTCACACTGGAAATGCACCAGAACTGCAATCTTTCAGTACAGAAGAGAGAGAGGAGTGGAGAAAGTGTCGGAGGATTCAGCCAAGGTGTCCTCTCCATTAGCATGCCCAAGGAAAGGATATTTTGTCTTGGCTACAGATCTGGTATGAGAACTGGAAGAATAATACTTCATCCTGTAAGTCGACAAGATTGTTCTGTGTTTGCAAGCTAGCAACCTATTTGCCTGTAAAGCCATTCAATACACGTTCAATGCTTTATAAATAAGCACAGCAATAATATTCATGTACAATTTAAAAGGTACTACAGATTGGACTGAATATCCTGGTTCTCACTCCTTGATGCATATCCCTGACTTTGCATTCTGTTTACCAATACATAAAAGAAAATTACTTCAGTCTGGAGCATTTGTAAGTGCTGATCATGCTCCCTATTCTTCACATTTAACCTGCTTCATTTCAAGCAAGGCACACTGTTTCAGCCATACTTGCTTACCAAATGCAGTTCTTCTATAGTGAAAAATGGTGATATTATGCATGAGAGTGACTATTTCAGCTTGAATAAAAATATTCAGGCTGTCTTCACAAAATTGTGGGTTTGATGGTTCATTTCTCACTTGGCAGTCACCATTCTGGCAATTTCCTTTCAGGAGCAGGTGTCTCGTTCAAGTCACTTCTCCAGCCAACAAAAATAAGTTAAAGAGTACTATAACTACCATCACAATCTATAAACATAGCATCAATGTAGTGCTGAGAAGTACTAAATTTTTGTATTGTAAATTAATATTAATTTTCTTGTAAACTTCAGGGTTCCATTAATTTTTTTTGCCTATAGAATGGATTACTGAGTAGAAATGAGTGGATTCAAATATTCAGTCAAATTAAAATTTGTTCGTTCAAGCTTTATCATAAATGTAAATACACAGGCAACATTAAACATCATGACTTAAATTAGTCTAATCAGGACATAAAATATAAAAAAGCTGTCTGCTGAAGAGTCATCAATAGATGTCAACTCTGATGGTGAAATAATTATTAAGCCACTTAACTCATCAATATGCCTGACAAGAGATTCGTATACAACAGGGTCACTGTAGACATGCTTTGACATTTTCTATAATTTTTCTGATTTATAAATTCACAGCTATTTTCTACAAAAGGGGTAAATACTTGCAAAGCTTATTTAGAAGCCTTCAACCTTCTACTGTTTCCCATAAGCCTTTCTCTGACATTTGACCTACCTCTCACAGGTCAGGACATTTTATCTGAGTTGGGCATAATTACAACTGACAGCAGCTCATAGCTTTTTTTTTCCTTAGTCTTAGTTGTAGCGAAAGAAGAACAGAGACAACAGATTAGAGGATTGTTCAGCAATCCAATTTGTGGCCTATTAAAGTCTTGAGCAATCTTTTACTCTTGCTGGATGGGCTCATTTATAAGTTCATCTCACAGAAACTTTGGTCACAAGGAAAATCATGTGATAAGAAACTTCATAAACAATTCTTAATTAGTTACAGTCAGAAATCACTTCCACGGAATCTGATTCATTATCAAGGAATAATGCTGGTACTTTTGCAAGTAGGCATTTTTGAATATAATTCTAAAAGCAGATGTTGAACACTTCTGAAGACTTTCAATATACCTTTTTTCTACACAAGGGTTTCATTGTCTACTAGAGATGGGTCCTGTCATTGTTACTTTAAAAATTATAATAAATACTAGTTCTCTGGCTTCGTTGTCCAATTATCTATTATGGACAGAGCTTAACTTTAGGATTAAGTATGGCCCAATTCAACATAAATTCATACGACCTAGGCATTAAATTAGCAAAATGGGCTGCAACAAATGTTCCTGGTAGTTCTTTATTCTGGGATAAATTTCCCCTTTTCTGGGAGATTTTTTTTTAGTTATTTCTTATTTGGATATTTATATTTCACCTTAGAAATAGTACTTAGCATTTTAGTCGTTCAGAATCTTCTAATCGCTAGTGGTTCTGTTCTAACAGAATCCCTACAAGACACAAAAATATTAGATGAAGATGTTTAAATAAAAATATGATCCACCATAAATCCAGATACATCATTTTCATGACGAGGAAACATTCACAAGTCTATTGTAGAAGATTCTGTACAAATGTGTAATAATAGCACAAGGGCCTCTCTAGCAGCATCCGCCAGCCTCTTGCAGAACTGGTGCAGTTGCTGTTGGGTAGCCACCTCACTCTCTCCCTTCCCACTCCAGTTTTAGTAATATTAAGTATGCCACTGAGCCCAGAGAGAAGGCAGGTTCCATAAACTTCCTGCATCCAGAGAAGCCTGGTAATCTGGCAAACCTGCCACTGCTTCTGTCCTATGAATTAAAATGAAAAAATATTAGAAATTATTTTTCTTAAGAAGGTCATACTGTATGAAAACCACTTAAATGTTGCACAGAGGTCTGATGTTTACTGCTACAGGTATTGCCATGCAAGGGTTTGTGTCTCTGTTACTCAGGTTGTCCGTTTAACACTGTTACCAGACTCGGTCGTCAGGATACACTGGCAACATTAACTGGAAGCAGAGCCTAGAAAGTCACAGAAAACTTAGGAGCGTCTCTTCAACCCAAAGCCTGCACGTGGATTCCCATTGCTGTGAAAGCACTACATGTGTACCTGTGTTTTCCATTTCAGTCACCTTCCCTGGGTGTGTTTAAAGAAAGGTTGGATCTGGTACTGAAGGACATGGTTTAGTGGGTAATAGGAGCGGGGGGGGGGGACAGTTGGACTGGATGATCCTTGAGGTCTCTTCCAACCTTAATGATTCTATGATTCTGTGATTGCACCCACTCCACATGTGCACGGGTCTTATGTAGCCTTTCATGCTCTGGGATTCAATCACAGTCCAGGACAAGGAAGGCAAAGCTAGGAGAGCATGTGTTTGGTTTGGCAACATAATCACTGATCACTGAAGAATAGACAGGTTTGAGCCTGTGTGAAAGACCGCTGGCTAGTTTTGATTCCCCTTGTCAAGTTAATAATGTAGACGTCAAGCTTTAATTCAGAAAGTGGCAGGGGTAGGTTTTGTTTTGGTTTCCAGTTATCACTCTTTTTTGCTTTAAATTAGATAAAGCCCAAGTTAACTCCACAACTACTTCACAGCTCCTATTTAAACATTAAGATTATTTATTTTGCCCACAAATAATCATTTTATTAGTGGCAGCAGGGTCTTTTAGCTGAAAATCTCTCTTAAATAAGCCACACAACTACTGACAAATGACATAGTGCAACTAGAATATTTTGTAAAGTTTTTATTAGTAGGAGGAAGTGATTTAGCTATGATGTGAATTAAACATAAGCAGATCACATTGCATGAGACAGCAGAAATAGCATTTTCAATTACTATTTCCCCTACTATTCTGTGCAATCCCATCTTTTACAGGAACACTGTTTTTGTCTAAGGTGTATATAATAAAATATCATCATAAACAGTAATAGCATTCTAAGACATGTCTAAATAAAAAAGAACAAAGGAATTTCAGTTTGATACTGAAATATTTTTTTGTCATTGTAACAACTCTAACATCATAAAGGAAATGTTGTTAACACTGATTACTGAATGTATGTTATACTATTTTAATATTATAACTATATAATTTACTACATAATTTCACCAAAGGCTTGACTAAATTTGCTTAATAAGAAATATGTCCAGTTAAGAAAAGACAAAATGTTCACTAAATAGCAGCAAAATAACAGTGACTAAAGATCTAACAAAGAACTCTAAGGAAAGAAACATCTCACCAGAACAGAACTCATAAGTCTGTAGTGCACGTTCTATTTATTGAATTCTACTTATTCATACTATTAAGTGAATCTAAAGAACACCACACTCACTTTTCCTGTATTCTATTGGGAGGAAGATTTAATATCACTATTAGCACTGTAGGATACAAATACCTTACTAATTTTAGAAGAAATTCATATTTTCTTTCTGTCTCTTACCAGGCAGGAAATTATTTGTGGTGTTTTTTGGGTTTTTTAAATCTGTTGCACTACTGAAGTAGGTTTTCTTGGGAGTATTGCAACTTGTGGCTGTTCCAATGAAGTGCGGAAGTGAATTCAACACTGAATTCCACCTCTGTCTCCATCTTCTGGGTAACACCCACTGGGGCTAGTAATTCCCCCTCTCCAGGGGATGATAGGTGCTGATGATGATCACAGCCAAGGCAGGTGTGCTAGCTTAAGTAGCTGAAGCTGTTTCCATGGAGACCTTTGAAAATCACAGTTAAAGCTTTAAAACATGCACACATTAGATGCAGAACAAAAAAAGAAGTGAGCCATCTGAGCTGGACAGTAGGAGCAGCTAAGGATCCTTGAGCAAGTGCTTAGACTCCGCTCTTCTGGCACACTTAGGTAGGTAACCCTGAGGCAGAAAGAAGCACCTAACTCCTCTACAGATTCACAGCTATGCAGCCATTGCAGACAGATAACTGAACAATTCTATTCCAGGCATTTGCTGCAGCAATGCTGTTCTTTTCCCTTCCCAGAAGCCACCAGACAGAACAATTACAGCACATGTGCAAGGCACAGGTCCCCCCCCTTCTCCTCTACCAGATGGAGAATACAAATGTAAAGCAGAAGTCACCCCTCCACAAATACTGCATTAATACCCTGGGGTATTTGTAGGTTCCTCTTGCAAATCTGCTCTTGCTTATAGAAACTGGAGTTCTCCTAGAGGACTATCTACAACACCAGGCTAGATTTACTTTTCCTTCCTCAAACCCACAGAAGTATAGGAGAAGTTTTCTGGAGCTCTGAATCCATTTCCTTGCTAGTTCAACCACCACAAGTAACGTGCCAATTTCTTTCTTAACAGTGCTTAACTTTTTCTTCCTCCTACTGCAAGGTAGAACTTTGTCACTCTAATGAGTTAGAAACCTTCAGTTTACCAGCCTGTGTTTATTCCTGTCTGGTTTTTACACTCAGTTGTTCACGTGCCAATAGCATCTCTCACCTCCAGTACTCCTTTTCCCTCTCCAGCATTCACTGCCCAGCACATTTGTACGTGGCAACCTTGTACCTTCTTAGCCCACATTCTGTTAGGTTAAACAAAGTAGTCTTTTATGTGAGAACAGGTAGGATTAAAACAAATTGGAGTTGTTCCTCTTACTCTTTTAATGAATGTACTAATTCCCTTTCTTTTTCCTGTTCCCACAGCTCCCCCTCCCGTTTCCATCTATTCAGGCCGTTGGGAAAAGGCAACAGCACCCGAAGCAAATTCCCTTTCCCTGTCACAGTGTAGAAGTCAGTGTGCAATGCAATCTGTCAATACGTGGTGGGTTTATTTACGCTAATATTCAGTTAGTCTCATATACAATGGAGAAGTAAAGACACTAGGCCAAATTCAGTCCCTTTGTTCACCTGCGAAACCACCAGGCCAAATTCTATTTTGCCACATGTGTAAAGATTACTCTCTGTGAGAGTTTGCATTGGTATGAGAGCAGAACTCACCCTCTGACCCAGCTATGTAGGCTCTCACACCTCTTGCAATTATCTCACATCTGTTCAAAACAGAACTGACCTATATGTGGGCGAAGGTCTCTGCGAGTTGACATATTCCCCCAAGAGCATGTCATGTCATGCTGGTGTGAGACACAGATGCAGGGATGCTTTTATTGTAAGATCTAGTGAGATCGGCTTTCTTTATATTTAGCTTTTACTGTGATACTTAACAATTCCAAGAACTTGCAAAATATTTTCATGGTTTCAATATTTAATGCCACAATTTTCAAAGCCATGTCTTCTGTTTTAATGTCTGTTTTCAATTAAAAGTAGCAAGAACTAGAAGGTCAAAACAAGTTTGAAAAACCTCAAGCTAATATGTATTTTAAATATTATGCTTTTAATACTGTAAATGTACAGTTTTGAAGAGACCGATACAAAAAGATTCATTTACATTTGCCTCCAATCTTTACAAGAGAATTTTTGTACCTGTAAATAAATAGAGTGACATCATAGCTAGTAATTTTTGTGCTTTTTACATGCACCTGTATATCACATAGTTTCCCATCTGACACAGGATGTTCTAGAAACAATCTATGTTAGTACATGTATTTAGCTATGGGGAAGAAATAACATTTTCCAACTGCGGGTGTTCTGCAAATCAGGACCTAAGTATCTATCACCTTGAAAATTCAAACCTAATTTATTAACAGATACATTATTTTAGGACCCTGATGTGCTAGAGAAAAAAAAAAAAAAGGAAAAAAGAGAGAGGGAGAAAATGAACTGAATACATAAGAGTCTAACTGAGCTGCAGACCTCAATTTAACACACGTTCATCAACCTTCATGTCTAAAATTAAGAGCAATTCCCTGCTGTGAAATTTCTGGAGCCAGACTGACTTCTGACAAGCTGTAGAGGATACCAGAAGAACTAGCATCCAATTCAATAATTAACATATTAGAATATATGACATTCTTCCTTTGGAGATACCAGTAGTCCAGACTACCAGTTACATGACACGCATCCCTACCCAGATAACTGTACCAGTTTTCTGCTTTGGGCCTATATGTTAAAAACAAAAAGGCATTGTTATGAGCAAAAATTATTTATTCAAATCCATAAGACTTGTATGTTAATGAGCCAGTGATCAGGAATACAACTACCAATGTTCTCTACTCCTCTAGTTCCACTTCCTCATCCTCGTCTCACAGATGCATTCTGCAACCTACAAATACCACATATCCTCAACATTGTCCCATGATCATCTACTGCAACATCTACACCAAGCTATCCAGCACAATGACTGCCCCACATTTCCCTTTAATTGTTAGGTCCTCACATATCTCATTAAGTCTCAACAACACATTTCTTCTAGCCAACCCCACATACCACAACAAACACTTTTTTTCTGCATGCACTGCTGGCTGACACTCCACTTATCAGCAGATAAATACACAGTTTGCAAATCTTATTAAACAGCAGCTTATCTTCCTGGAGTACTCTGTGGGATTTCTGTAGCCTTCTCTTACAATAAATGCATTTGCCAGTTCCCCTAATGAAATGGTGGCAGCCTTATCTGTGAGGAGTGTAAACCAGTAAATAATGGTAGACAGGTTCTTGATGTTGTAGAGGTTACTACACAACATGGCCTCTGGTCCGTGTTTGCCACCACTGGTTTGGCCCAGAAAAAGTATCTCTGATGAGACAAATCAGAAAGAAGCTATAGAAAGGCAGGACAGGAAATCCCTGTGGAGATATCAGGATAGCAAAAGATGTTGGTCAGACACAAACTAGGAAAGGTAGGACCAACATAGGCCTGTGTTTGGTGGTTTGAAGTAATCATACAGCTTCACATGTACTGCTCTTAGTACCTGGAAGACTCTCAGATTCTTCACATTCACAGCATTCATAGATACTATGTAGTAAGTTAAGTTAAAAGGTTTTAGAAGCCTAAAAAGGGCTTACAGACAAGGAGTGGGATTCATCTAACCTAGAAACAGAGACTCTAATTAGAAATTATTCTATTCTGGTTTTCTAGGTCCTGCCATAGTCAAAAGGGAGAAACAAGAACATCCACAGCCTGATTCAACCCACCTAGCTAAGATAGATGTCCCATTACCTTAGAGAGACAGGATCTGGATCCACTGCCTACAAGAGGCTACTGCCCCAGGGTAGGTGCACAGCCCCTGGTGACTGACATCAGGACCTGAATCCTATGCTATGGCACAGAAGTTTCCTCAAGGCATTGTGAGTCCCAGTGTAACTAACTCCTGTTGAAATCAGTGAAAACTGGGCACCTCAGTAGCTGAGGACCTCAAACACTACATGCACATTTAGCTAAAATTAAGCAGAAGTTATAAAATTATAACACCAAATACTGTGAAAAGTAGCTCCAGTGCTAGTATATTGTTTCAATTAAATCCTTGCTTTACTTGCTAATGCATTCAATGCATCTTACTTGGGAATAACCAAGTACAGAAGTATAAAAGACCCTAAATGCATTGTGCAGAAATGCAGACTTCAAATTTATTTTTCTTTTTATATCGGAGCCACTTAATACACATATGCCATAAACACAGGGTATTCAAACACTGCCAACGTCCCAGACGTTCTTGTCTCTCTTTGTGGGCTATGCTATTTGTTAAAATAGACTTCTTGTTCAGGAAAAGCCTTTGGCCTACTTAGTTGACAATTCATCACTGTTTGAAGGATATCATCCCTGTCTAATGGATACTAAGTACAAATTAATAAATTAAGCTTTTTCATAAATAAATAGAACATGCAAGCAGCAATCATAGATCTAAATGTTAAAATATGGAAAGCTTTTTGCGGTCACAGTGCAATGCTTCTAGGTTAAGGCCTGACTTATTAAATCACCATCACAGTTTACTATTTCAGGCACATCATCTGTCAATAAAAAGCAAATACATCATCTTTTACTTCTCAGGTTAAGTAGAATTCATGAAGCTGAAATAATACTAATTACTTGTTCTCTCAAAAAGAAGCTTTTACGAAGAAGAGAAAGAAAAGGAATGTAAAGTGGCTGGAAAAGAACTTGTGATAATTATCTGTCACTAATTACGCACCCAATCTCTAAAAAATAGTAGGTTAATGATGGTAACCTACATAATGATGCTGCTGAAGACTTCCTTCTACTCACGTGTACACTCTAAGAAACCTTTAACTCCAGCTACCACCTCAACATGGCAGCACACCTCATTGCCTCGCAGATGCCCAGGGAACAATTGTGCGGCAGGCGAAGAAACAGTTCTCAACCTGGTAAAAGCTGTTTAACTTGATGTCATTCCAAGCAAAATTTGGACAGCCAGAAGGAAAGATTTCTTTCAAAAAGCCAAGAAAGCAGACAGTCCCACCAGGGGAGCAGCATATAAATGTTGTTGGCATTTATATGATCTCAGGTTACTTGCACTGCCAGACTAAGAAGCTGATTTAAAACTATAATCTCTGTTGTCTCTATCCAACATAGGAAGGGTTCAGCAGCTTCTAGGGTTTGATAGCTGCCAATGGACCAGTAGCACGCGTAATGCACACCAATCCAGCAGCTTGGAGGGGTGGGAAGTAATCATCATGTCACTAGCAAGAAATAATAAAATATGGGTGGATAAAAGTGGGGAAATACTGAGAAGTATTTGTATTTTCCTCCTTGCAGAGTGACAAAGTGGGGAATAGAAACTGAAAATCATGAAAGAAATCACTGGCAACTTTTTTGACAGCGGCATATGTACAGTTCAGCAATCTGTTACTCTCAGAGAAACGGACATGGGATTGACAAGTGACTGGCACAAATGCTTCTGGAATGATTGTGGCAGAGTAGTACAAAAAGCATCAAGGGAGGATTTATTGCAGGGTGCTACTTAAAAACTAGGAAGGCCCCCGTATGGAAAAACTGTGTCCAGTAACCTTCTCCAAGCAGTATAGAGAATGGAATCTGAGGCAAGGTCAGCAGTTTTAGCAGCTTCCAAATCTAGACTCAGAGACTCTGAGGCCTGAATGGATGGCTCTGATCATCTTCTCTGCTTGCACAAGCTATAGCATTCCACCTAATGACAACTTGCAGAATTAAAACATATGTAACTATTATATCTTATTTCGCACTTGACATGCTGTAGGTGTTTGGAAAGCAATGTGCAATAATGTGAACAGGAAGTGAAGACACAGTCGCTATCAAAGCCTATAGTAGCCACAGTGCCAAGCCTTCCACAAAACATGGGTAGTATAGCTGCTGATGTCTTATATGTCATTTTAATGCATATTATAAAAGTAATGAGAAAAGGTACAATGCTTGAGTGCTCACAGTATCTGTCACTGAGTCTCTTCATAAAATGTAGGGACTTATCTGAAACTCCATAAAGGGAATGGGACATTTTTCTTGCATTCCAGACTGATTTTAATGTATTACATATACACAATGTTGCACATAGTCATGGATATTATATCCATATTCTCTTATAGATGAACCATTTTCATGAAGAAATAATTTAAGAAGTACTATTCCAGTAGTACTACTCTGTACCAGCTAGAATTTCTTCTGTGAACATGAGAGATCTCAGAGTCTACCAAGTGAATGAGCATAAAAATTAATTTCCCATAATGATGACTAGATAAAATGCAGGCACTTGGCCTAAAATCAACTGCCTTTCTTTATGGCAAGTAACTATTTTATGACTTCAGAATAACACCATTCACATGCAAAACTCCACTTTGAGTTACTATACACCACACAGTAATAGCCTTCACATCATTCACCCAGGAAATACAACACTTGCAGCCAACAGTAGAAGTGGTATTCTGTCCCTACAACCTCTACAATGAAAAACAATATTAGTGGTTTCCACACTGCGGGTGGTTTTTCTCCTCTTTTGTATTTCATTGTCTTTTGCTACTTGAAATAAAACAATGGATTTGCACATGTTAACGCGTCTGAATAGATACATGTTTAAGATCTAAAAGCACAGATGGTACTGGAGGTAAGCCAAGTTTGAGGCTTATTCTGTGGCTTGAAGCTTTTTGCACAGCTGAGCTGCGTTCAGGAGCCACCATTGGTCCCAAGAAGCAAAAGGCCCAGAGTATTCACAGGCACAGGAAAAGATTTTTGTCTCTGTGTAGGCTGACTTAAGTTCTATGCTGTGGTTTTGCCAGATTTCCAGCATGTGGTTGGTATGCAGTGACACATCTGCTCTGACTGAACGGAAAGGAAGGTAGTGCATGAAATGGCTACTATTTTAGCTGCTGCCTCAAAATTCTTTAAACACCACGCTTATCTGGGCCAGAAACAGAAACTGACTGGAACAAGATACAGAATTTAGAGGAAGGATATCCAAGTTAGTGAAGGTAAAAATAAACATGCAAAATGGCTTTACTAGTTGACATTCATTGAACTTGGATATGTCAAACATGAAACATTTCAGGAGATAAAATTGTTTCTGTCTCAGAAAGACTTTCCTTTTGTTCTCTTTCATTTAATTTTCTGACACCTTTACAATGACAAGCCCTTAGGCAGCATCCTCAGCACATAACCACTGTAGATTCAACTTTTCCTCAGAGGACATGTAGCATAAACATTAAAAAAAATGTGCAAAAGAACTAGAATCATTTCTGTTCTGTTACTGCCCCAAATTTTCTGAGAAACTAAATCTATATAAAATATTCTTTCCAAGCTCTCCTTACGCTTCTGTAAAATGGATACAATTTTCATTTCATTTTTAGTGCCTGGGGGTTCAACTAAGATTATTTCATAGAATCACAGAATCATAGAATGGTTTGGGTTGGAAGGGACCACAAGAATCATCTAGTTCCAACCCCCCTGCCATGGGCAGGGACACCTTCCACTAGACCACGTTGCCCAAAGTCCCATCCAGCTTGGCCTTGAACACTTTCAGGGATGGGGCTTCCACAGCTTCTTTGGGCAACCTGTTCCAGTGCCTCACCACTCTCACAGTAAAGAATTTCTTCCTAACATCTAATCTGAGTCTCCCCTTTTTTAGTTTAAACCCATTACCCCTTGTCCTGTCACTACACTCCCTAATAAACAGCCCCTCTCCAGCTTTCCTGTAGGTCCCCTTTAGGTACTAGAAGGCTGCAATTAGATCTCCCTGGAGCCTTCTCTTCTCCAGGCTGAACGAGCCCAACTCCCTCAGCCTGTCCTCATAGGACAGGTAATTTTAATTTTTAATAATTTCAGGTAAAGGATAGAAATGCAGAAACATACAACCTCTGTTCTAAATGGATCATAATAACTGATAATGCACTAAAAATGGGGTCAAAAATAAAAGAAAAAAATCCCAGGTGAAGGAAGTTATGTAATTTGGCCAAGGTAACATGAAAACCTAGGAACTGAATCCAGATTGATTATTTGAAGGCCAACTGGGTGCCTCTGTCTTATCCACTAATAAAAATCCCTGATTCATTTACAGTGATATTGTGATAGTAAGTGAATCTCTGTAACCAAGAGAGAGAAAAGGAGGAATAGAAATGTTGCAAAGTATGTTAAATTCAGCCATAAGCAAAGACTTGGAATACAAAACTCCACCACAGAATCCCCACAAATCCCATATAACGGACCTTGGTTTTCCAATACCATTCTCCATATGGGAGGAACTTGACAGTCCAATTGATAGTCTTTAGGTAGAACAGCCTTACCAGTTAAAAAAGGACCCCAACACAGAACAGAAACTCATCTTCACTTTGTGCATCAACATATCCTCTCCCAGGCAGGCAAAGTCCAGCATAGTTCAGTGGTGTCCTAATTCCAGTTTTCTAAAGGTCCTGCATGATACATCTTCATAGCTTTTAATTTACCAAAACACTAATTTATCAACAAAGAAATAGACCTCATTGCATAAAGAAAAACGCGTTCCTTACTAGTGCTCTAAATACTGAAGTTATTGGAAATTTCTGTGGACATAGAAACCAAACTTCATCTGTGATTTTTGTTCCAAATTAATCAGTTTTGCATGTCTAAATGCAGGACATTAAAAAAAAAAATGAAATCAAGAAGTGACAGTTTTTGCTCACAACTCACTAACCTGCAATTTTATAAATTATAAGTATGAAGCTATTAAAACATATCCACTATTATTCACCTCATGGATCTAATTACTCTTCACTCCTTTCGATATTGACTCCACTTTTCTCATAACATCTTCTTTCTCTGTCATCATGCACTATCATTGGTGCTTTGATCTAATAGCTGAATAATACCTCTTTGCATTTTATCAACTCTCTACTGATTCTTAAACATCAATTGAGAATTTCAGCCTTACCTGTATTTTTCAGCTTCCCCACCAGTATCATTTTTTCAGTCTATATTAATTTAATTTTGGAAAACATTTTCACATGTAATACTTTCACACAAAATGCAATTTATTGCATTTCAGTGATATTTAAGAAATAAAATTTTCATACTGAAAAGTTATCTACAAATAATACGTAGCTAACTTACAGCTCCTTAGTTATCCGGATCAAATTATTCATTTTAACTAAAATTGGTAACTTTGGTATAATAAAGCTGTTGAATTGTGTGTTCTTATATCAGCTGTACACCAAATAACTTGTAGATCAAATGTACAAAGACAATGGAATTCAAAGGATGCATTTTTTATGTCACCACAGATCAGTTAATAATGCAGATGTCTAATTATGTAATTAGATTTAGCATTCAGATGCCACACAGGATTAACTTAATTACAAAATGGATTTAAAAATCAATCTTGCAAAAGGTAAACTTTTATTATGGGACTGTTCAATATATTTTTCAAATATTGTAAATGAAGATATAAAGTATTTAAGTTACCACTAAATGCAAATTGATGGAGAAACACTTTGTGTGTATGTTTCTTCTTAACAGAAACATACTCATACATCAGATTTATAGTCCATTACTTTGTCTCATAGATGGCAGTAATAATGAAGCTAATGCAGAATTCTAATTGTATTTGGAATAGGATGTAAAGAAAAGCAAACAATGTTGTACTAAATAAATGTAGCCTGCTCTAAAGAGAAGCAAAAATCTTGGTTGGACAAGAAAATGCACCTCATTTTTGTGAAAATGACCTAGAGAATATGCATGGTAATGCTGATTAAAACATGAAAGAGCTATTTCAAGTCATGTAATTCAGTCATATACTGAAATACTAAACTCAAATAATCAGTAAGAAAATGAAATAAGGTTAGGTTAACTGATTTCATACCAGTATTTCAAAGTGACCAGGGAAATCTTCAAACTCTGATAAGAATTTGAACCTGACCCATTACAAAAAAAGACTGGCAAAATCAAGAGTCTACATTTTATAATCAGATAATGAAAAAAGGGGTCTGAAACTGTAGAGTAAAAATCTGCTTCAGCCAGTGAGAAATCAAGTCACTCTCTACACACATGACGGACCAAATACAAAACTCATTAGAAGTTAGAGGAAAAACTCATACTGTTCTCAGTGTGCTCGGATCAAGTACTATCAGACTCCCTCAACAATCATAAAACAATTATTTAACAATTATTAGCTTAGAGTAAAAGCACTGGAGTGAATGGAGCATGACTAGTGCTTCAGTATGGGCTGTGCAGAACCAGGACCTTGCTTGAGGCAGTTTGAAATGGCTCCATAGACCTAGCTACTAAAACCACAAGTGGATCCTAGATGCAGTCTCAACTAAGCAGAGAGCTGCTTTCTATCCTTGATCCTCCCAGAAAGAGATGTTCAGAAAACACATCACTTGGGACAGGTTCAGCAAGTGATTCTTCTTTCTTCTCTTTTTGCACTGCTTAAGCTAAGCCTGTAAGAAGTTCTAATCATTCATAAGGTTCACAGGAGCAGAAACTAGCTTTTTTGATTAATGAATAAAAATCGCTGACATTTTAAGGCCTGATCAAATGGTTGTTAAAGACTTCCCATGATTTCACTGGGCATTAAAAGGATGCTACAAGAAATACCTGGACTGGAAGAAAGCTAAGGCAAGTTGATGGCAGATTTATGACTTTTCCTACATTCATATCACATCTACCCCAAGGAAATCTCAGAATTGCAGAAATTATAGTGGGAAGTCATGTAGCACAACCTTTTGCCTGAAATGGGACTAATGCCAAATCTAGATCATGTCAACTGCAGCTTTGGCTGAGTTCTCTCAGACAGATGTGCATTTCCTTACTGGTGAAGTGGTTTTTTTTTTCGTAATGTCTGCTCTGAACCTTCTAAGAGCAATTTACACTGATTCATCTAACTAGCTGTACACTGACCCAAAATAAATGTGACAGCCTTAAGATGGAGTTGTATTTGAGGTATGGTTCTGTGCAACGTTCTCTTTTCCTTCTCGACTATTCTGCATTCTCTGCAACTACCTGAAAGAAGGTTATAGCCAGGTGGGTGTTGGTCTCTTCTCCCCAGTAACAAGCAATAGGACAAGAGGAAATGGCCTCAAGTTTCATCAGGAGAAGTTTAGGTTGAATATTAGGCAAAATTTCTTCACTAAAAGGGTTATCAATCTTTGGAAAGGCTGCCCAGGGAAGTGGTTGAGTTACCATCCCTGGAGGTATTTAAAAGACATGTAAATTTGGGGACATAGTTTAGTGGTGGAGTTGACAGTGCTGGGTTAACAGTTGGACTTGATGATCTTAAAAGGTCTTTTCCAACCTAAACAATTCTATGATTGCATGTGGCAATAAAAACTGCTATGTGTAGCAGTAACAATTCAGCAGAACCAAATTTCTAGACTATTTTTACCGATTCACTTTGCTGAACATCACAATGGGAAGAGGGTTCATCTGCTTCTTCCTATCCTCTGTCCAGCTGTTAATCACTGAAATCTGGAGCATGGAGGAAGCAGGCCTGCAATTCATATTTTTTTAGGCTCAGTTCTGGGGATATTTGTTTCTCTGCAAAAGCATAAAGGATAAGCTCAAAATGAGTTCACAGCAAATTTCAGTCCATTTCAGTTCCCCAGTACAAAGAGCCTGTTTAATAATAACTGGTTCATATTCTAATTGTGGATGGTTCCTTGTTAGACAAGATTGTCTTCATTCTTTATATATATTGCATATCTTTCTTTTTTTCAATGGCTTGTATTTTTTATACTTTTTTCTTAAAAACAAGCATCTAAATAAACAAAGGGTATTCAGGCAGATAATTGTTGCTGACAGAAAGTCCCTCAGCGACAGAATTTCTTACAAAAACATCAGATCATGAAGTCTTAATTGAATTATAGTTTTTGGAAGAACACACTGACTTGGCAAAATTTTCAAAGAAAAACATTGTAAAAAAACATAACTGTCATTCCTTTTTGAGGCTAAGTGGCTAATTTTGATCTTTATATATACTGTATAGTCATTACTGTAAAAGTAAAAAAGAATCAAAATGATACATGTGAAATTTCTTTAATTCAAAAAGTAACACAGCCAAAGAATATGTGACATCACCAAGCTGAGAGGGCAGTGGAAATTCCTGCTTCCACTTTGATTCATAGTTCAATCAATTTTTAGAATGCCAGAATTTCTCTCCAAACAGAAATGCCAGGTCCTGACCAGCTGGGCTGATTAGGGCAACAATATTTATTTCTGTAGTTTACTGTCTGATTTTACTAACTTTTGAGTGTCAGAGTGAAACATCAGAATAAATGATCAGTAAAGGTCACTCAAAATGAGTTAAAGTTTAAAAAAAATTCTGCACAGCTGTAGCTGAGAATCTGCTTCTTCTGTAGCCACACTGGTTGTATGTTTACCTTGACTTCTGCCCGTACATGCACACACTCCCACCAACATGGAGCTGGCCACCTGCTAACACAAGAAATAGATGAGAGCACAAAAGAACCTGTTACCATTAGGTACATGATAAGTACTGCCAGATGTGCACATGCACTAAATTTAATTCAGCATATAGCTTTTTGCCAAATTTATGATTTAAGAAAAAAAAATCAGAAAAAAAAGGTTTATTCTGTTGAATTTAACAGCTGATGGACAGAACTAACGCTGTCTGCTGTGTGAGATGATTTTTATTTCCCATGCAGACATACCTAGAGTGGCAGAAAATGCCAACCCATTTAAGATGCAAGGAGGAAATCTGTGCTGTTTCTGACCAGCAAAAAACATGGCCCCTGTGGGACGGGCACCCTGTCCCCACAGCTGAGTGCTGAGTCTTTCAGTGTGAGGACACTGTTGCATCTTGCCACCACTCTGCAGAGAGGAGATTGAACATAAGACCTGCTCAGTTGCCTCTAAAGCACCATTTAAGTGGTGGAATTAAAACCAACTGTGAGTTGCTTTCTGTTGTTTTTTGTGGAGCACCTCTGTGGCCTGGCCAGGCACAGCCAGTCCTGGCTGCCACAGAAAGTTGGGACCAGGGGACAGTTTCTGACAAGGATTTGAGAGGAGAATAAGCCAAACAATTTAAGCAATTGTCCTTTCATTGGAAAATGAGATTAACATAGAAAATGAACAAATATTTTGTGGATGGCTGTTTAATGAGCCCATGACAGGGTAGCATTCAATTTGGTCTTATGTGTAGACCAGCCTCATCCTGGTACTTCTTCTTTCTGACTATTATCAATGACATTCCTCTGATCAGTTCCACTGAACAAAGTTTTGTTATTTCTAGTGCTAAACAGGATATTTAAATTCCCCAAACTCCTTCAGGATATCAAGACTGCCATGCCATCTAGCACGTCCTGTCAGCAGGTTTAGCTTAAACCGGTGTGTTGGGAAGAAATGCTACCCTAGGCACATCTCAAGACAGCAGCTGCACATTCAGCTACACTGAGTGAATTTAGAACCCCTGGCAGAAGCTGGGATGGTTCTTAGTACCTGATACAAAACAGAGTAGCTGCCAGTGGACGTCGTGAACTTTTATCAGAAATAATCTTAAAACCATAGCACATGGAGGACCAAACGCTCTACCTGTTCTTAATGACTTGCTGGATGTTTTGCAATACAGAGATCCAAGCCATCTAAACTGGCACCCTGGGCCTCCATGCTAAAAAAAAGGTCTACTGTTCTAAGCAGAGAGATACTTACAGTTGTCATTGGAAAGCATAGTTTTAGTGGTATTTTGAAGCACCTACCTGTGTCTGGAGCTCTCCTAGTCCAGTGATGTGAAGCCTGGCGTTTTCTGAGGATCAGCACTTTCGCTGCACCATGGTCACACTTCTCTATGGAGGTGACAAATTACTTGTGCTCACTAAAGGAGAGCTTAACAGTAAAAGCATTTCCCTAAGGTGACAAATATCTCTTCCTCAGTCTCAGACACTTTAGAGCTCATCCTCCCACTCCCATAACCATGCACTCAAGGAAAGCTCCCTTGAACTCCAGGCTCGAAGTTATCCTAGATAAGAATGCTCTTCATGGCCCATATTGAAACAAGGTCAGTTTGCAGCCAAGAATACAAGAAATGAGAGACAAGTAGGTGATAACTGTATAGCATGATGGAGAAGAAACCTGAGTTCTGGCCCTTAATCAGAAGTACCTCAGTACTCCAGCCAGCCAGGAGCCAAGCCTAACTCTCCTTGCTGTTAACCAGTAGAACTGGAGCGTTCTTCCCACAATAAGTGGTGGCTAGGGCTTTCTAACAGGAAACTGGATGACAGGGTTCAAATTGCTTCATATTGAGGTGGGCTTTGAGACAGTTTCCCTTTTCCAGAGTAAATGCAGTGAGCACTCGACAATTATGTAAATGGTAGGCACCACATGTTCCTCTGGCTGCCTTTCTGAATTAATTCTGATCTGTCGTCACTTGTTAGATAAGCTCAGCTAAGTTACCAGATCAAACTCCCGGGACCCTTGAGCAAAGAGGTCTATTGCACTAGAGAGGGGTGCCTCACTCCCCACCTAGGATTCATCTGAATATGGATGTCAGCCTAAATACATATGCTTAGGAAGATTTTAGGTTGGTTTGCAAAGCACCTACCATGTGTATTAGTAATGAGGAGTCCAAAACATCCCCATGACCCCTCTTCTCTGCAGGCATCGGGGAAGACTCACGTAGTAGCCATGTACTAGTAACTGGCCTGCCCTTTGAGCCAGTGGAAGACAATACAGGTGGGACTCAAAGGCAGGACAGTCACTTTCCCATAGCACTGAGTCCTCTCCATCATATCTTGTGCCCCAGCAGAGTTCAGCACCGTGCTTCCTTAGTTGTGTCACTTCCATGTTAGCACTGCCTTGCATCTGAACAACTTGGGGCAGCCTGCTTACTCCTGTCTGCAATCTAACATTCAAACTAGTTGTTTAACCGTATATAATAATTTTCAACCAGCAGTGAAAAAGAATCCATTCCACGGCCCGAAGAGACTATTTCACAGCCATTTTCCTTGCTTTATGTACAAATGACCTGGGTACAAGAAGTAAAAGCACGTTTCCTCTTTTCAAAAAGTCTGGTACTGAGCTTAGATTTGCTTAAGGACAGCATATATTTTTGCCCTGTTATTTACACGAATTTGTGGTCTTTTAATTACTGCTGGGTCACCCACAGAAAAAGCTGCCCTCTTCTTTTTTAGTAATGAGCGGGTACAGGAATTATTCGTGGGTTACTGAACACATCTCTAGTCATTAGTCCACCACTCATTTCACAAGAGGTTCATTACACTAACAATCCAACCATCACAAGAGATCTAGAGATGTATGCAGTAGTAATTTTTTTAAAATAAAAAACTCACACCACAAAATAAAGCACATGTAAAAACACGCACTCTGTTTTTGTGCAGGAGTACTATCTTGAAGGATAACCGAAGAAGAAAAATGTTTCCTTAATATCAACTTGTGTGGAGGAAAATCTGCAATTTTATGTACTTGTATATGCAATCTCCGTAAACAAAATATGAAAAAAAATCAATAGTAACGGTGCAAAGGAACATAGTAAGTGGAATTTGAGACCAGTTTATTGATTTGTTTCATACACACCTTCTTTTTTCATTGCTCTTTAGCATCTTGTATACAAAGATGGAAATTTCACAAGTTCCACTTTACTATATTGTTTATTCACCAACCTATATCCACATAAAGCATAGTTATTGATTTCTTATATTAAAGCCACAAATGATATCAACAATTCCATACCAGTTCTTGGGATAGCCTTGCACTCTCATGCAGCCTGCTATTCAAGAATGTCACCTCTGTCACACTGGGGTTAACACAAGAGGTTGTTTTCAACCCTGTATATCACTAGCTTCATTCTGCTGCCTTCATGTTGAAATAAATGAAAAACAAGCCCTGTGAAAGCATGAACAAATTGGTAAGATAACTGATAAACTGAAGAAACCTGTCCCTTTCTTACAAGCTTCCCCATTCTACACAGTTTCTTCTCAGATTAAATTGGGCCATTTACAGCATACACAGATTACATTTTCCCAGATATCCCTGTACTACCTTTTCAATACATTATGTAAATTGTCATTAGAACTAATGAACCTATTTTTGCCAATAAATTACTCATTGGATTTGGCACTTTCTTCATTAATGACTCACCCAGGAACCAAAAGTGACGTTTATGGATTTACGTATTACATATGATATTCCCTCTAAATAGTATGATTTTTCAAATTTTATTTTAGTGTTTTTGATTATCACATCAGTGCTTTTGCAATCTGTTTAGTAACCTTACATAAGATCACATTTTTTCTAAAAGTTGAATCATGACCAAATACAAAAGAATCCCTAACTTAAAATGCCCATTTAAATTACTTTCTTTAGGAATATTTATTGTAAGTGTTGTATATACAATGAGTTTCCTTGATGCTTAACTTTTTAGCTCTCTAAAAATTGAGAGCAATGTTACAGGAAGCTCGAAGAACTGTAACCTAAAATAAACAGTTTAATAAAAAGGGGCAGTTTCTTAACTGCCATTTATAATCACAGTCTAAATCTTTTAGATTGCTCAGAACTTTTACGGATAGAACCATGTATAAATTTGACCCTTTGATAAGAAAATCAGATGAAGAACGTGCTCTGTTTTGTGTTACAGTGTGAACGAAAGCCACAGCAAAGCTGCCTTTTCAGAAGCTGTTGGAGCATAGGAAAGGGCTATCCTGGGGCAGAGGGCACAAGGCAGGCAAAAGGGTTATCATAGACCATTCTCTTCCCCTTCAACTTACGTGTGATACACAAAAAGGAATAGCTTTTTGTGAGATTGAATATGTTGTCAGAGTGACCATCAATTAAATATTTAAAAAGGTGATACATGATGACTTACCATAACAATACAGTTAAACCCTTTTCCAACGTTTAACCTGTAGCCGCACGGAAGCAAGAGTCTGTCAAACCCATTTTCCCCTAGAAGCATCTTAAAGAGCCCACACTGATATAGCAATCAGCTGCGCACTGAAAACTTTGGTTTTGAAAGAGCAAAATCATAAGAATTTAACACTAGCGCAAGAAATTTTACTCAAACATATAAGCCATTAATACATTTAATCAGGAATTAATCAGTAAGTTAATTAATTAGTAAGAGCCTTCATGTTGACCTGAGAACATTAGTTTGCCTCTCTGTTATCCCTGTCATCAAGTCAAAAGCAAAAATATCCGCAGATGTTAGCTCTGTGTGAGTTACAGCAGTCACACTGCATATACTCTTCACAACCATGTTAACCTTGTTGTGACTGTGAAAGAGAATACCACTATGTCATGAATAAGAAATTGGATCAAAACACACAGACATTCCAACATATCCTTTTCCTGAGCACTGCGGTTTGAATGAAGCATTACTTTAGCTTGTAGATAGTAAGGTGCAGAGCCGTCCCTATCCCTTTGTGTATTGTGCAAGCTAGTCTGATCTTTATGCAACTCTCAATGGTTTTCCTCAGATTGAAAAAGAATATTGTAACAGTTTTTTCTTCCAGATTGCTTAAGTATTTGTCTCTCATAATTGTACCAGATTTTATTGTTGTTGATGCTGTGATCAAAGTGAGGCCTCTAAACATGACATTTGTCAAAAGAATGAACTCAGAGTGGTCACTGGGAGAAGTTTTATCCACAGGCTCTCTATGTCCAAACTGCCTTTGAAAACAAACGAACTGTAGGTTTAAATCCTTGGCCTGACTCCTGACATTGCTGAATGAGAAACGAGGTTACTCAACTTAGAAAGCATATAAATTCATAGAATGGTTTGGGTTGGAAGGGACCTTAAAGATCATCTAGTTTCAACTCCCTGCCATGGGCAGGGACACTCTCCACTAGAACAGGTTGCCCAAAGCCCTATACAACCTAGCGTTGAAGACTTCCAAGGGTGGTGCATCCACAACATCTCAAATTTGAGTTTCAAATTTCAATTAATGAAACACATACAATGCAAGAGACTGTTTCAAACTAAGGAGAAATAAATAAAATTCAATATTAAGAGTACTATGAAACTCAGCAGGGAAAGTGATCAGTAAGACTTACTTTTCAAAAAGTTTAGTATATAATGGAGAACATCTTAAGATACCAGAGTGAAGAAGCAGCAGGTTGCAAAGTAGCATTGTATTACCCATGAAACAACAACAAAAGAAGGACTATAAGCAGACAATGGAAGCAACGGTCCTCATGTCTGTTAGCATAAGCTGAACTGCCTTAAGAAATAATTCACTGGCAATTCAGGCTGTATAATTTAGTGTCTCTCACACAATATATGGATAAGAATATACAGGACTTAAAATGCAGTTTTAAAAAATTAAGGGTCCTAAGTAACAATATACTTTATCACCTCATTTACCATTTCTGAAGATCCATATTGAAGAAAATAGATAACATTGGCACCCCTATTGATTTCTGAGCAGAAAAAAACTATTCTTTGCGGGTGTGAAGATTTAATTTTAAACCAAACCAATGTCTGTGCTTATCTGGCAACAGAAATGCAATTATTCATTTCCATGCTCTGAGGTGTATGAATTTGACAGGTAAACACATTGTTGGAAGAGTCTTTCAGTAATAAGTTTGGTTCTCTGGACATTTTAAAAAATACATTTCACCTTTTCAATTTTTTATTCGTCACAACTGTACCAATAGTATAGGCCACTGTGCTTTTAAAATTCAGATATCTGCATAGATTTAATCACTCTTTTTCTTTAGCCTTGTTGGAAGAATTCTAAGTCACAGCTTCTGAAAACAGTGCAGCTGCCTTAGGACTGATCAATCCCGATACACCCAACCAAAGTCACTAATAGCTCAAGGGCATTATCTTCGAATATTTCAGCTTGTACAAGAGTTTGCAGTTCACACTTCAGCAGCATGTGTAATCTTCATTTACGTTCCTAAACTCAAGCATGATTGCCTCAGCACAAAGCCCACTTATTTATCATTTAATTTTACTTAAATGAAAACAAAAATTAAAAGGCCCATATACATTTCCTTGTCCCAGCTTCCTCTCTCCTGTGAGCATACTATAAAACAAAGTTCAAAGTGCTCTGAATAAAGTGCAGCATACAGTTCCTGATCTGAATAGTTGCGTTTCTCTCCCTGTTCAGCCAGGATTATATTTCCTGAACTTCTGAAACATCTACCCTCCCCGAAAAAAAAGATATCCTCTCTGGCTCAGCTCCCAGGTATCTGAGACTTCTTCCCCAGTGTCCTGGTTTCAGCTGAGAGTTAATTTTCTTCATAGCAGCCAGTATGGGGTTGTTTTGGATTTGTGCTAGAAGCAGCGCTGATAGCGTAGAGATGCTTTTGCTGTTGCTGAGCGATGCTCACACAGAGCCAAGGCCTTTTCTGCTTCTCACACCGCCCTGCCGGCGGGATGGCTGCGGGTGTGCGGGGAGTTGGGAGGGGACAGACAGGGCAGCTGACCCCAACTGACCATTGGGACATTCCATACTGTATGGCATCATGCTCGGTTTGTGAGGGGCTTGGGAGGCAGCAGCATTTGAAGTGGTGGTGTTTGTCTTCCCAAGTAACCATTACGTGTGACGGAGCCCTGCTGTCCTGGGGATGGCTGAACCCCTGCCTGCCGTGGGGAGTGGGGAATGAATTCCTTGTTTGGCTTTGCTTGTGCATGTGGCTTTTGCTTCACTTATTAAACTCTTGTACCTGAACCCACGAGTTTTCTCACTTTCACTCTTCTGATTCTCTCCCCCTTTCTGAAGAGGGGGACTGAGCGAGTGTCTGCGTGGTGCTCAGCTGCTGGCTGGGGTAAAACCACGACACTCAGTTTCTGCCCCCTTACATTTCCAAAGAGCAATACAAAAACTTAGGTTTGTTTGTGCTGTCTTTGGGAAGTTTGCTTCTTTCGATTCCAACACAAACACAAAAGTTGAAGAAAACTTGTTTCCCCAGGCTTTAGCATGCCAAAGGTTTCCATGCCAAAGCTCAATAACATCTTCTCTCTGTCATAATTAACCATTATTCCTGCTTGGGGGATTTCATCAGTATGCACACATACATGCTATCTATCCAACACCTGCAGGAAACATCTCTGGAACAAAGTTAGCCCCTTAAACTCAGATAGAAAGTAGCGCAAGATTGAATAAGTATGTTGAGATATTTATAACATTGCATTAAAACAATGTTGAAATCTCCAAAGTTTGTCTCACAGACAAAAGCAGCAGGGCAGACCCTGAAGTCTTATTTATAAGAGTCCTACTGCTGTAGCCTACAGAGCTTCTTTGATTTATGCCAGCTGAAGATTTTGTCCATAGTTAAATGGTTAAACAAACGAGGTGGAACAGATGACCATATTGTTAAATTAAAGAAATGAGCAGAGCTTGACCCAGCTAATGCCAGAAAACTAAAATCCATATTCTCCTTGTAGCTTTGAAACAGAAGCAAGAAAAAAAAATAATCTGTCAGTGTAAGTGTACTGTCTCGTAGCAATACATCACCCCAATATGTTAGCATAGCTTGCAGAAGGCACTCATCAATGAAAGCCCGTTGTCTGTCTCTGATACATCACCTCAGTATCTTTGCAATTGAATGAAGATATTCCTGACACCAACAAATATTTTTGTCTGTTTTTTTTTAATCTTCAGTCAATTTCCATAATGAAAAATCTCATCCAGTTTTCAAACAGCAATAGTTTCTTAAATATTTACTACTCGTGCTTGGACAACTAACTGATTTTAGTTACTACTTCCGCATGTTATCTACCTCATAATACAAGTGACAGTAAGTAACTATATATTTTATGCAGAGCTTGAAGAAATAAAAAGCAAAGATTTTCCTGAGATGGCAGGAAACATTAAACAAAAGTGAAAGGTCAGACCAAGATAGCTGTTCAGGGTCTGCAGTTCGGACAGAGTCTTTGCAAATCTGCCTTGTATTCCCTGCAGCCTTCAGGACAAGAGTGGCAGTTATCAGGACAACCAAATAGTATAAGAGAAACAGATAGAAAAACGGGGTTTGAGCGGCAGCTAATTTCAGGCCTCTGATTTTTCATTTTAACTCATTTACAGAGACGTATCTATGCAAAGGACAGTGAAAAAACTTTTGTGCCACTTAGAGGCAATATAGAGCTTGTACCAGTGCACGGTATTGTCATGCAACCACTTCGGCCATGTCTTTACAGAAAAAAAGGTTGGTGATGAACCAAATTGGGAATCAATATCCCTCAGGTCATTAGAGCAGAAGTGTATGTAGAAAAGAATTGACTATAAAAGTATTAGAAGTACTTAAAGTAGACAAAGCTGCAGAATGACATAATATGCTTCAGTAAACATTATCAGACATTCACTAGGAAATGGGTGAAGCTTTAAATTATATTTATACATATTCAGTAGCCTCAAGAGAGTTTGAAGAGGAACCCAATTTCCTTGTTTTTAAAAGATATAGAGACAACTTAAGAAACTAAATAAGGTAATTTAAGAACTGTTGTAGAGAGAGATAATCTTAAAAAATAGCTTAAAGAATAAGGAGCCATATCAAAAAACAAGAAAATATTTTAAGGGGATTGAGAAAGGGGTATTCATGATTAACTCGTGAGTTTGGAACCTGGGATTGCTTCTCTTTTTTTTTTCATGATACACAGAGGGAAAAATATACCTACATTTTCAATAAGCATTAAATTGTTTCACCACTAGATTAATTACTGTGATAAAAAGTTATGAAGCAGTCAGGGACAGGTAAACAGCTATTACTTGAATAAGGTTTGTAATCAAGGATAGCGAAATGAGGGTTGTATGATTTATATCGCTCAGGTATCATAGTCTTAGCATATTGAAGAGAAACTGCAAGGGGTCGTGGACTTCAGCTCTGACAAAAAAAGCAAACCAGCAAGATAGGTCTAATATGAGGGATAAATTATGGGGTTCAGAGCAAGGGATTCAGACCACAAGTCCATCTTTTGCTATCAAATGAGAAGCTAAACAAGGATGCGTGACGAATTTCCTTCTTCCCGAATCTATTCAGGCTCTTAAAGATGAGCCTTACGGTGCTATAGGAAGAGCTCTGCTTCACCTAATAAAAAACTACAGAGAAGATTTGTTTATTCTCCCATTTTAATAGATGATGTCAGAACTGATGGGATCTGGCAGATTCGATATACTGCCACCAATAACCAAACCTGCAGAAAGAAAGAAGTAACGAGTTGAGCACCAGCATGCAGTTTATTTGGATCATAGTTACTTTTACTTTCATATGCTTCATTTGGAGAGTTAAGCCCATCATTACAGCTTGGCTTAGATGAGGAGAAGCTTAACTAGGTGAACTGAGATTTAGTTCATTTAAAGGACACAATCAGTTTCAGGAAGGCTGTGTTGGGAAAAGCAGTAGAAGGAAGAATGAAAAAAACCTGTCATCGAAACAAAAGGAGAGGACTACAACCTAAACATAGGTTTTCACATGTGATACAGGAAAGACTCTGATGACTAGTGTTTTGACAAATGAGACAACTAAGTATAGATCAAACTTTAAGCCTAATTTATTTCAGATATTAATAAAAATCTCAGCATTAACTTGTAGTAGTAGGATGGCTGGTGATGGGGAGAAAAAACAGAAGTAAAAGTTGGAGATCAAAAGCATTGCCCATAAGTTCAAAGGCACAGAGTGATTGTTAATAAAACCTGTCTCTTTCTATCTTGTCTTCAACATAATATTTGTGAAAAAGAAAGTAAAGCAAAATGAAAAATATGTACATCATAACTGAAATTCCTAGCACTAGATTAATTTTTGTTGTCGAAGGCACTTGAAAAATTCTATTCTGACCAATTAAAATGTCACTAATATCAATAATAAATCATGCTTTCTCTCATAGTTTTTTTTGGGACAGATGCCTATTTCCAGATAACTTTTTTTTTCAACTTGTTCTTTCCTGCACTATAAAATAGAGGATACTTAAACTTCTTCTGAGCACAGATATTTCAAGCTTATAAATCACTGACTACTATATCTATACAGTGAGATAAGCAGTTGAAGTGAAAATAACATATTTCTCAGTATTTCATGTTACACTAAGCTCCATATTTTTAGTATATGGTCCCTATGCCTAACTACAAACTTATGTCTCTTATTTCTTTACACTACATGGAAAAGTCTTCACTTCAAAATGCATGGTTGATCCATCTATGCAACAGTGAAATGGTAACGATGGGTTTCTATATTATGCATTATTTAAATAATAATCATGTCACTAGCCATATCAGAGATAAAATATTAACACCTTTGTTGATATTCAACTGCTCTGTGAGCAAAAGCTAGTGGCATCAAGCCATGTCATACTAAAAGGAACATTAACAAAAATACCATTAATATATGATGTTTTAACATATACAAAACTTTTGTTTATAAAACTTGGAGTATGTTCACATTAACAAGGTTATAAGAGCTACAGCTTCGTTTAAAATTTCTTTCTGCTCTTTGATGTTGCAGAATCACCAACTGCTCCTTTGAAATGCAGCAGCAGCTGAACCAAATCACTCTCAATCGACGTTAGTGATAACCCATTCAATCTCCTGTCCCACGGTTGACCTCAGTCTGGTTTTGATCAGAACTAGTTTGGGTACAAGAGCATTCACCTTCACAGGCTGACAAGAAGAGTCAGGTATATTGAAAGCTATTTATGTTAGCATTTCAACATTGTATAACTATTACCAATATGTGTGTAATCAGCATTATATAAAGTAGATTGTACGCTATATGAACTTTCAGTTGATCGGAGATTAATATTTTAATATATGGCTAAACAAATTCATCAACATACACAGACTTTTTTTTTTTCATATCCTGGGTTATAAATTGAGAGTAGCAGCAGCTTTCACACCAATGGTATCAAATATATGATCAATGCCTGTGAGAAATTCAAAGTGACTTTAGACAGCAATGTCCTAAGCTATTTTACTCTGCTGACTGCTACAAGATTGTGGATTTGGATATGCATTTTAACTTGACCTTTTATAGTCACATTTCACTTTCACGAATGGTTTTCATCTTTCCTGTGCTTGCTCCAGGTTCTGAAGTAACTCTGTCTAAATGAAGGAATTGGCATTATCTAAATTCAACACTATTTCTCAGATGCTAAATTTTTGGGGGAGTGGGGTGGATATCTAATCAGAATATGTGAATATATATGGCAAAACCAACAAGTATCTTATAAACAAACTTGTCTGGGAAAGGCTTAAGAACCCCAATTCTAGTAGATTGATGCTAAAAATAGTAATTTTCTATGCAAAGTTGGGGGACTCTATCCAGGCTACAAATACACACAATTTATTTCTCTGAAATGTTGACATAAATAGCTTTCAATTTACCTGACTCATTGGAACAATATTCCAGTTCCAAAGGTCTAAAACTTAGCACGTGGAAACAATGTGTTTTCAGAAGCACACCATGTAGAGTATTTAGTTTTCAATAAATCAGTTTTGTCATATGGAAAATGGCGCTAGATTAGTATTAGATTTTTTTCCCTCTGTGCCATCCACCAATGAAACTAGATTTCAAAGACAAATAGAGCAAATCTCAGCCATCAGTTATGGCCATATATCCCTACTGCCCTTAGCTGGAGTTGCACAGCAGTAGTGAATGTCAGAATGTTGCTAATTTAAGCAGACAGCTACACTGGCTTGGTGATTAAAGGAAGTTTTCTGCAATTATAGAATCTAGTTTATGTAATATATTTAGAGGCTGTAATAGTCAATGCTGATTGATGAATGCAACATATGTTTGGTTGTATATGAATACTGGAACCAGGAACAAAAAAGAAAGAGAAATGAAACATTCAGAAATTAAAACATGAGAAATAACATCTAAAAAAGACCGTAACAAACCATTTAATGACTTGTCACAAGGCCAAATAGCTACACCTGTGTCATACAGGGGAGACTTTGTGTAGTCCTTTCTTAAAGACCTCCGAAGGCAAAGACCTTATAGTTTATTTCAAGCATGTATTGCAGCACGTACTTAATCCTACTGCTAAAAGATTATTCCTAATAATCTTCTAATCCAAATCTTCCTTGCTTCATCTTAAAGCCTCTACTCCTCTTTTCCACCTCTGGATAACCAATGGAGCTCTAGACAGACAATGCTGGTGACACAGGTAGAAGAGAACTGGGCCCAGGAGGACATGCTGATTTAGAACTGGACCAGTTAGAGGAACTGGAGGCAGAACTGGTACATCTCTGACGCACAAGACAACCTTTGTTCTGCCAATTCTGCTAAAGATAAAACAGTATTGTGGTGTGTAAATTTGTTGAATGTGTGTTTAAGGAGAGGTGTATGTCTTTGACTGTAGGACATTTGTAAGTTTGTGCTCTTCTGCCATGAAGAATCTTGAGCAGGTATCTATATGCTCACTTCTATCCCAAAGATGTATAAGTATAAAGGAATTGAGGTTTAACCAAAACTAGCAATATATGTAAAAATATTTTAATTAGATTATTTGGTTTTTTAAAATTCATATAGCAGCTGTGTCAGTATCAGAAGCCTTACAGCAGCTGACTCATGAAATCTACTCCTTGTTCTTCAAGTGCAATGAGTGCTACATACATTCACTGCTGTGAAAGGAAAACTTATTGGCTTAATACACAAATTAAGGCTCAGTCGGCCTTACACAAATTCTTGCTGCTCCTAATTCTTTACATTTCTCTTTAGATGTTTACAGAAACTTTCATTATGTATGGAAGTGGACATTAAGGTAGTGTAGCTATTAATCTCCCAGCTCCTCCCTTCCTTTTTTTCCTTTTTGATGACACTACCTTAAATATCTTCTACAAATCCAAGATAACTTCTGATTTTTATGAGACTTCCTCAGTCAGTCTTGAATAGCCTAGGAGGAAATCCTCAGGCCCACTGGTCTGGAAATATGGCATTTATTCAATTTCTTTCTAACACTTATGTAAGACACAAAACCAAAAATAGGCTTGGGGAAGTGCTAGACTAAAAGTATACTAGAGTATACAACACAATATCGTCCTTGTATTACAAACCATTAAACAGTTGAGCATCAGGCACTTTCTGCTTCTGACAGTATCTTACTAGTGCTCTATGACTGAGGTTTCTTTAGAAGCTTCTCAGAAGAATTGAAATTCCCTAGACTTGCAAGTATTTAAGCCTACAAAAATTCACATCTACCATTTATTTTGTGGCATTTCTTCCATGAGATAGTGAAATGCCCTTGGCAAAGACATCTTAACTAAGGCTAGAAACAAATACTTGTTAGGCAGGCTGGCAGGTCTTACGGGAAAGTGAAGAAGCTGAAATCAGACAGTGAGGGAGCAGGTACTTCTAAAAGATCTAATATGCAGAGGAGTTTATGGTTCTTCATCCACAAACTATGCTCAGAAAGATTTACCAAGCATTATGATGGTTGCAAGGAACAGAAAGCAATCTGAAATATATGAGACAGTTATAACTTCCTTCTCCTAATTTTTTATAAATTTTTATACTGATTAATGTAATGTGCCAGCAACAACTCTTCAGAAAAATAGATAGTCAAGAGTCTTTAAAAGAAAGCATTCAGGCCACAGTGTATTCATCTAAAAAAAAGCAAATATTCAAGGTTCTTTTACTATCCAAAATTATTAGAAATTTTACTTCAAAAAACTTACATACTCTCTATTCTTCTTTTGAGTTCTTAGCTTAATGTTCAATAAACAGAGGGACTGGGAAAACCAACTCAAATAGAAGCGACCTTGATAGACTCAATGAAGTTCAATGCCTCAGAAAGAAGCAGTTTCCCAAACATAAGTGAGAAAAATATTCAGGAAATTATTTAAAATTCCTCACTCCTCTCCCAAGTATCAATAACCAAATGAATAAAGCATTTCATTTCTGCTTGGCTAGAAGTCCTGGATATTCTGAGAGGCTGTTAAGTAGATAGCTTTAGTGCATGAAAAATGCATGCTAGTCGTTTTGTTCTTATGTCAGTTATTTAACACAGTGTATATAAATCAGCTTGCAGGATACAGAATTTAATCTTTTGTGGTTTTATTGCTTTACCATTTCACTGTATTTATCTTGCATTCAGTGAAGACAGAACTTTGATGGAAAATTTTGCATTTGTAGGCTGAGTGTCAGTATTGCACACACAGCTCAGACAATCACTCCAGTGGAAATCACATCATTAGGCTTTCGAGATATCATCCTCTCTATGGATGGGTGTAATTGGTAGCCCCCAACAAATTCACATTGAGTGTGCATACAAGACAGTAATGTGCTTTGGGAAAGGGCTACTTCCTATTGTCTGTGCAGTATCAAGCACAGCGTAGCCTCTGTCGTGTTCAGAGCATCTGGGAACTGTTATGAAAGTTATGTTCATTTGTTTTCTCTATTGATAAGAAAGAGTTTATTCATCAAGTGTATAGCTATATAATGCTATGTACTTTATATTCACTCTTCTTTAAACATAGCATAGAAACTTAAAGATGGAGAAGAGTACTTGGGGCATGGGGAGCTGCTGTCCTCCCATTGCAAGCACTGAGTCTTAGACTCCCCTTCAGAAAATGAATCGGGAAAAACCCTTATGTTCCACCTTACTAGTAAGCAGTGACATTTACTCTCATCATGCTCATTTCTGTGCTAGTTTTCTTCTGTCTTCCATGTTCACACTTCCCTTTCCTTTTATTATGGTATATAGACATCACATCTCCAATTCTCCTTGCTATCTTTCTTATTCCCAGCATTCATTCTACTTTCTCTCTCCTAGGTTTCTCAGAATTTATCTCCTCTCCAAGCACCATCACCTCTATAATATACAATGTTTTGTGTTCAGATGCTATGGATACAGTAATCAGGGTTGAAAAATCATCTCACAGGAAAACTTACAATCTTAATTTGGAAATCTCCTGCCATGGAGAATCTCATCCGCTGTTAAAGCTTTCAGCCATTCTCTTTTCTGTTTTAATAACTATCAGTTTCTCTGTCTCACTACACTTTTATCATACCCCAAAAACAATTTTCTCTTCTAACAAGAAATTTGTGTTTCCTGGTTTGTGAATTTATAACCTTATACCTTTGGTTTTGTCATAATAATAGTTTTCAGTATCATCAGTTGCAATGAACAAACGTGCAGTGACTAAGTTACAGGTTCTTAATCCCATTTGGCAGAGATGCTCGGCAGCCCTGAAGTGTAACCTCAGTTTCAGACAGACTCCTCTCTCCTGCACTCTCTCACAGCTGCCTGAACCATCCCACGGCCCAGGGGGTTAGATGCTGTGAATCCTCCCCACTCACAGTGCAAGGAACTTATATGCCTAACAGCTACGTGACTTCCACCCAACTCTCGGGCATTACATTGCTGAGCATCCTACCTCCCAAGCCTCCTTTATATTTGGCCTTAAATGCTTTTTCATAGAGAAGTATTTAGTACAGATGGCAAGCCATAAAACGGTTAAATTATTTATTTTGAAATATTTCATCAAGAAAAGCTCATCAAGCTGCATTGGTCCATTTCCAAGGCTATACCAAGGCAAAATATGTTGTAGAAAAGTCAGTTAAATAACACATATAACATACAATTACAAATAATTAAGATTTTTCTAGAGAATAATTTTTATAAGCTGTAAAACTAAGAGCTAAAGTCTTTTTGCATTAAGTGCTGTTTATATATTCCTATCCATAGCAGCGGTTTAACATGCAAAGCCTATGACCTTTCATAATCATTAGCTCTATGCATTGAAACATATTTTTTGTAATCCAATCAGGTACCAGATTTCCCTTTTCTAATTACATGTTGGGATATTAAAAGTACAGGCCCAAATTCTGCTAAGATATACACAGCTCTCAGACCTGTATAAGAAGACTGCATTAGCTTTATATAAAAAAAATATGTTGAGTAGATTACAGAATTACAGAATGGTAGGAATTGGAAGGGACCTCTGGAGATCACCTAGTCCAACCCCACTGCTAGAGCAGGATCACCTAGAGCAGGTTGCACAGGATCACATCCAGGCAGTTCTGAATCTCTCCAGAGAAGGAGACTCCACAATCTCTCTGGGCAGCCTGTTCCAGTGCTTTTCACCCTCAGAGTGAAGAAGTTTTTCCTCATATTGAGATGGAACTTCCTGTGTTCCAGTTTGTGCCCATTGTCCCTCGTCCTGTTGCTGGGCATCACTAAAAAGAGTCTGGCCCCTTCCTCTTCACATCTGCTCTTTAGATATTTACAAGCATTGATCAGATCCCCTCTCAGTCTTCTCTTGTCCAGGCTACACAGACCCCCTCTCTGACTTCTCTTGTCGAGGCTACACAGACCCAGCTCTCCCAGTGTTTCCTTAACTGGATGTAGACAAACCTGGAGAGAGTGAGCAGTCTGTCCAGAGTATCAATGCAGCAAAGAGGAGTAATGCTACATGTAACGTTCATATGTGATTATTATCACATAAACAAAAACACCCAAGCAGTTGTGGAGAGCCTCATTCTTCCTGGCATGCTGTTGGGTACCCACCAAGGTGCCCAATAGTGGCAGGCTACTTCTACCAAATTCCTGAAGTTTGTTAGGAGACAAGCAACATCCTTGTCTCTCTTTATGGTCATTATAATGTAATAAGCACCTTTAAGGTATGATTTATCTAGCCTATTCTGGGTGTCTATTTTAGAATGATTTTAATCATGCTCTACAAGTGCCTATTTCTGCATTCTCTATAAAAGGAAACTGGAATGACTAGCTCAGAGCTGAATATTTACACTGGAGACATCTGCATTTGGTGACATGAATTCAAGCCTAAAAGTTTAAACAGACAAGACAAAGAACAGTGTTCCAATAGCATGAACAAAAACATGTCTTACATCAGCATCTTACCATACATCCCAAGATTTTTATCTCTGTAAAAACAGGGATTACCAGTGGTACTTGGCCTTTTTAAAATATCGGATATGTGTTTCCTAAGTAGAGGGTGAACAGGAAAATAAAGGAAAGGAGACAGAGGTGGGGGATTAATGAATATAGGACAAGAGAAAAAACAGGAGAGCATGCATAATTGATAGGTCACCAGTGTGTGTGGAGTGTGGTGGGGCATGAAGAGTCAAAATGAGCAAGCAGGAAGGTTAGGGTTGATGGTATCCAGCCAGAACTTCAGAGAGTAGCCTGATCACATAATCACTGCCTGATGAGTCCAGAATTGCTATTCCTGAACTTTCACAGATTGTGAATCCAAGAAGACAATGACATAAACTTGAAAGGTACTATATAAGTGTTCTGAGATTTCACAGCGATAAAAAACATTATATGTCTATTTTTTTGTGAATACGATAGCACATTCGTGGGGGGGTGGGAGGTGTTGAGCTTTTGTCCAAAACCAAGAGAAGGATCAAACTCATTTTTACAAAAAAATTAGAATCACTGGCATTCTTTATACAACAACTGAGCTTTTAAACACAAACATTAAAATTTGCAAGATTTGTGTTAAAAATTCTAAGAATTAACAAAAGACCTGTTCTTTCAAACCATCTTCTATGCCTGTCATTTATTCATATTTGTAGGACCTCAGGCTAGGACCTCTCTGCAACTCCTTTATTACACAAGCCTGTGAGATTTACATGAGTCAAAGCTGTCATAAACTCTTCTCCTATGACAACTGGCAGTTAATCCTGATATAAATATCTCCAGCTTAGTTCTTAATTGTGAATCATCTGAACAGAAAGGAAATAATGTTTCCGGTATTTTCTCATAGTTGCAACAAAAGATTGCCATTGTCCGATCATAGACAAGAAATAGATGACTTTCACAACTATTTTCTTCAGTATTGCTGCTGCCTTTGAATCTTTCCCATGTTCAAACTGCAGGCTGCTTCTACTGTGCATCTGGGAATGAGGTCCTATGAGCAACATGAAGGTTCAAGCACCTCATGACCGCTTTTCCCTTGAAAGCAACCCATGTCTATCCTGAGCCTAGAACCACTACAGATCTTGTTTTCTCTTGTGGCTAGCAAAAACTACACTCCTAAGTTCCTGACCATGGTGTGTGATTGTACTGCAGGGACAAATTGGATAAATAGAGGCTTTTGAGATTGCTGAAAAATGCCTATGGCAGGTTAGAGGATACCCTGGAGCATAAGGAGTACCTGGGGTTTGCACCACAAGTATGAAAAAATCCACCTGGGATGCCTCAAAAGGAAAGACTAAATAGTGAATGAAACAGGCCTCCAGCCAAGTCTCCTGCTCATAGCACAAATCTTGTCAGTAAGATCACAGAATTGAACAAAACATGGTACAGCCACAAATACAGACAAGGTTGCTTTGGACTTTGTTAAAAGTTGGAAAAGTGTCTTGTTTTGCTATTCAAACCTACAGAGCACATGGCTGCATGTCAATGTCTGGAGAAGAGGAGGCTGAGGGGAGACCTTCTACAACTTCTACAACGTCTTCACTTTCTACAGCTACCTGAAAGGAGATTGTAGCCAGCCTCTTCGCCCCAGCTAAATGTGATAGGACAAGAGGAAACAGCCTCAAGTTGTGCCGGGGAGGTTTAGATTGGATATTGGGGAAAATTTCTTCACTGAGAAGGTTGTCAATCATTGGAACAGGCTGCCCAGGGAAGTGGTTGAGTCACCATCCCTGGAAGTATTTAAGAAATGTGTAGATGTGGTGCTTAGGGACATGGTTAAGTGGTGGACTGGGCAATGTTAGGTTAACCATTGGACTTGGTGATCTTAAAGGTCTTTCCCAACCAAAATAGTTCTAGGATTCTATGGCTCTCCCACCTGAGTTAAGGAGAATTCCTCAAAAGTGATAGTGCTCAGCACAAGTAGTCTGAGAACAAAAAGGCACTTTAAATCCTCAGTGCTTAGTTACAGATACCACAAATGTAAAAATGTTTCTTTGTGGCAGATTGTTTACATGTTATAAATTTACATTAAACAATCATTTTCTTATCATATGTATTATAAATAAATGAATTGGTTCATTTGGCATCAAAATTTGTTAGTTTCAAAAGGAATAAAACCCTAAGAATGATTAATTCTTTGTGATTTGGAAAATAATTCTAAAGAAATATTTAATTTTAATTTTAAAAATTTATGAAGGATTCTCTCAAATACGATTTACATCCCTTGGAGGGGTGGCTTTTGTTCCTTATTTTTTGTACAAAATACAGATCAAAGCTCTTTATGTTGTCTTGGATAACAACACAGCTTTCATGTAAACACACTTCTTATGCATCCTATTTTTTCATACATACTCAGTTAGATCCTGAGGGAAATAAATGCCACAAAGTTAAATTGATTTACATTGGCTGATATGGCAACTTACACCATGTGGTGATTTAGCCTGCTTTAATTATTCTGAATTGCTTCAATTTATACTGCACATCCATGGGAAAAAAAAAAAAACTAAAAATAGAGGAAATGCCACTTCCACTTACAGCCTCTTTTGACTCTTCTGTACTATCTTGGTTTGCCTGCAAGGCAAGATTGTATCAGATAGGCTAAGGATGGATCAATACAGGCAGACTGACAAATGCCTGAATGTTTCATTCCCATGATGTTTGACACTGTTCTATGTCACATCCCATACTTTTGCCATGTCTCCTGTAAGGAAACATAAAACGTAGTATTTTGAAACATCAGAAATGAATAGAGAAGGGTTTTTTCCTCACAATTTTCAATATTGAAAAGTGGAATGAAATAAGAACATATTGGTTAGCCCCTTGCCTGGTGTAAATCAGTCTACCTCCACTAGTTTTAGTGCTGCCCTTCCAATCTACATCAGCAAATGTTTTAGCATTAGAGAGCCTGTAATGCTCTGAACTCATTACATTTTGGCATGAAAATTTACATCCTTGTAATGCTCTGAACTCATTACATTTTGGTATGGAAAGTTACATCACTGATCATCAAATACATCAGCAGACTTTCTGGAAAACAGCTGGAAGAAGAAAGATATTGTTGTCAATTTGTCAAAAGGAGAGCCTTATCTTCCCAATACAGTGATGCAACAGCCTTTGAAGGAAGGCAACCAACATCCGTTTTTAGGTATTTCACCTCAGTTGTTTCATAAGCATCAGTACAATATCAACAACAAGCTCACTTCTGAGGCTAGAGGAAACCTTATTGTAAAGATCTCTAGCCCCAAGTGTCTTGTGTACTACATCATTTTGTAGCCTCTCTTCAAATATTTCACTATTCCTAAAGATTCGAATCCAAAATGCTCAAAAATCAGTGGCGACTTGATCCTTCCATTAGGTTGAATGAGTCTTAAACAAGCCTGTGACCACTGTGAAGTAAAAGTTTTTTCCAATAGAAACATTTCACATTATAGCAAAAAATTCCCAGAGTCAACAGAATCTCAGAAGTGGAGGTTTTGCTTTGCTCATCTTTCATTTCTCTCTCAGAGAGCATAAAAAAGCAGAACTTTTTCCAGGATTCATATCTTTTTTCCTGAACATTTGGGTATTATCTTCTTCTCCTTCCAAATGTCACTGGGATGATACACGTGGGTGTACTTTTATAGCACAAGTATTTGTATGTGCTTCCTTTCTTCACAGAAGCTGAAAAATCATGCACAATCAGTATCCTGCATGTAGCTTTTCTTTTCAGGTACATTTTCACAATTTGGCTATCAAATGGGTTTTATCTACTTTGCTTTGATGTGAAATTTCAAGCATGACCTCAAAGTCATTTGCCAAATAATGTTCTCAAAAAGAGCACCTCTCTGGAAAAAAAAATTTAAAAAACAATTTTGACAAATTAGAACTTTCCAATGAAGAAGCATTCTCTCAAAAGTCCCTACAAAAGTTTATTGACAACTCACTGAATCTTCCCTTTGCCTTCCTCCTTTGAAGGTAACGAAGCAGGTCTTAATGTCAGCTTTCAAGAACAGCGTTACATTGGGAAGAATGGTCTTTTTAGACAACAAACTGACCTTGACCAGACTGAGGGACACTTTCCACTTACTAATTTTATGTTTACAAGCAAACTTGTAATACTCTATGAAAGCATCAAATTATTTTAATTGTTCTAATTCTTCTTGTGTTTTTGGCCTACGCATTCAGGTAAGATATAAGCACACAGACAGATGGAGGTGGACATGTTCATCTGGAAAAGAATCCATGAGACTCCCTCACTCTCCCAAGCAGTCAGTGTAGTGTCCTGACTATCCGCAGATAACCCCTGAGGAGGAACATAAATTCAGCACAATAGAATGAGTTTGGTTTTTTCAGTGCCAATGTGAAACTAGTTTACATGATACAATGTTCCTGTGAGAAAATAATTGTGTCAGGATGGTGTTAATGCCACTTACTTATTCACTTGGAACCTCTAATGAAAACTGTTTAGGAAACAAATGGCTAACTATGTTCTACATACAAAATAATTAAACATTCAGAACACGATATTTAGCAAGGCTGGATATTACTATTAAGTATGATATTCAATTTTATCTAAAAGGACAGATTAGGCGAATTCAGGGGAAAGAGCGGGAAAAAAAAAGAAAATGTAGATCACCCATGAGGTAAAAAGCTGCTGGGGAAGGAATTTGTTAACAAAAATATTATGTCTGGAATAGCTCCAGAGATTCATGGTACTCACACTTGTATTTCCTCATGTATACTATCAGATATTCATCAAGCATGGATGGTAATGTAGCAGATGAAATTCATTCACTTAATATTCTGAATTCCTAACCTTCACAGCCATAATGTACTGTTTGACTCTAGCCCACCTCTCCTGAATGAAACAAAGTTATGCCAGAGAGAAAAGACTCTCCCTTATCTCCTTTAGGGCACGCTTACGCTACATAACGCAGTGCAACACAGAGATACGCCAGCCAGCTGCAGAGCACACCGAGAGCAGTGCAGTTGTACCGTGACATTGCTCCAGCTGAGCTGAGCAGCTCTGCTAATACACCAAACCTCTTCTGGGACTGGAACCTGCTCTTTCAGCCTGCACTCAAATTTCCCCAGAGAGTACAGTGGGAACAACACAGCAGCCTGTACAGTAGCTAACATCTAGTTTAGTAGTTAGTAGCGTCAGAAGCATTTCTGAATATAAGCTGAATATTTGTCCTACTACGTAGTCCCCACCTCCTAGTTCCTACAAGCCTGAAGTTATTCTTAGACAGCTCCTAAACCCTTCACAGGGCTCTTGGAGGTGCAGACTAACCTTGGGATCCACTGGTACTTCCTGTATGTTTGAGCTAAACAATTAACAAAGACAGTAAGCAATGCTGCTGTAAGATTATTGGTGATGTGACCTAACCTTCACAGGAGAAAACATGCCACACCGAAAGGACACGGTTTCTGCTTAATTTAAAAGCTAAAAAAAGAGCCCCAGAATTTTGTTCAAATTCCTTATTTCCAAGTGCTTACAAAAAATATGTTTGTATACTGTGGGGAGGGATGTTTGGGTTTTTGGTCTGCATATGTGCAAGAGACCAAGTTTTCCTTGTATTTTGATGCTGTTAGCTATCATAATGTGAGCAATAAACATGTGAATATAAATGTTCCCAAAGAAGGATAAGCAAAAGGAAACAGCTGTGGGCAACCTTCAGCAAGAAACACTGACTGGGCTAACAAGCTCTGAATTTTGCTGCAGCAGAAAGATGCTGTCAATCATCATTTCTTCTACTTTGCCCCTTCTACCACTTCTTTGTAGAAAGGAATTAAGATCAGAATGGTAAATAATTGTTTTGTCATTGAAAGTGGTTAAAAAAATAGCACCTTCTGTGATACGCAGTAACAGGTTGCCCAGAGAGGAGGCCTCATCCCTGGCAGTGTTCAAGGCCAGGCTGGATGGGGCTTTGGGCAACCTGGTCTAGTGGAGGGTGTCCCTGCCCATGGCAGGGTGGTTGGAACTAGACGATCCTTGTGATCCCTTCCAAACCAAAACATTCTGTGATTCTATGATTCTAATTTGTTTTCTCCCCTCTCCTTTCTCTCCCTTTCCAAGGGAAAGATAATCCTGTCCCCACCCACAAATGAAATTTCGAAACTAGGAAAACAAGCAGTTAGTTTCCTTTCCAGGTTGAGCAAAAAGCACAGAGACAGCAACAAATTGGCAATTCTGGGCCTCCGTCTGCTCTCTGGACGGATATTCTTTTTCCATCACGGTCCATCAAGGATGGGTATTAATAGAGATAGCAAAGAGGAGGCCTGAAATAGGTATTTCAAATAATTTTGTTTTCATCTATCAATCTGACTACTCGCAATAAGGGAATTTTGTTAAAAATGCCAATGATTTTTATCTTGACAGTGCCTCTTTAATAACTAAATGGAATCCATATTAATTATTTATCTCCTTTAAAGTGCACTGAATAGCTTTGCTGAAAATTACCACGTTTATATTTATAGAACAGTTCAGTAATTAGCATCATGTACAAGATGCTACCCATTCAGCCTTAGCGGAGTGGGCACAGGGTGAAAAATGCTAAACAGAAAGCTCTAGCAAGTTCAGAAGGCAGACAAACTACTCTCTAGCCTATTGGGTAGCAAGAAAATGTCTCCAGTGATGGCAAAGTTGATGGAAATAATATCATCAGGTCTACTTTGTCATCCCTGGATTTGTAGCGACTGTTTTAGTTCTTTACTCTTTAATTTAAGTGTTTAATTTAAGTGTTCTACTCAGTATAGTTACTTGGGCTTACCTTGTTCTTTTAAAAGAGGTGGAGAAGAGCTGAAAACGAAAGAGTGCATAAAAATGCAGTGGTCCCAATCCTGTATTCAAAACTGCTTACTTCTAAGGGTGCGTAAGGACAGCAGTATGAAAACAACATGTGGAGCAACTTCTTCTAGCCATAATAAAAACGCATGTCAGTGAAATGAATGACCTCTCTGTTACATGGGATTTTTGATGTCGTTAAGGTTCTGAACAACTCCAAACAACCTTCACCCTATATTTACAGGTTATATTGAAATTGGCCTACCAAATACAAACTTTAAACATTTAGAGGTTTACAGAGAAAAAGGTTAAGGCTGTAATCCTGTGGCCTTGTATCTAGCAAGACTGAATGCAGTCCACTTTTATCGCCATCTTTTAACTAATGCACCATCAATATTTCATGCATGTAATTTCAAATGAGTAAATAGCTTTTTGCAAATTGCATAATTTGCTCATAATCTCAGTGCGTCTTGTTCCATTTAAAGCTAAGTGCCACCATTTTAAAAAAGCCCCAGCAGGAATGATTCAGTCTAGCTAAGAATTATTATATCTTACAAAGCCCCCAAACCCCACTCTTGCTGTCACCCATCTTTACTGCTGGGGTGAACCATTCATCCCAATGCAAACACCAAAACAAAGCCAGGCAACAGACCCAACTAAATATTTAGCATTGTGACTATTTAGTCACTAAGGGAGATACAAGAGAGCAAGCAAAAAGCTAAGCTATGACATATGAGGTGTGCTACGTTTGGGGAAGCTAATGAAACCGAGGGCTCAGCCATTAACCTTCAAGGAAGAAAAGCCAGGCCTACTGCTTTAAAAATTGCTGGGACCAATCTTTCACGATGACAAGCATTAGTAATGAATAATTAAGCATTTAATACAATGTTGCTTTGGTGAAAAATGAAAATTTAACAATTGATGGCCCCTAAACCTATTCAGTGTTATTATGGTGCAGTAAAAGCAGGAAGAGAGCTTTGATGAAATGTTTTTCAGTGGAGGGGGTTTTTCCCTCCCTGTGTTTGTTTTTTTTTTTCCTGATGGTTGGACTGGAGCAGTTGCTGTTATTAGGTTCAAAATCTTTTCAGAGATGAACAGTGGCCCTGCTGAGAGAATTTCATGAAAAATTTAAAAAGGAAAATTCAACCTGGAACAGTATCATGTCTCATGCCAGCTTGCCTGAGGTTGAACTGTGTTTTCCCCCATAATATTCAACTAAAGTCAGGGAAATAAATCATTCAGCAGATGCAAATGCTGAAATCCTCCAAAATGAAACTTTAACAACTTGACTTGAGAACCTACTTTGATTGATATAGTTATTTAAAACAATTTAACAGATGCTCTCTTAGTTAGTTCCCCGTAATAAAATGTTTATTGCCAAAGAAATATTGAGTAGTAAATTATTTGATCAGTAGTCTAATATCTCTCTTTGTGGTTAAGAAAACTGAAGAACTAAGCTGCAGCAACTCCTCACAGCCATTTCTCTCTTGCTCAGAGCCTGCTGCTGTTAGCAAGAATTTTACCTGTCGATTATCACAAAATACAGGTTTTGGTGGGTCTCGGGAGGAGGCAGAGTGCATTTTGTCATCATATATCAAACCAAATGATATTGGTCTGGTTTAAACTGCTTCAAATATAACTGCTTTAGAAACCACTTTCTAATACAGCACAGAGGGGTTAAATAAATAATGACATCTTTTATACCACAGCTAAGAGGTGATACGAAGTCATGACTCTTTACAGTTCTTACACTTAGGTATGACATTTGCCAATGACATTCAGTTTACATTCGGTTTGACTCCTCCTTAACAGTCACAGGCACTATGAATTTTCGGTATATCATGACTTATCCTTGAGAAATAAAAGGCTAAAAAATGTATCTGATCCTTCAATAACAGGATTTAGGCTATATTTTCCTCTCAGAGGAGCTGAATATTCTGGTAACCTCACAAAGATTGAATTACCTCAATCCTATGGTAAATCTCTCCTCCTGACTTTAAAAACCACGGTGGATTGTGAGGAGTGTGCATATATGTGCACCCATACATGTGTTTAGTGGTACCAATCCCTCAGAAAAAAATATAAATTGAGAAAGAACGTACAGTTAAAATATTATCCACATAGATTGCAGTCTATAGCAGTTGTGTAGAAATGGCCACTAGCTGATTGCAACAGCTTCTTTTCCCAGGGTTTAAAAATGCATCAGCTACAGGAAAATCTACTAAACAGATTACTGCTGAAAGTCTGACCTTGAATAGTTCATAAATGAATGATTAATCCCAGACTCCCAGAAAAAATGAGATGAACTACAGTTTTTTCTAAACACCTAGGAAGCTTTCTAGATAACTATCTGCAGTAACCAGAGATGGAGCATTATTAATTTCTGAAGTATAATTATTTTTCCTTTCTCCTCATAGTACATTTTTCAAATTTAAAAAAAAAAAAAGCTGGAGTGAGTTTTTCCTTTCAAAGTTTGTTTTTGAAAAGCAGACACAGCAACTCCTCTGTGATTTTAGGTAGATCTTATCTATCAATGTTCCACTTTGGAAACAGAGAAACAGAGACACAGGGTGTGTGGTGCCTATCAACAGAGGCAGAGGTAGAAGTGCTACCTCATCTCCCCTTAGACCCAGAGTTCCTGCTTTATCACTTGACATCATCCGTGCCCTGTTCTCAAAAGTTATTACCATTATGACACGCCAGTCCACCAACATGCTTTCAAAAGGAACATCTCAGGATTGACTCTGAGTGCATCAATACAAAGCCTAAAAATTTATGTTCTTAATTTAAGAGAATTGATACAACTTTTAACCTCACATCAGTCAAAAAATCATTTCAGTCAGTTGCTGCTCTAAGACAGTAAGTCATGACCAAGTTCCTCTCTCCCAAACAACCGAATTAAACGAAACACAACAGTAGAGCTAATAGTTGGAGTTTATTTTCTGCATGTTTCTCTTCAGATTTCTTTTTCCATAGGTGTTTTTTGTCATATATAATATCTTTACTGACAGAATTCCATAACTTCAGATACACTAAAGTGGAAAACCTATCCTTTCTCTCTTCAGCTGTTTACAGGTAACCAGATTGAAGCCATCCAATACACACATCACAGGTTTTATGTATTTTCACTAGTTTAAAAACATTTTCTGGTGGTATTTTTCACTTCTTTTCACAAAAAAGGAAGACACAGTATTTTAGGGTTATTTACTGGACCTTATTGAAGGAAAACACCAGTCAAATATATTCTTTTTTTAAAAAAAAAAGTGTGTTCATTTATTGTATTTCCACAGTAAAAGGGCAAGATGGCCACAAAAGACCAGAGAAGTGGTGTTAGAAACTTCAACCATGCAGATTCTAATTCCACAACAGTTTCTTTAAAAGGCGATATTCAGGACAACATGAATACTGTATTTCGCCAAAGTGGGAACAATATGCTTAGTATGAGTCTGTGCATCAGCTTAAAATTCCCTTTGAACCTCTCTTATGAATTATCAAGATTCTAGTACACAGTTTTAGCGTACAATTACAGTTTTACAGTACAATTCAGGATGAATTAATTGCAGGAAGCTGTCTGTCTTCTATCAGGAACAAAGCTCTGGCAATAAGTAGTATTGGTTGTCATCTTCTCACTGAATATGCCTCACAGAAATGACTGAAATTTGAAAATCCCAGATAAGAAGGGAGCTCAAAACTGAAGACATTAAATAGTATTCACCCTGTTGGTAAATAAGACTGAAGAGTATAAAACACTCCAGGGAGGGAAGGAGAAAGTTAATTACGTAAATAAAGAGAGGTTGACTTGCTCTTGATATCAGAAACAGAACACTGTAACACACATTAAATCTACAAAAATACCTCCAGTTCACTTCTAGCATGAGTTCTTAGGTTGGGCTGTCACTGACCAGGAATATGGGACCAGCATTTAGTTGAAACCAGCTAAATTATGTATTTCATTATGGACTCATAATGAATATAATTCTCAGAAATAATACTCAGAGCTCAAGACCTAAGTATGACTCCCTACTAATTGTACTGACACCTGAAATGAAGAAACATAAAGGCTGTTTGCAGAAGTTTTCTCTCCAGAAACATCTTCTGAATGTCCAACAAAGAAATGAAGCTCAGCACCCATTCTTATTAACCCAACATATATAACCGCAGAAGACAATCAAAGAAAAAGATCTTTTAGAATGCTTCCTCCACATAGAGAATCATCTCAAATATATATACATCATCAATGATTTCAAAGAACAAAAACACAGATGGAAAACTAGCATACGTAACAAGGAACAGGAGGGAATATAGGCTCATATGAATGCAATCCAAATTTCTTTGGAACGTTTAAAGTTTAGGAAACCTGGTAGGTTTCCTTTGAAGGCATTTTTCTTGCTTCTTAGGAAAGGCAACACCAACTGGATAGGTTTACTGCCATTAACACCAAAAATCCCTATAGACAGAAATTACAATGGGGCCTCAGTACCACTCTGAAGACAAAACATTCCATAAATTTCAGCAGCGCAAGCCTTAGCAAGGGAAAGACACCTTTGAGAGGATCCAGCTGGAAGGCAGAGTGAAAAGAGTCCAGTAAGGCAGCAACAATCCCTCAGAGAAGCTCACCGGGGATCAGAGAGAAGGCTGAGGCATCAGTTAGACTTCCTATCCCTGTATTCCTCAGGATTTTCCATTGAATTCTGCCCAGTCAGTGGGTAGAATGCATAGACAAATTCAACTGAAGAAGCAATTTCTGCACAAGACATGGGCTTCACATGTCATAAACATTATGGTGTGAATTCAAGCAGCACACCTCCATAGGCATACATACCTTTCACTGAACACCCTCCCACCCAAACCCAAGCCAATGCTTTCAAAACACGTATCTGCATCCGTGCTTGGAGAGAGAGCCTGGTGTTCTCAATGCACAACACACTAAAGAGAACACACCTCTCCTATACACAAGTTGTCGAACATTTTTCCCATTACGCATCTGCCTGTCTTTTTTCAGAGAGATTTCCACTGTCAGACAAAGCAACAATGTGTGTGGCCTGAATCCAACACTGGATTATAAATATAAGATGCAGTTTGACTCTCTTCCTTACACATTTTTAGTAATTTCCACTAAAGATTTGCATTTTTCCAATAACAACTTGCTTTTGGAAAAGCTGATGTACAATATTTTAACTAAGACAATGGGAGATTAGATTACTGGATAGAGCTTTGGACATCAGACTTGCATTTTGGTCTTAGTCAAACCACACTCTTATTGTGTTACCTTACCAATTACTTTAATCAGTTCCCTGTCAGTAAAACTGGCTAAGACATTGCTACCTAAATTGTTACACATGTTCCAGAGGATCAAGGCCAGTGACAATCATGGATGGATCAGTTACTTTGATGAATACAAGCAAAAAGGTATCTAAATAGAAACATGGATACTGGGTAAAATTAGGATTTTTATATATATATATATCTCATAGGCAATTTGGGAGCTGTTTTATTATAAATGCTTTTATACATATAAAATTACAGGCATCTACAAAAAGTAAACTCTTTGAATAAAGATTATGAAACAGCAGTGCCTAATACACAGTTCTAATGTGAATTACAATCCTTTCTGATCGTAACCTTTTCCAATTGATTTCCTTTGTTAAGTTGACCGTAATAGATCCAATACATGAACAAAAGGATCCAAGGAACAGCTACTGAGGATACACCCAGTCTGCGTGATTCACTGTGTTCACTGAAGCAAATCAGCGGTATTTTGTGTCTTTCATTTCATCCATATATTTTTCACTATACATTTTATCATGTCAGCAATACCTTTGGTAATAGAATCTGCTGGAATTTGCAGGAGGTGTTTGAGAAATTGCTCCTTCCACCCTCACCCCCAGAAGATAAAAACCCCCTACTTTGGTGGTCTAAGTATACGTGAAACTGGGTGCATTGTAGAATGTGCTTAGATTTCACAGGACAAAAGATTTCTCTCTCAATACAGGGACCATCCAACCCTGAGATCCCTGTGGATGAATCAATACCTTGAAGTGTAGCCATGACAACCATAGAGATCAAATAGGCTCAGCATACACAGTATTCACAGTATTGATTTTACAGCACAGGACAATGCGGTGCTCTCGGTGCCTGAATATGGATGAGGAGTAGCTGGTTGAGGCAGACTTCTCTTGAGAAGTCTGAAGTGATGCTGCTGAGGAGAGAACAGCACTTCAAGGAATTTCACACCATTATAGCGAGGGTGTCCACTCTCCAATCATTAAGACAGACTGCAGCCTTTGTGTCCACAGTTCACAGCCCTAGATTTCTGCATAGCTGGTTAGGCACGACCGTGAAAAAAATCCTTTACTATTCCCTTTTGTTGGAAATAAATATCACTGACATGCTACATGCGCTTATGACCGGGGCTTTAGATCTACAACTCTCAACATTTAAAGTATGAAGCTACTGCCCTTTAAATAAAGAAATAAATATATATATATACACACACATATATATAAAATAAAATGTCACCAGCAGTTCATAGTAGCAGTCCATCTGCTTAACAGAGGCAACAGCAGTGCATCATTGCAGTGTTGGGCTCTATTCTGCTCACGTTCTGTAGGGGTTAGATTCAGAGGTTTGATGTTCTCTAAAAGCATCAGTATGACTATGATCTTACATGGTCTGGAATGCTATGTTAATGAAATTAATGACAACCACACCCAATGATCATGACTTCTGACAGGTAAATTCAATAGGAACAACAGAACATTCGATTTGAATGTGTCAGGAAAAAAGCACTCAATAATATGGAACTTGCCCATGGAGCCATAGCGACTATTAACATAAAAACTTACTCAGAAAATGTAATTTTCCTGAAGTATCAATTAAACACCTACTGCTACAATACCATGATAAAAATTGTTTTTTCCAGAAAAGATCATGAAAATTATCTGCCTCTATCAAAAACTCCTCAATAAGCATTTTAAAATAACAGCTAAAAAATCAGACAAGTTTCAACAAGGGTGCAATAATTTCCAGCTGTCTGACTGTGGCGCTTCACAAAAGTTCTTCTTCCACCACCTCCCAGGTACTTGTTCAACAGCCTGAGATTCCCACCTAAGTCTGTGCCAACACATCAGAGAAAGGTTTTTATAATGCCACACTGAAGGCTTTTATAATGCCACAAGCTGCCTGACCTACGGCTGGCAATGAATGTGCGTGTGGGTGTCTCACAGCATAAAGCTCGTGGAGATAGGGCCATGGGGCTGTGCAGGCACCCAAGCCCAGTTCAGGCTTTTCTGTGCTACCTAGTGGGAGTGGTCCCTGGAATGGACAATCCCTAGAAGCACACCTGAGTTTCTGTAAGAAAAATTGGTTGATTTAGGCCAAGAGATCTCAGGAATTAACCACAGCCACAGCGCAGTAACGTCAGAGGCGGAACTTGGGCCAAGACCCGAGTAGGGAGATAATATATTTGACAGCACAAATATCTCTTATTAAAGAAAGTTTTCAGCTGAACATTTCTGACTAAAAATTTTCTAGCTTTGCTTTGACATTAATTTGACATTTTTTGTCAGAATAAAAATATTTTTTCCTTTTGACGAGAACAGGATATATTTACATGATTAAGTCCTTGACTCCAGGGCTACACAATCACGATGGCTAGATGCTGTGTAAAAAACCAAACTAAGATACTGTTAACATCATGTGAAAATTAATGCAGAAAGAATTTCCATCACACCTACTGTATTACTCCTCAAGTAAGACTGCATTTCAAAAGTGCAGTTTTAGAGATCTACAAAACTTGTTATCCTTCAGCTTGGTTTTCACCATTTGTTCTTTTTCTCTTGAAAGCAACTCTTTCCTCTTTCTGTGGGTGTATCTTTAAAAAATGGGCATCTAGAGGAGATGCAGATATCCCAGAGCACATTCATACTCATTGGCCGCTTGTATCAATCAATCACCAGTATCTCCTGTATGTCACAAAATACAGTAATGATAGTCACTGTGAGGTAATTATGAATACACAAATGAACTGTTAGTAAGCCAGCAATAATTTTTTTAAAATGCAAATTTTCTAATGATGATAGGGATATTTACACTGGGTATTTCCTCTCCAGACTTCTGTTGTGTTGTACTGCTGCTGATCTTCATTGCTGCTAATGTTAATCCAGCTTTTTGTTGCCTATGGAATTATGCCAATTTGAAGCAAGAAGGTCAAACTATTTTGTAGAAAAAACACTCACAATATCAATGGGTAGGATTCCTAGAGTCACATTTAAATAAAACTATAAGTTGCATTTTACAAAGTGTTTCTAATATAACACCTTATTTCTATTTGGGTACTCAAAGAGCAGCAAGAACACGTGTGTTTGCTATTACAACTAATAAAACTTCTGCTGTATCTGCTGGCTCTCATTTATCAGGCCATGCAGGAGACGTGTGCTTTTTGCTCTTTCTTCTCAGTCACTGCCAAACAGGGGCTGCCACATCCCATCCTACCCTGCGAACCGAACGGAACTGCTGGGAAATAATCCACAACATCCAAAAGAAGAATAATTATGTCTAAAGGTCAATTACCATATAGGAAGCTATGGCTAGGTTCAGAGGGACATATCTCAAAATAAGTAAGACCTGTTGGTTAGATATTAGCTGATATCTCATAGTCTACATAGGTAGTATATGTTAACATAAACCACAGACTGAGTAAAAAATGCTCAGCAAATTGAAATATTACTGTTGTTAGGGAGAAAAAATTGTGTGCATCCAGCAGTAAAAGTATTATTTGAGGTAAAGCTGTTTTGCAAAAGTATTGCCATATTCTATACCACATAATAACAAACTGACTGCAGTCTTTGGTGAATGAACTTGACCTGCTTCTCCACATGCTTCATAATGCACCTGTGTTAAGTTTTAATGGTCCATTACATTTATGCACCTGTTCCCTTGCTGTTGATTTGCATTCCTTTATTGAAAATAATGTGGTCTTCTTCCTAATTGCATGCATCTGTCCACAGTTCAAAGACTCTAATTCTTCCTAATTAACAGATAATTGATTATTTAGAGAACCTGTCTCTACAATTCATGAATTCTCTGTAAGATTATGAGCTCTGAATATGCCTATGTCAGAATGCAAAGTTTTATTTGATGACTTGTTTTTGCCTGCATGTTTTTATTTTTCATGTTGCACACTATTCAAGAGTAGTAGGTAAGAACTAACAGAAGAGGACTGATTAATTAAGCACTTTACCACCGCAAAGTATTTAGCATAGGCAACAAGCCAGTTACCGTCAAAAGCAGATCTCTGAAGGATGTGGTCATCCAGTCAAGTATGTTTCCCAGCTACGTTTGTTGTGACCTTAGGGAAACTAATCCAAGTAAGACCCAATAAAGAGTTTGGAGAATAACACAAGGGCAGAGTCACCTGTTGCCCTTCACTTGTTTTCAGTCACTAAAACCATCGGGGAGTGAGCTGTCTGCATGTCCTGGTTTCAGCTGAGAGAGAGTTAATTTTCTTCAGGAAAGCCAGTGTGGGGCTGTGTTTTGGATTTGTGCTGGAAGCAGCGCTGATAGTGCAGAGATGTTTTTGCTGTTGCTGAGTGATGCTTACACAGAGCCAAGGACTTTTCGGCTTCTCACACCACCCCGCCGGTGGGATGGCGGGGGGTGCACAAGGAGTTGGGATTCTCTCCCCCTTCCTGATCAGGAGGGCTGAGCGAGCGTTTATGTGGGGCTCAGCTGCCGGCTCACTGGTGAAGTGAAGGAAACACTGATGTTCTGACAGACAGACTTCCCACAATTGCCAGTGAAAGAATGAACTAGAACAAGCAAGTTCATTGCTTTTTTTTTCTAAAACAATAGCGACTCCTCTAGGTTTTCTTCAAGAATGTGATCTTTCTTCAAAATATGATCAAAAACTGTGTTTCATGTGTTTCTTCATATTCTATGCTCAAAACATATTTATGAAACACCACAAAAAGACTCAAATATCTGCAGAGACTGTGAAAAAAGGGTGCTTAGGATGTCTTCTCAATTGTAAGGTCAGATACTATGGACAACGTTACAAGCCCATTGAATTTCACTTGGAAGAATTGTTCAACTATGTCTCACTTCATACCTAGAAGTATTGTGGAGGGGTTTTTTGCAACAGCAATTGAGTTCAGTCTTGTGAATCACTAACCTTCTCTAAAACCCTTATCACTTTTTCTAGTCTGTATTGGGCTATTTGATAAATCTTTCCTATAAATAGTACTTGGTATTTGATCAGACTGAGCAGCATTTTTCCTCAAATACTTATAGTTCAGTTACGTCTAGGTAATTCTGAATGTTGATTCAAAATTGCTGAACTCCAAACTGTCAAATCCAAATTGCTGAAAAATGTTTCACTGAAAAGTTTCTCACAAATTCGTAAGTAAGCATGTGTAAAGTGCTGCAGGTTACTTACTGTATATATATTTCTTGTATAAAGTATATATCAGTAGTTTTAAGGAGTCAGAAAACTGATAAATGTACACAGAATAGCTTAGTAAACTAGAACTCAAAGCAACAATTGTAAATAATGCATTTTCCAGGACACTGTGATACAGTAGAGCTCAATCTGCTTAAGAGGCTACACTGCCTGTGATGGTCTGTCGAGGTTTTGAAGTCCTTTTAGCAGTGAAATTTGATAAATCTATTAGTTTAGCTACTAAATACTGATACATGACAGAACTGGTAATAGAAGTGTGAAACACATATGCTGTGAGGCTAACTTGTGGCACATTTTTTGCCTATTGAAAAAGAAAAAATGAACAGTTTCTTAAAACATTTCTAAATCACTTGTTTCTCCCCTGGGAGACAGCAACCATTAGTCTAGAAAATTAGCGATTTGCAAACTGACCTGTTTAACTTCATTTGCCTGCAAGAGGACTACCAAGGGCTAAATTCTGTATAATGGTTATGAAAGCACTTCTGTGTGGAAAAAGAATTAGTTGGCAACAATGAGGGAAATGTTTTCAAGGATTTATAGGCGAAACTCACCGTTTGTTTCATGCACCAGCAAGATGCCTTGAGGGTACTTTCCTAACATCATCCAGCAAAAGAGATCCCCACAGCACTGAAAGTACCTGTTACAAATGCCAAAAAATATACAACTTAGTACAAGAAAGACTTCTTTAAGTAATTAGTTTATTCCCTCCATTTTAAAGTCCTTTAACACCTTTGGTGGCCCTGAAGAAGGATGAATTCATTTACAGAAACAACTCACATATTCTAACATGAATTGAACTTTTTCATTTTGCCAATACACACTACAGTCCATTTGAAATCTTAGATCAGAAACTTCAGCCTGGATTTTTAACTTTGAATCCAGTAAGTCCTCGCTATGGTTTGTATTGTTTTGATACTCTGTGTACACACCTTTCGAGTCTCTGATCAGAATTTTTGTGCCAACGCAAACTGGAAGCGTTAAAATAAACAAGGAGAGTCTTTGTGCCTGGGAGCAGGTGTCCCAGCTGTTTGGTAAGATTTGAAGGCTCAAAGGATATTACTTGCTGTTACCCCAAATGTCAGATGCGTGCTTATAATTTAGTAGAGGAGTTTAATCCTTCCTGCTCCATCAGCACTGAAGCTGCAAACACTTCTGGCTTATACCAGTGCACAGTCAATTTAGAGGATACCAAGTACTGATGAACCAACTACAGTAGATGGAGAGCAGTAGTAAACTATCCACAACAGCTCCAGACAAACTTCTGAGCCTTGGAAAATTATGAAAATTAAGTCTGAATTCTTGAATATTTTCAGTTTCACCAGTCACTGTTGGCTATAACACAGAAAAGTTATAGTAGCATGACAGGTAAGGTGAGAAAGAAAAAGAAATCTTAAATCTGTTTAGAAAATGGCTGAAAGTCTTGTCTATAAGTACACACAGACAAAAGGTATTTCTGTTGGCAGCCTTTGCACAGCTATGCTTACATCAAGCTTGCACAATTATCCAGGAACAGCAAGGTCTGGCTGAAGTGCCCTGAAGGCACTAATAAGCTTTAATGGCCTTAGAGATCACAGGGCTGTGTCTTACCCTGGTTGTCCTCACCAGGCCTGATCTCCTAACTTGACCTGCCTCATAACCATGAACCTGCCTGCTGATCTGGGCTCTTGTCTGAATGCGTCCAAGGTCTCCGGGTTTGCTCTGCTGGTCTTGCTTGATGGGTCTGAGTCCTGGCTGGCAGGGGTCCTGCCCTGCCGAATGTGTTATCCAGCAACTGAGCTTCTGCATCCCATTCCTCGGGGTCAGCTGGCCCTTCAGTTATTCAATTAAAGTATGCTCAAGTGGAGAAAATGGAAATAATCTAAATCTCTCTGTACCCATTATTTCACATTTAAATTTCATACAATAGCAAGCATTTTAAAGACATGTGAGAGTGCCTCCATTGTGCTTTACAATGGAGGAAAGGATTTAAAATCATTTTTATTCTCTTGCAATTTTTCTTAAACGTTTTTGAAAAGGTCTTTCATTTACAGCCCTCACCTGTTGGTTGGTTAGAATGTCTGATAAAACATAAATTTGGTTTTAAAATTCCATTTTCTGTAACCTTGGAAGGGAACTCGCATCAACGAGACACCAGGAAAAGTGGCAATGTAATGAAGACAGGAATTTTCAATGGTTGGGAAGTTGGGCAGGTTGACACTCACGACTATTGTGACTAGCCCAACTTTTCAACTTGTCTTATGGAACAAAATCCGTATTCAGTCCCAGGTGACAATCTCAGGAGTAAGAGTCCACAAAGCCTGTTACACTGCTACAAAAGGAAACTAAGCTAGGTTGATTCAATTCATTTTCTGAAAAGGGTGGATTGCTATCCATTTTCTTATTATCTTTCTAGTGCTTACAGAAGCTTGCTTGGTTATTTGTTTCAAAGGTTTTTTTCTAGAAACTGAAGTTTAGCTAGCTGACCTATGATGCTTTGACTCTCATTTTTCTTTTTCATGTGCATCAAGCACAGCATTGCCAGCAGGTCTAGGGAGGTGATTGTCCCACTCTACACTGTGCTGGTGCAGCCTCACCTTAAGTACTGTGGGTAGTTTTGGGTGCCACAGTACAGGAAAGACATAAAGCTATTGGAGAGTGTCCAAAGGAGGGCAACCAAGGTGGTGAAGGGTCTAGGGGGGAAAACATTTGAAGAGAAGCTGAAGTCCTTTGGTTTGTTCAGTCTAGAGAAGAAAAGGCTGAGGGGAGACCACATCGTGGCCCACAGCGTCCTCACGAGGGGAAGCGAAGGGGCAGGAGCTGATCTCCTCCCTCTGGTGACCAGCGATAGAATCCAAGGGAATGGCATGAAGCTGTGACAGGGGAGGGTTAGGTTGAATATCAGGAAAAGATTCTTCACCGAGAGGGTGGTGGGGCCCCGGAACAGGCTCCCCAGGGAGGTGGTCACAGCACCGAGATTGACTGAGATCAAGAAGCGTCTGGATGATGCTCTTAGTCATCTGCTCTGATTGGGCTGGTCCTGCGTGGAGCCAGGAGTTGGACTTGATGATCCTTATGGGACCCTTCCAGCTCGGGATGTTCTATGATTCTATGATTTTCAAAAGGTAGCATGCTACATCTGTTCTGTTTTCTGCCGGGTATCCCTTACAAAACAACCAGTAAGAAACATTATTCTTTTTGTAACTAGCTTATGATGAAACTTGTCAAAGAGTTGATTAGAAAATATCTACTTCATCTATCCACACTATATTGTGTTCTTGCCTGAGTTCTTACAACTTTTTTTGGTAATAATTGTCCTAAACAGCTCCTCATAACTGAACTTTTAATTTGTTTTTGTGAAAACAAATACAAACAGCAACCATCAAACACTGGTTTTTTTCAGCGTCATCAATCATCAGTGAAAATGAACAGATTTTCCTCAATATTCCTTTTGCTGATAATACAGTTACATAACTATTTCCTTTATTCTTGACGTATCCTGCTAGTGGTCCTATACATATTTTTACATTCTTTTATAATTTCCTTATACACATCCTTAACAATTCAACTTAGTTTATAATTTTCACAGAATCACAGAATCGCAGAATTGTAGAGATTGGAAGGGACCTCGAAAGATCATCTAGTCCAACCCACCCTGCCAGGGCAGGACCACCTAGAGCACATCACACAGGAACGTGTCCAGTCAGGTTTTGAATGTCTCCAGAGAAGGAGACTCCACAACCTCTCTGAGCAGCCTGTTCCAGTGTTCTGTCACCCTCACAGTGAAAAAGTTTTTCCTTATGTTAACCCGGAACCTCCTCTGCTCCAGCTTGAACCCATTGCCCCTTGTCCTATCACTTAATGACACCGAGAAGAGCCTGGCTCCATCTTCCCGACACTCACCCTTAACATATTTATAAACATTGATGAGGTCACCCCTTAGCCTCCTCTTCTCCAAGCTAAAGAGACCCAGCTCCTTCAGCCTTTCCTCATAAGGGAGATGTTCCACTCCCTTGATCATCTTTGTGGCTCTGCGCTGGACTCTCTCTAGCAGCTCCCTGTCCTTCCTAAGCTGAGGGGCCCAGAAGTGGACACAATACTCCAGATGCGGCCTCACCAATGCAGAATAGAGGGGGAGGAGGACCTCCCTCGACCTACTGACCACACCCCTTCTAATGCACCCTAGGATGCCGTTGGCCTTCCTGGCCACCAGGGCACATTGTTGGCTCATGGTCATCCCTCCGTCCACCAAGACCCCCTTTGATGTCAGCAACGAATCTGTGATTTTTCCATCAGTCTCTTCCCACTCTTATTAATTCCTTTTCTACCACTAGTACCATACTTCTGAGAAGTTAAAACCTTTTACTCACATTTTTACATAAGATTTCCCTACGAGATCTCAAATTCTCCCAATGTAATTTCATCACACTGATTTTGTTTTCCTGTTGGTTTTTTCCCTTTGTAAGGATCACAAACTTATATCTTAGTTTCTTAACTAGGCAGCTTTCCATTTTCTATAAATGTGTTCTTTTTGAGTAAAAACTATAACTTTTTCTTTTTGGACTAAGGAAAAAGAGAAGAAGGTCTAAACCCATTTTTACCAGTTACCCATGCCTCTGCTGATATTCTTCTGTTTGAAATTTTCAGAGAAAGGGTATGCAATAAGGAGTCTTTAGAATCAGCCCTTGGAATGAATAAGGAAGTTGCACATAAACCCACAATATTCCACAATTTAAAATATGCTGGGTAGTGTGTTGTGTCATATTCAGAGGTGCGATTCTTTGACTAAGAAACCAGTAAAAACATCTGTCAATACATATACTGCCATTTATGAAGTACACTGCATATTACTGAAATTTTAAATTTGCATTTACAGTAGTGAATAAAAATGGTGTTGGATGTTGGCTTAGATTTTGGTCCAGGAGCTATGAACCAAATATAGGCAGCAGGGCCCACCACACAATCAACAAGAACAAAGAGAGTTGCCAGACAAGGCATGACAGATGGCAAAACCAGCAAATGGTGGAATACTTGAAAAAAGAGAATAGACTGACAAAATATCCCTAGGCCTTGCATCTGCCATGACATCTCCTAAGTCTGTTGTACCTGGACTTCAATCAACTGAACAGCACTCCACTGATTCTAGGTAGAGAATGGGAAAGGAAATGAGGCCCTGAGGTCAGGCACAGATATACTTCTAGCAGGGGAATATCCAGGACAAGTCTGGTGAAGGAGTGCCCATGGATTAAAGAAATGTTCCTTATTTTTAAAAGCGCATTTTGGAAGTGATTTTGTCCTCTGACATAAGAAATAAAAAGCACAACATAAGGCAAAAAAACTGGTTTCATCCAAACTAAAATGGTAAGAATATGTAACAGCTTGGCTTTAAAAGGATGTCCATCTGTTAGTAAACTAGTGATCATATCATATCCACAACAGCCTAAAAAATTAACAGCCAAAAAAATTACTGCCCACACCCATGACTCAATAAATATTTAGGACTGTGTTTTTGTTTACAGTAAGATCACTTTAAGTGATTAAGTGCAAGTTTTCCCATTTCAAAATGTCTCTAAAATTCTGAAGTCTTACAGAAATATGTAACTGAAAAATGTTCTGATAGACAAAACTCCTCTCCTCACAGGTTCAAGTGGGAATATAGTAAGCCAATTCTTCTGCCTTGGTAGGAGAATCTTGATCTGAATCCTGATCATGGTATTTAAAAGTCAAGGCATGAGCCTGTGGAGGTAACAGTCTTCCATAAAAGCATACTTGGCTAGAAATGATGCTCTTGTCTAACTGGTTGGATCACAAATGAAATAGCTGCACTATCAATTTCAGCAGATTGAAGATTGCCTGCTTGTCAAACACATGCCAGTTTCATCACTTGCCATGCCTAAACCAGCTAGATCTAAAGCTAACTTGGGCATAGTATCTAAACTGAAATCATGTTCCCAATATACATCAACCCTTCAAGTCTTTATTTTTCATGTTGCTTCAAAAATTTCACATCATTTAAGACATATGGCCAGAGATGGGCAGTACTTCAATTTTCTTAGGTTTTAGCATCAAATAGTGTTGTCAGCGGGACTAGGGCAGTGATCGTCGCCCTGTACTCAGCTCTGGTCAGGCCGCACCTCAACTGCTGTGTCCAGTTTTGGGCCCCTCACTACAAGACAGACATTCAGGTGCTGGAGTGTGTCCAGAGAAGGGCAGTGATGCCGCTGAAGGCTCTGCAGCACAAGGCTTATGAGGAGCGGCTGAGGGAACTGGGCTTGCTTAGTCTGGAGAAGAGGAGGCTGAGGGGAGATCTGATCACTCTCTATAGCTACCTGAAAGGAGGTTGTAGCCAGGTGGGTGTTGGTCTCTTCTCCCAAGTAACAAGGGATAGGACAAGAACAACTGGCCTTGACTTGTGCCAGGGGAGGTTTAGATTGGATATTAGGAAAAAAAATTTTCATGGAAAGGGCTGTCAAGCATTGGAACAGGCTGCCCAGGGAAGTGATTGAGTCACCTGCACTGAGCATGCAACACATGTACAGCTGTTCAGCTGAAATGTCATTATAAGAATCTGTTCCTATTGCTTCACGTTATCAGCCTAAACTTCACAAGGCTGGAAGTGAGGCAGCAACTTTTAACAAACAGTGCAAACAATAATAATTTTTAAAATTACATTACTTGATATATTATTGTTTGACTCAATGTTTTTTTAAAAACTCATCAAGAATATAGTAGTATAAGCCTTGTATCACAACGCACAGAGAGTCCTCCTCTTAGAATGGTTATAATGATTTACTATTTTAAGTTCAGTGCAATAACAGCCCATTCGGTTCAGCAGAACTATAATTCTGCTGTCACTGGCCACTTGGCAAACAAAACCCCTTACAAATTAAAACCTCTTAGGTGCCTGGCCCATGAATGTGAATGAACACACTGGAAAACAAAACAGTTTATTCTACAATACTGATTCAGAATGACTTGTTGACAGCATAGCATTTAACCTTTGAAAACACATGAACACTTTTAATCTGAAAAAATTAAAAAAAAATAATTTAAAATCAATCAGATTAATTCATAGATAGCTGTAGCCTACTAGCCTTCCTTGAGAGAGTTAATTCAGAGGCCTTCAGCTAAGCCAGGTGTAGAACAGTGCATACTACACATAAAGCTAGTTGTAGGCAGCATAGTCTACATGTAATGGTTTGGGGTTTTTTTATTTTAGCATATAAACATACAGTGTTCTACTCAGAGAAGTACGACTGGTTACTCTGTCGTCTTCATATGCGTTAAAATGAAATGTTACACTACTTTCTACTGTTCTCATTTTTGACATCTAATCTTGGCTACCAACTCCAATCCTGTCCTTTGCAGGAGCCTGTCTATGGGGACAGGTTCAGACACAGACTCTTCTGCCAGCGCTCTGAGCTGGGGACATGTGTCCATACAAACCATGTTAGCATGGCGCACAGCTAATAGATGTCCCAGCAGGACTCAGAAAGCCCTGATATAAGGTTGCTTTAATGTGACTAATAACCAACAGAAATTAGGACGGAACTTCTTTTTCCCCCACCCTGCGGCTACCTGAGCTACAAGACAGCTGGGATTCAGAGTCTCAAGCAGGCCTGCAGAGAACACATCTTAGCCTTTCTTTGGTTTGCTTTGCTGCTTCAGATTGAGCTTTCCTAATGGCAGCTAAGGAGACTCCACCTGGAAGGTGGAAGGCGGAAGGCAGAGTCCTTGAACATTTTGCAATGTACTTTGCAACAAAACTGCTGCTGTTTAAAATGTTGTCTAGTGGCCTTCCAAATGGTACCTATTTTTAGAGAAACATTTCATGGTATTAGTTTAATTTATGGAAACATGAAACTAGAAGGAACCTGCGTCATCATGTCCAATACCCTGCTATTACAAACAATCACGTCATACAATCCTTTTAATAAACCAAAGTGCACTTGGATACCATGGTGATGAGTACTTCATAAATATGTATATTTGTAGCCGTGCAGAAAATAAAATGATAAAAATATGCAGTGGATGAACAGGAGGATTATGAGTGACAAAGGTGAGTACAGCACAGCTCTAAGGGTATTACTTCCTTCCCCATGCCAAGAAACTAATGAAACCTTCACACCATTTCAAGTGCGAGTTATGTCAGCTAGGGAAAGGGGACAATTTCAGACACAGGACTGATAAGAAATACAATAAGGGAAGGAAGACAATAAGGAAAGTAAAAACCAAAAAAGACCATTGTCAGTATAGAAAACTTACTCCATTCTTCACAGTCCGTGATGCAATGGCAATATGGTATTGGGGTAGACGGCTGGACTTGATAATCTTGGAGGTCTTTACCAACCTTAGAGATACTATGATTCTATAATTCTGTGAATAGCTCCAGACAACAAGCACATGGGCATTTACATACTTATCCTTAAGTTATTTAGTCAAGAAGGTTTATAGAAGAAAAAAACGTACTTTTTTTAATCATTTCCTTACCTTTGTACCTATCAGGGGATCAGGCACCCAAATTAACCTAATTCAACGTTCTTAATCACAATAAGCAACTTTCTTTGTGCATCTCTAGTCTTATTTTCCTATGCCTGGTTTTCCTGAATTTGCAATTTAATTCTAGAAGATAACTCCATTCCTTAATCAAGGAAATTTTGTGTATTTTATCACAGTTGTGGTTTTTGTTTCAGTAAGCTTTGTCAGTTTCAACATAAAACTGAAATCTTCTCCTATATATCCTTGATTAAATCTCCTTCCATTTAGGAGACACCCTCATTTAGTAGCCACACCTTTATCACGCAAACTGCCAGAAAAGGGAATTAAATTTAATAAGACACCTTCTATTTACAGCCACAGGGAGAAGTAATTAAATTTAATGGAAGCTGCAACTCTAAATAAAGGCACAGAGAACCTTTACTCCTATCCTGCTGAAAATGAGGTTACAGGTTACGCACAATGGGTAACATTCAAACCCTTTGCAACTCCATTATCTCAAATGGACTTATAGCAACAATATATTCAGCATACTTTTCATTCCAGACAGAGGAATTGGAAGCAAATATTTTTCGTTCTTGCAAGTGCACAAAAGGAAGAATGGAAGCAAATGTTGTAACAGGTATGACTACAACAGAGTAAAAATAAACGCATTTTGTCTCCTTTTTTTTTTTGTAACAATATGAGCTATATAGTTAGGTAAAAAAGTGAAAGACTAGGTTATTTGCAGATTTCCTAGGGAACTCCTATGAGGAAAAATGAAAACATTTACTATGGGAAAAAAAACCAACTGATTTCCTAATGTCTTGGACAGCACAAAACTTCTGTTGCAAAGGAAGCAAAATAAATTTAACCTCTATCAGATAGGGTTTGTTCTCCATTGTGCTGCAAAGGACAGGTATATACTCCCTTGATAAACTGAACAGATCATTTTGGTGAATCACTGATGGAAGATGCCATTAATAGGTTAATTGGTTGGTTGGGGGTTTTTCTCCTAAAGCCATTGCTACATCTTCTTTAGTCAGCTGGCTTCTGAAAGAAATCCTTGAAGGTCAAGGAGCCTTTGCAAAGGAATTCTCAGTATGGTCACAATATATCAAATAATACTTGATACAACATTTACCTTTATGAAATAAAGTGTTTTGAGTGGAACAGGACAAATATGTTCTGTCCAAAATTTTTTTCAACCAGATTTTTTTTTGTGCAGAAATTGCTTCCTATTTCATGAGAAAAATCAGTTTAATTCAGTGAAACAGTCTTCTGAAAACAAGAAAAGATTAGCCAAAAAGTTGAAATGGCTCAATGTTTCTCTGATGGCTTGATGCTTGCCCATATGCACTCACCTCTCCTGACCAAACCCACCACCAGGGTACAGCCTCTGCTACACAGGGCAAACAGAGACTTGTGCAGCGGGGCACTCTCTGTCAAGGGCTCAGACATGGAGCTGTAGCAAAGAAGCCTTTACTCTTTGTCAAGAAAGATCAATAAAAGAAAGAAAATGTCCAGCAGGTTGGAAATTGCAGATTATATTTGCACTTACCAGGCTTTGTGTGGCAAAAACCAAGCGTTTGGCCCGAGTATTGAGGCCTCGCTAACAGGCTGCAGGAAGTATAACGTGATGGCCATAAACAGTCTCATCACAAAACGGGACCCAACTCAAGACTACTGGATCTTAAAGCATGTTCTTAGCTAAAAGACTGGGACTAGCTCATGAGATGGATTCTGTGGCTATAATTATAGTAAAAAGCTAAGCAGGACAAGGTGGGCTCCATTCCTGGTTGTCTTTGCCGAGTGGGACTGAACAACTTGTTTCCGTATGACAAAATCTTTCGTTCATGCACCCGAAATAGGGTAGCTTCATTCATAGTGTCTTTGGGAATTGCCCCTGACCTGCACTGTCCTCTGACATGTACCCAGGCATTACCCAGGAATATGCTATTTGGTACAAGTTAAAACTGTGCCAGGAAGCAGGCTGGCTGCTGGTTCTGCAGTCTGGACAGACATAGCACTGCTCAAGACTCTGTACCACTGAGTTTAGTGGTCTGAGGTAGCGATAGTCTGTAATTCCTGCCACCAACAGGAAACCGAGGGAAGTGAGGCACAGATTAAATAAATAAATGCATAGGACCTACATACCTTAGAAGAACAACACAGTAAACAATTACATACATACTTAACACATACCTGCCAGTGCACCAAAATTTAATCACTGTGAAATTTCAATATCAGGTCCAAACTTGCAAAACAAACTCACAGTCCAATGTCTGAAGATGATTATCGAGAACTTCTGTGAGCACTCAGCACTTCATGTGAGAAAAGCAGGAGTCCTGCAACAGTCCTACTTAATCACTACACAGGATCAGTCCAGTGCTGCATGTTCTTCTGATTGCACAGGTTTGTGTCACATAAAGCATTCCTTGCATTTTAATTAAAGTCTTCCCCATTCTTTCGGGCCATTTTTATGCCATTGTCATGTATTTATACAATTAGATCTAATTTATACAATTAGATCTAATTACTTAATTGTTGTAACATGCATGATGAAATAATGAGAATGTGTAATTAAGATGTGCAATTATATAATTACAATGTGTAATGACATTAGGTGTAAATATCCTAAAATGTTATGGGAAAAAATATACTGTTAAAATAGAAGCTTTTTTCCTTTTTATGTTCTGTTTCAGTTTTAAAAAAGCAGACCAAATTATGAAATCATTCCTCAAAGCTGAGAAATTTTCTTGTCATTGTTAATTCCTTATAGTGAAACACTGCCAATTTACAACAGGAAAAAATATTATAGAATCGTAGCATCATTAATGTTGGGAGAGACATCAAGGATCATCTAGTCCAACCGTCCCCCTACCACCTATTACCCACTAAACCATGTCCCTAAGTACCACATCCAACCTTTCTTTAAACTCCCGCAGGGATGGTGACTCCACTACCTCCCTGGGCAACCCATTCCAATGCCCGACCACCCTTTTCGAGAAGAAATTTCTCCTAATCTCCAACCTGAACCTCCCCTGGCGTAACTTGCAGCTGTTCCCCCTTGTCCTGTCACTAGTTATCTGCAAGAAGAGGCTGATCCCCAGCCCACCTGAGTGTACTCTTCTCGTATTAGAATCATAGAATCATAGAATCACTAAGGTTGGAAAGGACCTCTGAGATCATCAAGTCCAACCGTCAGCCTAACACCACCATGCCTACTAGACCATGTCCTGGAGCGCCACATCTATGCGTTTTTTTAATGTCTCCAGGGACAGCGATTCAACTACCTCTCTGGGCAGTCTGTTCCAATGCCTCACTACTCTTTCCGTGAAGAAGTTTTTCCTAATATCCAACCTAAATCTCCCCTGACACAACTTGAGGCCATTCCCTCTTGTCCTGTTGCTTGTTACTTTGGAGAAGAGACCGACACCCTCCTCACTACAACCTCCTTTCAGGTAGCTGTAGAGAGCGATCAAGTCTCCCCTCAGCCTCCTCTTCTCCAGGCTAAACAGCCCCAGTTCCCTCAGTCGCTCCCCATAAGATTTCTTTTCCAGTCCCTTCACCAGTTTTGTTGCCCTTCTCTGGACATGCTCCAGCAGCTCAATGTCCTTCTTATATTGAGAAGCCCAAAACTGGACACAGTACTCCAGGTGAGGCCTCACCAGAGCCAAGTACAGGGGGACTATCACTTCCCTACTCCTGCTGGCCACACCATTCCTGATGCAGGCCAGGATGCCATCGGCTTTCTTGGCCACCTGGGCACACTGCTGGCTCACGTTCAGATGGCCGTCAACCAGAACCCCCAGGTCCTTCTCTGCCAGGCAGCTTTCCAGCCACTCCGCCCCAAGCCTATAGCGCTGCCCAGGGTTGTTGTGGCCAAAGTGCAGGACCCGGCACTTGGCCTTGTTAAACCTCATACAGTTGGCCTCGGCCCATCCATCCAACCTGTCCAGATCTCTCTGGAGACCCACCCTACCCTCAAGCAGACTACAATCAAAAAGGGTAGGAAACTGTAGGGAAAATGCATATATACTGGGATAACTGAGGTTATTTTTATTCTGCTAGAATTTTAGAACATCAGATTCCATGTGTCTTTTTTTGTAATCTGGAGCAAAACTGCAAATTTAACTGATGTATAGAAACATATTTAAGACCACATATCAAATAACAGAACTTCAGAATTTAGCATGGCGGTACAACATGGAGCCAATGAACTACCAAAGTAATAAACGAAGTAACTAATTCCAGCCTTGTTTTGAAACCTGGCATCAACTCCTTAAAAAATACACAAAAAGAAAAGTATCATGCCCTCAGAAACTTCCTAAAATATCTGTTTGATCTGCACAATGTTTGGGACCTCCTCACTGCCTTCTCCCATCCACCCCACGGATCTCTGAGAGCACCAATAGGTCCCCAGGAGAGCATGCTACTGCATTCTCAATGGCTTTCTCAAAAGATTCTGGAGTAGAAACACACCAGTCTTGCTTAAATATTGTTTACTAATTAAAATCAGATTTAATTCCTGTAAGCATTTTAAACCCACAGAGATACAGGAGACTGAGATGGATTCCACCGTAGTTGTGGCAACTTCATTGCTGTTGGTAACGCACAAGCATCCCAGGCTTTGAGCTCCTTACAGAGTTCAGAAGTGAACAACAATAATTTTACAAGCAAAATGAGTAATAGTGATTACCATTTTTCTTTTCTTCAGAAAAAAACCAAACCTGTTGACAAAAGATTTTGACTAGCTAAGTTTGAACTTCCTGAACATTTATTCTGGCAATGTTTCCACTCTGAAAATTCAATTATTTTCACCTGCCAGTTCAATATGAATCTTAACATTTATTTAAAATGCTTTTCACTGTAATGTATCAGTACTGAAATCTTGTCGTTTTCTGTTCTGGGAAGTTTTATTTTCAAGCATCTTCCCATTATCCATTAATTTTGATAGAAGAAGGAAGGGGGGTGAAAAGAGCAGCATAAATGAAAGTTTGGTAAAGTTTTCATGGCCAAAATATGAATGTTAAAACTTACCAAAAGCTGTATGTCAATTTCTACCATCACTATGTGAACTATAATATGTGAAGAGTATTTGAAGTGATAGAAAGGTAGAAATTATTTCTCTATAACGAATACAAAGAAGAATCCCAAGCAGCTTTAAATGGGTGGGCAGGATAAAAGGATCAACAGAAGTAGTTGGCTGGGGGGATGCTTGCAGTCCTAAGCTTTAGACCTCCAGCCCCAAGACATGGGGAAGTTGTACCAAACTGGGAGCAGAGCTGCCAGAGTTATAGACATGCTTTTCACTCCCTCCCGGCTGGGTAGTCTCTGTGGAGGAGGTGGTGCACAGGTAATTAGGTTAGTAATTTGGACCTTGCATCATCTGTCAGTTGCAGTTGTTCCTGAGGCAACAAAGTTTCCTGTGACATACCAGTATATGCAGCACCTACATGGAAGTGAAATCCCATCTGACCATATGCCTTGAAGCTTAAGATTTGTAGGCTTTGAAATTTTATTCAGAAGGAAACAACTTTAGATGCAGCTTTCACAAATCTTCCACAATGTACTTTTCTTTAAAAAAGGTAATTCTATTTCTAAGCAAGTTATAAAGTAACATAATTTTCCTTTATTATAGAGTTCTCAGATAATAGCATACTATACTTAGGTTCCTCAAAATGTTCTTCTGCCTTTCTGAATAATTCAACTCCAACAACTCTCCAATGTCACACCTGAAGGTCTGTCTGAAATCCAAAGATTGTTCTATAACAACTGAAGTGTTAGAAAATTCTCTGCCTTGTGCTACTAATTCAAACTTGACTTGTTTGATGCTTCTTCTCCGTTCTTTGTATGGCAGCACATCTCAATATCAAACACAAAACAATGCGATCCCCCCAGCCCTTTAAATGTAGATCTAAGCTGTTTTCATGACTGAGATTGTGCTGGCAGAATAGTTATATAAATGGGATCCTGACAAGAAATGTAGGGCTGCCAAATTTTCTCTTCATTTTTCTTCAATTTCCTGACAGACAAATCCTTATAAAAGATGGGCATGAGGAAGAAATATTTTTCTTGTGTTAATAATTGCCTTGCAAATCCTAGAAACACTAGCAATAACAAAGACATTTTTACTCTTGACATTTAAAGAAAGACTAACTTTCTACATCTGTCAACCTTGTCAAATGATAAAGTGACTTTGGGTGTCATCTGATCAGAAATTTTCTCATGGGGGAGGTTTGCATTTTATGTTAGATTAGATTATCCTGATAAGGCTCTCTCTTTTTATTTTTTTGCCGTTTATGATAACACTTGTTATAGAATGAAAATTAAAGTGAAAAATGGTCCTTGGCTGAGAAATTTATTGGCAAACATAATTACCACCTCAAATGTGATAAAGTCATATAAATCACCTGGTTGTAAATCCTGCACTGTAATCCTCTAAAATTTATCACTGGTCTTTACTACAACCTTTCTATTGTACAGTGTTTCACCTGATACGAGGTTTGTGGAATTGTAAAAAATATGTCAGTAGCAAAACACTGTTCAGGAAAGGTGGCAGAGTATGCAAGAGTTAACTGCACTGTGTATTTTACCCTGTAGTTGGTTTACAGCAAAGCCAATCATTCTCTGTGTACTGTGGTGGAAAAGAATGCATCTTTCATCCAATTAGTTATTATACCGATGCTTGGGACCACAAGGACTCTGCCCTGGAAAGCAATCATACTGCTCTCAAGGAGATAAGGTAACGCTGGAAGGTTTAGCTGGTCTCATGTTTATACTGTGAGTTCATATAGCCTGAGTTCTTGGGGCTACTCTGTCCTGGTTTTCACCCCTGAGCTGAGCCAGCTGTCAAAGGCTGGCAGGTCGTTCGTTCTACATGCTTTCTTGTTGAGCACCTTTGAAGGCAAGCCTGACAACAGAGCTAAAGATCTGTTCTTAGAGTTGGTTTGGTGAGGTGGAGTTATTACACAAGTATCCCACCCAAACTTTTAAATGAGACCTAAAACACTCATTGGCAGAATTCACTGTTTAGGAAGCAAGGTAAAAGATGAAAATGTATTTTCTTGCTTGTTTTTAAAGACCCATAACAGAATACAAACAAAAATTTGCCTCTTGAACATCAACCTTGCTTGGTGTAAAGTTTTTACATTGCTGTTTTACACTCTAAACTTCGTGTATCTCTACCACTACAAGAAGATTCAACAGAAGGAAACCATGAATGCATGCCTTCCATTTGCTCTGAGGTTGTACTTTCACGTTCTGGCTTAAAACATGCCAAATCAAGAATGCTGCGGCACCACTTTCCCCGCTGATAACACACACACCTTATGAAATGCTTCATCTCATTAAAATTAATCAAGAAGTTAGCTGTTGGGAGAAGCTCATCCAGTCAAAATGTAACCGAGCAAAAGACAAGTTCTTCCCATCCCCTGCAGCTGGATGAAGGTAGAGCGATCACAGGGAAGCCAGAAATACAGGGCCAACACTTTCATCTTAAGCTGAGACAGCACGGTAAGGTAAAGAGACTGTAAGGGCTAAAGAAAGATGTGCAGTGCTTGGAGTCTCCGCTGTCAGGGAGTTCTTCTAAGTGCTGATCAGCATTTGACGGTACCAGCAGTCTGTGGAAATACTGCAGGACTGGGCTTTTATGTAGAAATTAATACTGCACTCAAGAAAATGAATGGCTTGAGCACACATGCTTTCATGCACCACCTGTCCATTCCCCTCTCACTTCTGTTATCTCTTCTCACTCTGAAGATAGCTTGCTAATTGCTACGCTAGTACGTAATATGACATGGCCACAGAGAACGAAGAGAGAGAGACCTTGTGATTTGAGTTACTGCTTCACCTTCTCTCTGGTGATAAAAGTTTGTTGTTCTAACCCCTTGGTCACCTCTTAAAATATCTGAAAGGGCAATGGCAACATTTTGTAGGCACTGGTGTGGCAGACCTGTGATGTACAGCTACATACCACCACCAGTTTGAACCAGTCAGCTGCTCCCTTGGCCGACATTCACAACTGAAACAACTGCATGTGTCTACTAGCACTCATCAGACTGGCACCTAGGCAGCAACCTGCGAGACCCACATGTTACAAAGCAGGATGACAGGTTTGGATAACAACCTATTTCTTAAGCTTCTTAAGTGACAAGAAGAAATGATGTAAAACCAGGAAGGCTTTTGCAAAAAGATGCAGCAGCCAGATGGAAGATAATGTGGCATCAGTAGGGAATTCTGAAATACGCTGAGTGGTTCTTGGAAAGCTGCAAAATTTCTGGCGAAAATGATAAGTATGTGTTTTCTGAAGGTGCATATTCTCAATTGTAATCCTGTATGTGAAATTTCTTTCCAAAAGAAAGCACATTAATGTTTCTGCTTCATTGATGGTAATGATGACAACCTCTTCTGCTACTTTCAGAATAAAAACTTTTCCCTTAAAATACTGCCATTTCCATGATCTGATGCTTTTCTTCCAATCTTACCAACGAATAAGTATTCAACATAAAGAATATTAAGTCATTTTTAAGCTATTTGATCAGGAAGTGGCCCCAAGGAGAAATATTTGTTTTGAAACAATGTTCTGTTAAACCACACTTCAGCCTGTGTAGCAAGATATTTCCATCTCAAAACATCCGCTTTACAAAAAGAAACAGCAAAGACAAAAATCAAATTAGCTCATTTTCATCAAAGAATTATACATCTCAGTATTTTGTTAGCTGGGACCTAAGCATTCTTCCAATTGCATTAAACAGGAGTTTTTTCATAGACAGTGCCAAAACAAAAAGGTACCCTGAGCACACACTGTAAGTTAACAATCACATGTCTACCACATTAAGTGGGTGGTACTTTTATTTATTGCCCAAAGTGTTCCCTACACAGGCTTAACTGAGCACTTCAGTGCACTCCCTTATCCACGCTGGCCATAAGAGGAGAAGATACAATCCAACATGTCTCAGGAATATCTAACGTGTACACTAAGTCCTTACCTGCACACTAAAACCCACACTGGCTGGTCCTGAGAAAGACAGCTAAAATTTTTATGTATGTGTACGTAAACTGAAATATATACTTTCTGTATATGTTGCACAGGTATTATACATGTAAGTTAGAACTAGGAAAAGCAATAGACAAAATTTAAGTGCTTCTGTGTGAGCACTTTATTTTTTCTTGCAATATGGATTTAATTTAATATGGATACTAAAAAGCAAATCCTGCTGAGGCTACTAAAATGGAGTAATTTTTTGGTGTACCTGTAACACATTAATTACAGATTTGGATTCCAATTTTTTATTGCATAGAGTTATTGTTTCTCCCCTGCAATAAAATTGACAGTTAGTAGAGTTTTCCCTTTCTGTCTCCCTGTGAATGTCTGCTAGCACTCCAAAACCATTAACACAGCAGCATATTTCCTGAACTTTTATAGAAGACTGGAGACCTGAACAATCAGCATTACAATTTTATACTGCTGTTTGCTTTACCACTTGTGTGCTAATCTGATTAAGACAGTAAATGTCAATTTGTTTGTCAGATATATTATGCCCATGTTCTTGAGGAAATTTTTTCGCAAAGATGTTCAATTTTTATGTTCACGGTTCTTAAATGTTTGAGATGCGACTTTTTGCAAACTGTATAAGAAATTGTAACAAACAGAAAACTTCAGCCTTGCCACATTTATTTATGTTTTTCTGTGATAGTTTCTCATCCAAATAAATTAATGAATTGATCTTCATAATACCCTTGTGAGCTCAGCGGTGCCATTTCCATTTTTCTCTGTAACCATACAGATGTTAGAAGCTTTTCTTCTTGGCTTGGGAGAGGAGGGGGAGGTATTCCTTTGCTGAGTAGATTTCAGTTTCTGCATAAAGCAGTTGGAGAGAAACCTGTATTCTAAAGTAAAAGAAAGCCCAGGGAAATGTACTGTACTTAAATTGCAATATATCAAAGCTGACAGTAAGCATGCTCCCATGCTCTCTCCAGTCTCTAACACCTCTTTGTTCTCTGTGTCGTCCCCCCTCCCTATCTTCAGCTTTAATTATTTTTATTATTTACTATTTATGCTGCTCAAAATATGCTAGGTATTTTTTTGAAGACAACCCTTGCCCTGAACAGCATAATACAATAATAACTGTAGTACCAGAATGCCATTTCTCCTTCTTTTATAGCCCCATTACTGTTCTATCTCAGCAGCTCTGAATTTAATGCATTTCTCCTCATCTCCCTGTGCCCTAGGGAAGGACTACCACCTCCATTGTACAGATGGGAAACCAAATACATCTACAGTGCAGGTCTCAAGCCAGTTTTTCTAGGCTCTGGTCTTACACTAATATGGTCCAGCTGAAAACAGTCTGCCAGACCATGCAACTGCCGTGCATTCTGCCTGCCTTAGCAGCAATGCCATGTCATCCTCAGACAATTTGTAGAAGAGTCCTGGTGCCACCTTTCTAAAGGGCACAAATGTTTATAGAAAAGTTGATTTGTGGCTGCTCTATTGAATAACCAGATTAAGCCACAAACATGCTGCAGTTGTTTAGATTCTGTGCAAGGTAAAGGAGAGAGTCAGACTGTTGCTCCCACAGACAGTATGTCTGTCCCCAGAGGTTAATGGATGGATTCTTCAAGGCAATGGTGCCTAATTCCCACTGATTTCAAGGGGAATTAGGTAGCCATCTATCTATCTCCCTTGAAGGCTGAGCATAAATGACTTGGGCAGCCACTGGATGAGTCATAGCAGGCGGATTTCAAAGCCTGTCTTTCCAGAGGTAGGTAAACCAAGCAATCAATGAACCATCTCCATCTCAGGTCTGTAGGACACCCAAACAAGGGGGATCTACTTTGTACAGTTTTAATACTCAGACCTATTTTGCACAGGCCACTTTCCTTTCTTTCCCCATTCTCCCCTAGGCAGTAACATGTTTGGTCACGCACTGCGGAGGCGTTCACAATCTTTGGAACAGCTGCCTTTTGAATTTCTCTTCCCTAAATATGTTCCTCTGTCACTAGCATCTGAAAGCATTTCTTTTGATTTTAAACACCTCCTATATCCCTGCTGAGCAGATTGCCGTTCTCCCTCCCAGACTACCTCTGCAACTACACCGGGAAAATTGCCAGCATACAGAGCTCCCCTCCCTCCTTCGTTGAGGAAACCCTGTCCTGAGAGTATGGTACAGATGCAGCATTCATACAAAACAGCCCCCGCAGCCAATTAAAAATACTCAAGTCAGAATAAATCAGAGCTTCTTGGGGATTTTCCCTTATTTTCTGAAACCTTGGTAATTGTACATAAATAGAGTTCCAACCACCCTGTCTGTGATAATTGAACTCACAACTTGAACATATAATAAGTCTGAGAAAAAACGTTTCTATCAAAGAGTTTGATAGAGAACATCTTCTATAACAATATCATGAAAGAAATTTGTCCTCTTTTCCATATCATTTCCCTTTTACTTAACAGTGAGAAAAGGAAGACAAGGATATAAAGAATAAATAAACTACAGGAAAAAAAATACTGGCAATTTTTTGAGATATTATTTTTCCAAATATCTTGACCTTAATCATTAAAAATGCCATCTTCCAAAAAACAGACCTGTGTGGTCACATTCTTGTAAACTTAAATTTCTCACATACTTCATTCTCTCATTTGTCTGTCTGACATTCATCTGGATTCATACTGCCAAGTCTCATGCAATGAACATGATAATAAAGCCCATTCCCTCCTACGCTCCAGCTTAGCTGGAGATGCCTTCCATATGCGTGTGACACCGGTGTCTCCCATACTACTATGAAAACAATCTTTTTTCTGCTCCACGGCCATGTCTCCTGGCCAGTGGGTTTAGCAAGGCAATGTGACCCACTGAGCAGATGTACCCGGGGTAGGGGGAGGCTGCAGAATAAGGAGGGGACTGTGGCACTGCTCTGCAGCCATGAACATCTCATTCAGCGAGAGACCAAACACAAGGAGCTCAGCTGGATAATGCAACGCCCAGGAGGGCCATCACCTCTGAGATACAAACCTCTTCCAACAGCCTCTGCAGTACCTGCAGCTGATACTCCCGCATGAAACTATAATCCATCCTGCAGCTCAGCACTACAGTCCTTCCACAGGCAAGTGGTTTAGTGTTCAAGGGGCAGCTCTAGTATAAAATACAACAGCAGGTGACATAAAATAAGAAGCGTTTATATTGGCTAGAAGTTGAACATAGTGCAAACAAAAGCACCATCAGCAACTGGTGCCAGCCCTCTGGACTTAAAGAATTGCTCTCAGCTCTTGTAACCACCACTTCCAACCATTTTTTTCCGTCTGTTGCGGCAATGTGTGCTCATTCACGTTGTGGTGCCATCTCTCACACAATAAAACTGTCCCATTTCTCTCTGGTTCCTCAATATAAATATATACATATATATCCTATCGTATAGCATAATCAGTTACTACGTAGTGTAATATAGCACATGTAACTGTGCATTGCAGGCAAAAGAGCCTTGAATCAGGAAATTTCACTTAATTCAATTTAATTCCAATTTTTAACATAAAGTTTTAATTACTGATTCAGGTATTGAGAGAATCAAGAAAACAAACAATTAAGCAAACACTTAGTGAAACACCTTGCCTCCCCCTTCTTCAGACTCCACTTCAATCCAACACATCTCGTCCCACTTTCCTAACCTCACCTTCCCCTGTTTTGCCAAAGCCTTCAGCATGGTGTTGGGCAGCGGAGGAGGTCGGGGTCAGTGCAGAGGATTCTTTCTGCTGCCCCTTGTTTCTTACTGCTTTTCTTCCACTGCTCCTTGCTCTTTACTGCTCCTCTGCCCTGATGTGGTACCCTCCATGAGCCCTCACCCCTTCACGGGTGTCCCTGCCCCAGTATGGAGGTGTGTATCTCTGGCGGTGATCTCAGCAATGTCCCCTTCCACACAGCTTCTTTACTTCTCCTCCCTTTTCTCCAAGTAGGCCTATTCATGTTTTTCTTCATGTAGCCCCTTTTCTGTGTCCTTCTATGTGTCCTCTCATGCATCTCCATTTGTGTCTCCTCACATGTTTGTCTTCCCACCCCTCCAGGCTGTGTCTCCCACCCCCAGCACCACCCACTGAAGTCAACAGGACATTAACATACTGAAGCGCTGTACTTTGTATTTCCAAAGACTATTTTACTTATTTCCACCATTTGGAAAAAGAGGCAGCAGATTTATTTCAGGAATTTTACATTTGTTAACCAAAAAATTCATTACCTTAGTCTACTCTGAATTTATGTGTTTCACACCAGAACATTTATTATATCAAAAAGATAAGTAATTCAAGTGAAAACTAGACAGCCCATCATAGTAAAATGTCTGCTGAAACACACTAGTGCCTTGGACATCAAAACCAAACATATATAATGCTTGGTTTTGTTTGGCGAATTTTTGAGGCTGACATTCCAGGACCAGTGACAATCTCCATCTCCCAGTTACTGCAGTTACAGTAGAAAAGACTACTAACTCCTGAAAAGACAGATCTCAAGCATCAGTTGTCCCAGTTACAGCCTAAATCTATTATAGCTGATGGCTACAAGCCTGGACACAATATTTTTCTTTAATCCTGGATTGTAACGCTTCTACAAAATGAAAGATTCTTTTTCAGAGAGGAAAAATCAGTTTTTTTCATCACTGGAAAAAAAAAAAGTCCGTTACCTTCTGAAAGACATTTTTCATTTCTCTGGACTAATTAGATGACTTGAACAAAAATATGGCAAAAAATCAAAAGAGATCTCTGTTTACTTTAAATCTTTCACAAATGAATTGGAATGAGGTCAAATTACATACTGTGAGGAAAGACTGTAGTAGTCCTTCTGGAATAAATATCCCTGAACCGTGTTCTGCATCTAAGAGCTACTTTTAAGAGTCACTTACTAATAATGTGTGTGTTCAAATGAACAAAGAGCTTTGTAGAAATCATGAACATGATCTTAATAGTCTTAATAACTAACATTACGTTTGTGATACTCATAATGAATGGAAAGCATGTGGTCAGGAAAAAGAATAAAGAAAAATTAGCTACTGTATCTTAGGCTATGGTTTTCAGAAGACAAAACCTTTGACAGCAATTTTTAATGAAGTTTTTATTTTACCATTTAATATCAGAATGAAATAAAAGATTCATTTCTACATGAAATCAAGTCAAAGCAGGTGACAGAAGGAATCAGCAAAGCTGTGTCCCAAGACTCAGCTGAAACAAGACTGACCAAAATACCTGATATTTCATTTTGTAAAACAGTCCTGAATTAGCAAGAAAAGGATCAAGATGTTTCAAAAGGTCTTTTCATTCCATTAAGGATAATAACTCCCTTCAACTGGAAGACCAGTACGGTATTCATAACACCTCCAAATGAATATAGGTCACCAAATCTTCTAACAGCTGAATAAGTGTGAACTGAACATTTGTTATGTTTAAGTACATATATGCTATAGCTATAACAGGTCACTAAATAGGACCCAAGCACAGACTCAACTGCAGCTTGTTCCCACCTATAGAAGCACATATCAGCTAGCATATGCCCAGACAGTGTCTAGGCATTGAACAACATAGGCCAAAGACAGTTTCAAACAGGCATCCTGCTTTGGGTGGGAAGAAAATTTAGGTATAAATGTACAAGTTGTGCCAGCTAGTTACCCTCAAGGCCAAAATGTTGGTCCTGGTCCATTTTACTCACCAGGTGCATGTAGCCATAGTTAGAAATAGAATTATCAAGTCACAGAATTATAGAATATCCCAAGTTGGAAGGGACCCATAAAGTTCATCAAGTCAAAGTTCTGGGTCCACACAGGACCAGCCCAATCAGAGCAGATGACTGAGAGCATTGTCCAGAGACTTCTTGAACTCAGTCAAGTTTGGTGCTGTGCCCAGTTCCCTGACGACCCTGTTCAAGTGCCTGACTACCCTCTCGGTGAAAAAATTTTCCTGATCTCCAGCATAAACCCCTGTCATAGCTTCATGATGTTCCCTCGGGTTCTATCGTTGGTCACCAGAGGGAGATCAGCACCTGTCCCTTCACTCCCCTTCATGAGGAAGCTGTAGGCCACAATGAGGTCTCCCATCAATCTCCTCTTCTCCAGGCTGAACAAAACAAGGGACTTCAGCCTCTCCTCGTACGTCTTCTCCTCTAGACCCTTCACCATCTTGGTTGCCCTCCTCTGGACGTTCTCCAATATTTTTATGTCCTTTTTGTTCTGTGGCACCCAAAACTGCCAACAGTACTCGAGGTGAGGCCACACCAACACAGTGTAGAGTAGGACATCCTTAGACTGGCTGGCAATGCCGTGCTTGATTCACCCCAGGATACGGTTGGCCTTCCTGGCAGCCTGGGCACACTGTTGATTCATGTTCAACCTGCTGTCAACCAAGACCCCCAAGACCCTCTCGGCATAGCTGTCTCCAGCATCTCATCCCCCAGTCTGTATGTACAGCCAGGGCTGCCCCTTCCCAGGTGCAGAAACTGGCACTTGCACTTGTAAGACAACAGAAGCAAATCACTCCCTTTCTATTGAAATCCCACTGCAAATCAAGTTTGAAATCAATGAGACTTTTCTGATTTGTTAGAGATACATGAAGACAAAGCGTCCTGAGGTATAATGATATGAAAAAACACTCAAAAGCAAGGGAAAATGAGCACATATTTTTTACGAGAAAGCTTAAGGTTTCCTAACTGTTACTATGAAATTTACTAAGCATGTGTGGTATATCTCTCAGCAATCACTTAGCTGGTTTTTTCATTCACTTATGCTGGTGTTTAATTCTGTGTAATGCTTTTTGAGAGAGTGGCATTTTGTTGAGACTGTTTTAGTGAGAAAGTTAAGTTGGTGGAAGAAGGGGGTTTTAGCAGTTGTATTCAGTTAACTTTGTGTAGAAAGCAGTGTTAAAATACCATCAGCTTCAGGAGAGATACAGGTAGTGGGGAGCTGTTCATTCAATTGGACTGTAAAAACAGATTGTAACAAGTCATTTTCTGATGAGTCAGAGACAAAATTTTCTCTGAATTTATACACAAAATTCCCTGAGCAGCTCCATGGACCCAACGGCACCTTTGAGCCAGTAGTTTAAGACACCTCACAAGGTGGCCCACAGGACAATCTGAATATCCCAGCTAAACAGTAGGAATAGCAGTTTCCTATGGAGCAAGCCAGACTCTGTATCATGAGACCTAAACAGTATTTCTAGTTCTGCCATTGACTGACTGTTTAACCCTGGCCAAAATATTTAATCTTCCTGCATTGATCCATCGCTCAGATGGGATCTCCGTTCTTACCTACCTGAAAGCTATGCATAAAAATATATGTAATACCTAAATATTACTAAAACCAAACACAAAAATCCCTTTTAAGTGTTAACTTTAGACTAGGTCAAGTATTGTCGTCTAAACTCATGCAATGAGCTTCTGTGAGTAAAGATTATGTTAACCTTAGAACAAATCAACACCACAGCTCTCAATACTCCAAAATCTTGAGGAAGAGTTTGGACCAGTTTGACCAGATCTGAGCTTTGCTGGGCCCTATTTGCATTAAAAATAGGACTCAGCTGACCGATAACATGAGATTGCAGCCCCTCCTCTAATACGTATTAAATGAAACCTAAATGGTTGCCAACATGAGCTCTGTAAAGCTTCTTCCCATTCCCTGCTAAGTCTTCATTTAGTCACTTTACAGTATTTGTAGACCAAAAACAGCTCTCCAGCTCCACCTTAAGCACTGGATAAAGCAATTTTCTTTAAGAGTTTTAGGGTATTAGACTCAAGTGTATTTCTGAAAAGTCTCAAATGGAGCAGATAAAAGGGCAAGCAATGGATATAAAAAGAAATAATCTCAACTTGATACCTGGCAAAAGGGGGTGATTTTTGTGGCTGTTGATTTCACAAATCATTAAACATAACAGCAAACATAAAATGAATGTTTCCTGCCCATTTTTTAAATGTAGATGCATAGGGGGAGCTTGCAATGTTCCGTTATGTGAGTGGTCATTAGACTGAGCATTACATGGAGGGCAACTCCATAAGTGCTCTTGCAGTGTCATCCTCAAATGGAAGATGCAGCTGGTTATAGCCCCAGGGGCAGAAACCACAAGTACTTACTGTGATTGCAGTCAAAGGTCTTATCTGGGTCCAGGTTATTCTTTTCTTCTGCAGGAGAAAACATCAGTGATTCAGCTCCAATAAAACTATACAGTGCTGATATAGAAGGAGACATTGCTTACTTTGTCTGTATTTATGACAGAAAATCTCTCTTTAACCCGCTCCTCTATCTGTATTGCTGGGCCACTCCTCAGCCGGTACAAACACATGCAGCACAGGGTGGACCTTGAGCTGCTTTTTTCAGCTGTTAATCCAGCCAGCCTGTTACACTACCTGACAAGGAGCTATTTTTACGGTTGTTTATCCAATAACTCTCTTTTCTCTGTGTGCAGCCTTCACCAACAGTGTTGTACAACCATTTCAGTAGAGACCTTCTTTAGATTGTGCTTCAACAAGGCAGACAAAGTAAGGAAGAACAGGTCCTGGATTCAACAGCCCGTATATTTGAACATCCCACCCTACCATGACAGTGCACCGTACTACTGCAGTGAGATTTAAGCTTTATGCCCAAACTGGCCTTAGCTCCTCGTCCTTTAGGTATCTGCTATGAAGATACTAGGTCTTTTCATACTTGTAACTTCAGATTTTCATGATGTTGACCCAATTAATAGTCTTGACACATTAAAGAGGAACAGCATTGTTTCTAATCCAATGCTAGCTCCAATGCTTAAAAAAAAAAAAGAATGACTGAAACAGAAACTGAAAATATATTAAAAGAGGAAAACTCTGGATACACAAGTTCAGACTCCTCTATACAAACATATTTAATGAGTTTAAAGGTGAGCCCCATCTTTGCCGCTGTTGATTAGTGCATAATGTACATAAACAAGGGTCAGACAAATTGGGATCATGGTGTTGAGTTTAAGAGAGAAGCTTCTTTTTTCCTGAGGAAGAGTGTCACACACCATTGAGAAATTCATTGATTCAACATCTTGCACTTATACCAGATCAATCAGTAATGCGAACAAACCCCAATAAATAAATAAAAATCCAAAATCTCTGTACCCTTGATAGTTTTATCTTGGCAGTCTTCCAGATTTACATTTCCTGGCCTTCTATCAATGATCTTCCAACAAGAATAGTTTTGGCAGACTGAATAATAGAAGACAGTGTGTGCTGACAATTAGACTTGAAATAATGGGCGAGTATCGATACTTAAAGCTTGCTTTTAATACTAGCTCAGATTCCTGTTACAGCACGAAATCCAAAACCGCTGCAGAGAGAAACAGAATGTATTGAAGCTACCACATCATTTCATAAGCTCTAATACTTCTTTTACTTGGCTCTTTTAACAAATATTGAGATCCTGTATGTGATATTCCAGTAAATAAGGATACATTTTACAGAAAAAAATCCCAGCTGTTATGATGATCATATCAGATTAAATATCTTTGTACTTCATTTGTACTTCTAAAAAAATAAAAGTGCACAAAGGGACATGTACCAGAAAGTACTGACTGCCTTGAGTTAGTCACTGTAAGACCATATCCTGAAAGCACTGAGTAATCTTTAAGCTTGGATCTCAAGACTGAAAGGAAGCAGATATGAGCTTTTGATTCAGAATTTGTAATTCAGCTTTTGCTCAAGACTTGATTGGGAAAAACTGTTCCTGGGACTGATCCAGAGAAAGGCTGAGTTTTACAGAGAATCCCATAACTCACAGTGACATTTGTATTAATGTCAGTGACAATTTATGGTGTGAGCTCCTCTCAGGATCACATTTAATATGAAATATCAGTTCTCATTGGGAGCCCCAAATGCCAATGCCCTTTCACAATACAGTCCACTGATTTCCTAGGATTTGGCCTATTAAAAACAGACTAAGAAATTATTCAGCTTTATCTCAAAGTGCACATTTTCCTTTTTTACTTCCACTAAGTTATTTGATGATATGAGAGAGACACCATAAAATCAATACCGCCTCAAGTGGCAGTACTGCACAGAAGGGGCTGCAGACACTGCAGGCTGTTATGCACCTTCTCACAACTGGGCTAAGTGTGGTAAGGAATAAGCAGTCCCTTGAATCTGGCAAGCTAAGCAAGGATTTAAAAGGCATCACAAGCTTTTTTTCCTCCAGCAGTCAGGCCAGTGCCCCTAACCCCAGGCGGATCACAAAAAGTTGCGTGCTACTGACTAGCCTCCATAACTAATTCAGTCGGCGACGGGTTTGGTTGGTTTGCACTCATAATCATGCAGGCTGTTACACAGCACTAGTAATATGAGAGCTAACGAAGCAGCAGTTGCTTTGCTCAAATTATTCCTCATACTTTCCCTTCCGGTAGCAGCCTGACTTAAAGAGAGGCCCTGAAGGCACAGAACGTGCTGGATTCCCAAGGTCCCCACCTCAGGGCAGTCCCTTACACAGCCCTCATCCCCCTCTAACTGTTGCTACAACACCCAGTAAAATGTACAGGTAATTCTGATATTTTTTTTGGCACAGCACTACCTTTATAATACAGCTCAGATTTCAGGCACAGCTTTTAAGCACAAATTGATTTATAGGCATACAGGCATATGTTTTTTCCCACCAAACAGGAAAAAACTTGATTCCTTTATTAATCTGTTAGTCTTTCCAAAGAAGTTGTTGAGATATAACTAAATAATTCACTACTGTGCCAGGGTGTAAGAGAGTACTGAACAACTGAAGGCCCTTTTCCTAAAAGAAAACTGCAGCTACAACCTGAGGAATCGGACATAAAATTAGTACATATTTTGATAACTTGAAGGCACATTAGGTTTCCTTTGCAAATATTGACTTACCAGATAGGCATGCAAATACTCTAGGGTAAACTGTACAGCACATGGAAAATACGAGTTACGATTATGCATGCCACTGTGAAGTAAGGAGGGATGCATGTGTATCTCTGATGTGTCCGTTGGAACAGCGAGCTTTCTGCCTGCAGACATGCAGCCACATGGACATTTTTGATGTGTGCTTAGACCACTGGAAAAGGAGACAAGGAAAGAAAGAATGGCAAGTGAGTGCACAAGGATGAGACAAATAATGCTATGAGTAATACTCATGTGCGCTAGGAAAAATTCTCACAGCTTGAAGAAGGTTCAAGTTGGCATGATTTCCAGACCAAAGCAGAGGGTATACCACACAAAGCAATGAGTGAAAAGCAGAGCAGCAAAGCAAGGCATCAATCTGTCATGTGCTGTCTCACAAAGAATCATCTGTATATGTCTCACACCATCATCTGTTTCACTTCTGAATTTGGCCCTCTACATCTGTGACCATGGAGCAGAGGATGATTCTTAGACCAAAAGACCAGGAGGTGCGCTTCTCACTGTAAACTACACAATAGTTCCTTATTTAGTAATTACCTCCTTAGACCAAATAACTTGAAAATAAACATGACTTACAATATTTTTGGCTGACACAAAACGTACTAACCAAAATCTCACCCATGCCCCTTGAAAAGGCAGTTATCCTAGAGGTAGTAGCCATGTAAGTCCTTTAATCACCTAGCTAGCAGAAAGAAAACCTTCCACAACTACACATATCAGGGAAGGTCATGGAGCAAGTCATCTTGAAGACAATCACATGCCATGTCCGTGACAACCGGGGGATCAGACCTAGCCAGCATGGGTTTGTGAAAGGCAAGTCCTGCCTGACCAACCTCATCTCTTTCTATGACCAGGTGACCTGCCTGGTGGATGAGGGAAAGGCTGTTGATGTAGTCTACCTAGACTTCAGCAAAGCCTTTGACACGGTCTCCCACAGAATTCTCCTGGAGAAGCTGGTAGCCCATGGCCTGCACAGGTACACTCTTCGCTGGGTTCAAAACTGGCTAAATGGCCGGGCCCAGAGAGTGGTGGTGAATGGAGTCAAATCCAACTGGCAACTGTTCGAGACTGGTGTTCCCCAGGGGTCGGTGTTGGGGCCCATCCTCTTCAACATCTTTGTGGATGATTTGGGTGAGGGAATTGAGTGCACCCTCAGTAAGTTTGCAGAC
>VWZZ01003256.1:355173-368327 GCA_013399095.1 Psophia crepitans
GGGACAGGGTGGCCGGAAAGCTGTGCAGAGGAAAAGGACCTCGGGGTGGTGATTGACGCTCACCTGGACATGAGCTGGCAGTGTGCCCAGGTGGCCAAGAAGGCCAACAGCATCCTGGCTTGTATAAGGATTAGTGTGACCATCAGGACCAGGGAGGTGATTGTCCTCATGTACTCAGCTCTGGTGAGGCTGCACCTCAAGTCCTGCGTCCAGTTTTGGGCCCCTCACCACAAGAAAGACACCGAGGCCCTGGAGCGTGTCCAGAGAAGGGCAACGAAGCTGGTGAAGGGTCTGGAGCACAGGTCTTATGAGGACCGGCTAAGGGAACCGGGATAGTTTAGTCTGGATGAGACTCATGGGAGACCTTTAGTCTGGAGAAGAGCAGGCTCAGGGGAGACCTTCTTGCCCTCTACAACTACCTGAAAGGAAGTTGGGGTGAGCTGGGGCTCAGCCTCTTCTCACAGATAGCTAGCAACAGGACAAGGGGGAACAGCTGCAAGTTGCACCAGTGGAGGTTCAGGTTGGAGATTAGGAGAAATTTCTTCTTAGAAAGGGTGGAACGGATTGCCCGGGGAGGTGGTGGAGTCACTATTCCTAGATGTGCTTAAAGAAAGGTTGGATCTGGTACTTAGGGACATGGTTTAGTCAGTAATAGATGGCAGGGAGACGGTTGGACTCTATGATTCTATGATATCAATTCTTTTCAACAAGTTTATGACTGCATTCAGGACTTCACATTAAGCAGGACTCTAATAATCCCTTACATGCTGATGTACCTTCATATCTCCTCACCAAATATTTTAGGCCAGCTCTTTAATAGTAGCTTTGTGCTACTGATTTAAACTGTGGCTGAAAAACCCAGTATAAAATATGCGAACTGGGACTTCAGCAAGCGTGCAATCCAGTGCCACACAGGATATCCTGAAGAGTCAAAAGGAAATGGTTTAAGCTGTGCCTAGTAGCGGTCCATAAACACAAAATGGTTATAATGGCACTGTACCAAGCAGAGGCAAAGAGTCTAGTGAGAAACATTCTTCCTTTACTGTTTTTAAAATGAATCTGAAGTAGTAGGAATACAAGCTAGACACTATTAAGGTAAAAAATTACAAAAAGAAAACAGAAGTGAATCTAAAAGAAGGACAAAGTAATATGAATAACAGTTATTATCCCAAGCATTATCTGGAGTGAAACAAAGGAGAATATGTTGACCGGAAATAACTTTAAACAAAGGAGTTGGGTTGTAGGCAAGGAAGCAGTAATGTAGTAAGAAAATCAGCACGTCTTGGAAACATACCTACAGCCATAGCCTGTCAAAGGTTTGTAGTAATGGCTCCTTTTGTGCATAGTAAGATTATAACAACCTCATGTGCTGTGCTCGTACTGCATAAATACATCTAATGAGTCTAGTGTGGCTACATACAGGATAAGATATTGTCAGTTTCCAGATCAGATCTAAAACATTCAAGAGATCAAATTTGGAGTAATCTAAGATTGGAGAGAAGCAAATTGCAAACGAGGCCAGAGAAGGAGAGAAGACAATAGTAGGTTCAAAATAATTTCTAAGGCAAAAGTATTACCTATCAACAGTTTAATAAAAGCTAGACAACATGTAGTGCTTACCTGTATTACAAAAAGAGTAAAAGTATCTTTAAATGTTTGAGAATGAAAGTATCATATGAATGATACATATGAATGAAATAGTCACATGAAGTATCGAAAAATGAATTCTTGAAAAGTGAAAGCTTCATTCTTCAAGACTTCATTCTTGAAAAGTTTCCAAGTGTTTCCCAGTGTTACTGACCGACCTACAATGTCACAGAATTTTGTGGCTTTTCTTTTCCTAAGGAAAATTAAACAAGACACTTCAAAATATAATGAAATGCAGAATATAGGGAGAAAGCCTACATAACGCCTGTATCCTAACAGTGAAACAGTAAGTTTCACATTTTTAGCATCTTCATGTTGTTTAGCATCTGTGTAGTGTTAGTATTCATGTTGTCAGCACCTTCTTGAAAATGCTGAGTAACAATACCTGTGGTTCCCAGGGAATTAGATAGTCTAGGGCTCAATACTGTGTTCAAGCTTGTTTAACATCTTCATTAATGATCTGGATGATGGAGCAAAGCATACCCTCAGCAAGTTTCCAGATGATGTAAAATTGGGAAGAGTGGCTGATATATCAGATGTTCATGCTGCCATCCAGAAGGACCTTATCATGCTGGAGAAATGGGCTGACTTGAACCTTACTCAGTTCAATAAGGGGAAGTGCAAACTCCTGTACCTGGGAGGAAAAAACCCATGCTGAGTGACAACCAGCTAAAAAAATGGCTTTACAGAAAAGGACCTGGGGGTTCTAGTGGACACCAAGTTGAACAAGAGCCATGTTGTGACAAAGAAGGCTAATGGCGTCTTGGGCTGCATTAGGCAAAGCATTGCAGCAGGTCAAGGGAGGTGATTCATCCCCTCTATTCAACAGTGGTGAACACCTGCAGTACTGGGTCCAGTTCTGGGCTCCTCAGTAGAAGGGAGATTTGGGAATACTGGATGTGGCCCAGAGAAGAGCCACAAAGATGATTAAGGGACTGGAGCATCTCTCCTGTGAGGAGAGGCTCAAAGAACTAAGACTCTTCAGACTACAGAAGGCTTGGAGGGCATCTTATTAATTTATGTGTCTGTGCGCATGTTTGTGTGTGTATTTATACACACACACATATATATATATAGGAAGGGAAGGTGCAAAGGGGACAAAGCCAGGCTGTTTTCAACAGTGCCCAGTGACAGGACCAGAGGCAATGAGCACAAACTGAAAATCAAGAGGTTGCTTCTGAACGTCAGGAAACGCTTTGGTACTGTGAGGGTGATGGAGTACTGGCACAGGTTGTCCAGAGAGGTTGTGCAGTCTCCATCTTTGGAGATATTTAAAAGCCATCTAGACATGGTCCTTGACAACCAGGTCTAGGTGGCTCTGCTTGAGCAGGGGAGGTTGGACAAGCTGACTTCCAGACATCCCTTCCAGTCTCCACCATTCTGTGGTTCTGTGACTTATTTGTATGTTACATAGTGATATAACAGAAGTCAGGATCTCACAAATATAATGGGGGAAGTATCTGGAGAGAAAACAGTTATAAAAAAAATGCAGAGGTAAATGAGTTTGTAAAATTCAGGGTAGGAAATTCCTTAACACATATTAGCTTAAAAATTCAAAATTGAGTGAGCTTTATGCAATACAAAATCTGAAAATGAGCAGAGAACTGTCACATATATGCACTGGCCTTTCTGCATTTTAAAGGAATGTACAAAAACCAGTATTACCTGAAGAAAAGTAGAAAACAAACAGTGTAATATTAAAAATGGAAAAAGTAACTACACAGACAACTGATGTCCTTTAAACATAAAACAGCAGAGAAACTAGCAAAAGTAAAATGATATTTCTCATATGTCTGGAAAAGAAATAACACATGAAAATAACAATAGAGTGAAGGGTATTGAGGCTTATCTCTTCCACAGTCATAAATGAACTGAAGGGGTAAATGCTTTTATATATATTTTAATAACTTATCAGGAGATTTAGACTCCTTTGTTTTGAAGTATTTGCTTCTTCCTGTGATTTATGTTGGCTGCAATGTTTCTGTGATGTTTTGACACTTGTTTATAAGTTTTCATCTGATTTTAAAGCTTTTGGGCTTTTGTCTCCAAATATTTATTTTAAAGCATTTACGAACTGATCAGTAATGCACTCTGTCGAACATTCTGGGAACACATAATTAATGTAAAAGCTTGACTCTAGTGTAAAAGCTTGGTGCTTCAGAGACACACTTCCACTGCCTTTTGTTGTGCTCAGGTAGCTGAGACCCATTCCCTCCACCTCCACATTTGAAACTTGTTCTTAGATTTGGTAATCTTGTCCGTGCTTCCTTATACCGTCCCTGAGGACTTGTTGCTATTTCTAGGCTCCGTCACGCTGACTCATGGACAGTATTTTCCAGCAATCATTTGTTGAGCTGGGCTGTCGAATGCAAATGACATCAGATTATGATTGACAGTGTACCTACTGTACATGGTAGCTACTCACACCCTAGTAGGAACCTGCATAAATCATGTGTTTAAGGAAAGGTTAGACGTGGTACTGAAGGACATGGTTTAGTGGGTAATAGGTGGTGGGGGGACGGTTGGACTGGATGATCCTTGAGGTCTCTTCCAACCTTAATGATTCTACGATTCTATGATCTGCAAAATGATTTAACCTTGGGTCCCTTAGCCCTTCCACTTCTACAGGTGCGTGCCCTGAACCCTAGCATCTCCTGCCTCCTCCGTTCAGGACACACAAGTTACCTGGCTGATGCAGACGGACCCCTGCCCTCTCTTGACAAAGCTCCACTGCCTTTGCCCTCTACCTGCACTGTCCTGGTCCTGTGGCACAACGGCCAGTGTGGCTTTGCAGGCAGCTGCACGTGCCACAATCCTGTGACGCCAGGGTAAAATATACACTGTGAACTGTGGAGAGGCTGCTGGTAGGGCTGGTGCGCTTGTTTTGCCAGGTGATGCACATCTGCGGCGTTAATCGAACATTGGGAGGCAGTAACCCTAACCTGCTGGGAAATCATGCAAGAAGGAGCGCTTTTTCTCATCTTGAACTTTGCGTTGTAATAATGTTTTTCTCATTTACCACAGAAACTTTAGAACCAACTGGGAGAAGATTTAAGATGTTTCTCTTGTCAGAGGAAATTTCTTCAGTGAGTTTATAACCAGTGCTGCGCTGGACTCTTATAAGCAACATAAGCTTACCTTTGACTGGCACCTGAAATTTGATGCAATTTTTTTTTTTTTAATCAAGATCTTTTACGCTTACAGAGTTGCCATAAACAGCATCTTCTTTCTCTATTCTTTTCTGGATTAAAAAGATTGAAGTTAAACAAACATTTGTGAAAAGGGTAGAAAATTTGACTTTGTATTATAGCAAATAAAACATAAACAGTGTCCATCTGTTCTGACATGACTTGCAGTTCCAGGAAAAAAAAATAAAAATTCCTGTTTCAGATTTAAATGGTGGTGCTGTCCAGCCAGAGATCTAAACCTTGTCCTCAGTTTTAAATAAGAAAAGCAATGTAACTGTTTCTGAAGGTAGTAAGTTAGCATATTTAGCCTTTTTCCCCTTAGCTGACTGATGACAGGCCTTGTGCGATAGGAGACAGCCATACCCCGGCTTTCCCGAGCGCTGTTTCTGCCCAATACTATCTCTATGGAGAAACAGTGGCACCTAGCTGTGGGACAGCCTCACCGCTCCAAGCGCTCCTGGCCAAGAGACGCTACGCGTCCTCCGGGCATCGCCCAAAATTACATGCTGACATAATGTAACAGTTCCCGGTTAGTCACAAAACAAAAAATAAGATACTGAAATCTGTTCCTGACAAATGCCAGTTTTCAGAAACACCTCCTTTTGATTTGCCATTCTGACCTCTGCGAAAGCTTCACGTTAGTCTCAAAACTTGGGATGTGAATTTGGTCTCTAGTTTGGGAAAGCACATCAAGAGGAGGAGGAGCTCTGGAAATTTAGGCCTGTATCTATCTGAGGGCACAGGAAATTAATTCTTTGTGCACATACAATAGAACTGGCAATAGCACTGTTAATTATCATTATCTTTATTTTCATAGGGCTTGATTACATACCCCACTACAGCATATCGCTCCCAGGGTTTAATGGGAGAAGAGTAAGTATTCCGTACATTTTGACAATGGAAAAGCTGCTACTTTCCCCTGGTTCAGTTCTTCTGCTGTCCCACTTCTCTGTTCAGCGACGTCTCAGAATTTGCTCATGGACACTGAATTTCTCTTTGACTAACTGCATTTCTTGACAGAACTGAGCTTGCCAGGCTGTCAAACTGAGGTGGCTGGGATGAGGGATGTTTTGAAATGTTTAGGAATGATACATAAATTGTCTCATGAAATAACATCATATTGATGCATACGATATATAAATTCTCATGAAATTACAATAAGCACTCTTACCTGAGAACAGTCTTGAAATTTTTAAGTCTACCCCAGATTAGAAACTAAACAGATTTGATCCCACTCTAGTTTTATCTTTCGATGAATTCTGAGTGATAACATGGAAAATCACAGAGAAAACGCATGGATTCCTATAAAACACGGCTTTATATAACATATAAAAAGTCTCTTATAATGTTTCTCATGCTTAGCAATCACACTTAGTCACATAACAGAACTCGCTGAAGGAGCTTTTTACAATCCCTCATAAACATGGAATGAAATTAAATATTTTAATGTTGTTATATGAATTGATTGTCCTCCATCACCTGGAAAAATACTCTCGGTTCTGGTCATGTAATTTCATTAGATACAGCGAAATTTTATTGGAGATACACTGAGAGCAGAAGTCTTTATAGAGATTGGGATATTCGGAGAAATCAGCCTTATAAAACAGTAAATTATTTCACAAATACATGTTAAAACTAAAGGTTAAACATCACAGCTGGAACTCATACAAGGCAGAAGCAACAAATATAAATTTTTAGAGAGGAGCTGACATAGCCCAGGGAGCATAGAGGAATACTTAGTAATGACCACTTCAGACAGGCAGAGATGGGGCTCATTTCTCATCATACAACATTAAAGGGAAATCAGTGAAATCAAAATGCAAGAAATGGGTAAAGGGATTGTTTCACCTGAAGCAATAGCACTCTGAGGGCTACACTTAATGCAGTGCACACGCACTTTCCACTGACTGGGGGAAGCCATTGTGCTTCAAAGCATCGACCAACCAAAACTGACAGGATTTGGGAAGAAATTTGCTCATGACCTACTATCTGGAGAATTCTAGCACTTTCAGCTGAACTCTCTGGTACCAGGTACTGCTGAAACAGGACACCACATCTCAGGTTTGACACAGTATAGCAGTTCCTACATTCCTAAAATTCCTGTTTAATCAGTGCAAATTAGATCTAACTGAATGCTCCTGCCAGGCTTATGAAAATAAGGGCAAAGATTAAAGTCTAAATTAGGTGGAACATTACTACAAGTAGTTTGGCTGCAGTGTATGTTACAATGGCACCATATAAAGATGAGCTATGACTAAACTCAAATCAAAATTACAGAATCATAGAATGGTTAGAGTTGGAAGAGACCTCAAAGACCATCTAGTTTCAACCACCCTGCCAATTCTGCAAGCCAGTGGAGTTTCTGCTGTCTTGGAAGAACATGTACAGCTCCAATGGGCAGGATAGGCACTGTTACAGAATAGTGAGAAATTGTTTATCTGCACAGCCTCAGCTAAAAAAAAACATACCAATGACTATAATATTCCATGTAGTGCTCAAAATGAAAATCAGTAACTATTTGTACTATCTATACATTTATCTCTGTATACAGAATTTAGAAGTTTCCTCTACAAACTAACCCATCACTTCAAGCAACTAGAAATGAGACCCATGAATGAATAGATGGAATGATTATACCAAGAAGACTGAGACATAAGTCACATCAATACCTGTATCTACTATCCTTAGATAGTAGTTTAATTTAAGTTTAATTAATACAAATTAAATTTAAAAAAAATGTTAATTACATGGAGTACAAAACTCTTTCCATTTTCTGTGAAGCTGAAAGAATTTAAGATGTGAATGAAATCTTAGGGTATACGGACTGTATCTGTAGTATACAGAGAACTAGACTGGCTGTGCTACAATTCCCACCAGGATTCAGGGAAATAGTTTTTCAGACTAGTACTACATCCGTTACACTTCCTTGGGGTTTTGGGTTTTTTTAGTAATTCAGTTGGCAAATAAGTACTGAAAGGGATGTATTCTACTTTCCCACCTTGTAGTAAGGGTGGCTTATACAATAATACCTGTTAATGTGAATATAAAGATAGCGTGGGCAGGGAATTCTCCTTGTGTTACTTAATACTCATTATCTGAATATTACAATTAATGATTCTTACTTATTATTTGTACTGTGATAAAGTGATATATGGGTTTAAACTAAAAGAGGGAGGATTTAGATTGGACGTTAGGAAAAAATTCTTTACTGTGAGGGTGGTGAGGCACTGGAACAGGTTGCCCAGAGAAGCTGTGGAGGCCCCATCCCTGGCAGTGTTCAAGGCCAGGCTGGATGGGGCTTTGGGCAGCCTGGTCTAGTGTAGGGTGTCCCTGCCCATGGAAGGGAGGTTGGAACTAGATTATCCTTGTGGTCCCTTCCAACCCAAACCATTCTGTGATTCTATGACAGAATAGAATGGAATGGAATGGAATGGAACTAGAATAGAATAGAATAGAATAGAATAGAATAGAATAGAATAGAATAGAATAGAATAGAATAGAATAGAATAGTCTTACTATTGGTGATTATACCAAGTGCGGTACAATTGAGGAATTACAAGGCTACTTCTTTCCCAAAGCATTTACTGTTGAAGACTGAAATGAAAAAACCCCACATTGAGGTTAACTTCATTATGTACCTCCAAAGCATCTGTAGACCACATTCAAAAAGAAGAAACAAACACAAAGGAGTATGTTTTGTTACTATCAAAGCAATAAACATTTGTATACATTTAATAAATGTAAAAGAGGATGCTGCAACACAGTTTTGAAATGACTGTTCTTTCTTCTCTCTTTATATCGGTTCAGTTTCTTTACCTCTAAAATGGGGAAAGTGTGACTCCTGCTTTCTTTATCAGAAGTGAGAAACCCATCTTTGACTCATATGATTTTTTTTTAAACATTTTGATAAGTTTGTACAAATACCAGTGTGGGCAAAAACTGAGCATTCATTGTTTTCTGCATTTTTTTAAATGCAGCTTTTATGTGAATACTTTCATTTAAATATACACGAGGGTACAAAAAGCAGATGACAAAGACAGATAAAAAGAGAGAGAAATAAATAAATAGGTAGATAGGCAAATAGATATATAAACAGATAGATAGATTGACTGATCAATTGATCTTTCTCATATGTCTTAAGGTCTACTTATGGATATATAAGCCTGGAAGTTAAAGCTAATTAAAACATAAATATTCTAATTAAGCATCAATAACACACATACTGAAGTAATTTCTCCAAACAATTAGCATAAACATGGCAAAAGTTTGTTATAGTATGTGTGTGCACCAGTTCATTACAGGTATCATGTGATTTTCCAGTATAGACTATTTTACACATCCCCTTAACAAGGAGAGCAGACTGCTGCCATCTTTCCATTTTCTCCTAGTGCTCTTTTATCAACTGTTGCAGGTAATTTTTTTCATGTTCCCCAAACAACCCTCCTGTTTTTTTCTTAGTTAGAGAATGAACAGTAAACCTCAAAACATTAAAGCACTGGAAGGAAAAGAAAATGGTATGAAAATGTCTTCTAAAATCCTTTTAAATTTCAATTCCACTCTTAGATGTAGCTTTTCCATATTTAATCAAAAGTATTCAGGTGTCTGCTCTCAAAGAATTTAGCAGAGAACTGCATGCCTGCTATCAGCGAGTTGCAGTCCTTCAAAGTGCTTTGTGCATTAACCTTAACAAATCAGAGTGCTGAGGAATTGAGGATTCTGATTGAAGCAGGTTCTGGCTTCTTGAAGCATGGTCTGAATTCTCAAAATATTTAAAATCAGGTCTTGCTAACTGTGAGGTTGTGAGCACCATTACTCCCCATTATTTCTGAAATTAAATAATTTTTTCCCTCTTTTCAAATATAATCGAATATAAACAGTTGAAAGCATATTACCAAAGGAGGTATGACAGAGTAACATTTGTAAATAAACATTATCTTGCCATAGCTTGGTAAGTGTTAGTAAAAAGTCAATAGACTATTATAATGTAGAAACTACAGAGGAAATATGAAGTAGATATGGAGAGGCGATATGCTGGAATAGTTTATTTTGAAACAATAAAGGGAAATAGTATTAAGAAGATCATGATCAGAAAATAATGTCAGTTGCAACATCATTCAGCTTTCTATTTTGTAGGACTCTTACAAAGTGCAGTACGCATGCCTTAGCAGAAAAATACCCTCCAATTAAAATGTTTGGAAGTGTAATTCCATTTATTTGAAAGCATGACTTTATGCAGTAAGGAATTTGTTCAGGTGCCAAAAAAAGGTATCTAGTGCCATTTGAAATGGCTTATGATTTTTAAGACATCCACATGAACCTAATAGATATGACACATGCCTTTCTAAGACAACAATTGGAGGCCAGATAGGATAACACTCTAGAAGCTCAGGCATCTTAAATGCCACTACTCATCCATATTTGGTCAAATAATTCAAGGCTTAAATCACATATCAAATAATTGGGAATAATTACCCATTGAAGTTTCCCAATCAGGCAATAAGGAAGCAATTCTATGTACATAAATGAATAACAAGCCATTATAAAGAGGGTTATAATCAAAGACGCTACTGAATCAAGTTTGAAAGTCTAATTAGGAGTCTAAAATTATTTCCTGATAAATATGTGAGTTCCATTCCATCCCCAATTAGTCTAAAATTTTCAGTTAAACCACCTCTGTTGATTTGTAAACCTGTAACTGAACACCCTCATCAGCAAATTTCCAGCTTTAAGCAGTAACTTCTTACTGCACCTCTTCACTATTGCATTCAAGGGCTTGATAGTCCTCCACAGGAAACCAGGTGCAAGGCAATGTGTAGTGCAGCCTGTCAAACGCTGTAAGAGGCACCGGAATGAGCCTAAGGTGCTTGGATGGTAACAGACAATTTTATGCAAGGTAAATGCAAGTCACAGATCACAGAAGTAATTGCACATCCCTGAAGACCAGTATATCAAGTTCTAGAGAGAGAACTATTTTTAATTACGTATTTCCTCTGCAATCCAGTAGCAGATCTAATGAAATTTCATGGAATCGAATTTTAAATTTGTAGTAGATAAAATATAAACTCTATGTAAAACTCCATGTTCTGACTCCATGTTATTGACTTCCACCACCAGGTAAACTTTACTGAATGGCATGAAGTCAGAAATTAATTCAAACAAAGACAATGCAGGTAATTAGAAACCCATTAAATTTCACAAGCATTCTTTGAGGATTTTCATCCATGGATTCCACTGTATTATTTCCAAGCAGCTGCAGCTGGACATTTGGTCCTTCCAAGTTTTGGCATATTGTCTTCTTTTTTTCACAGTTAGCTCTAAAGAAGAGAGCCCTTCTACATGGGTCAATGAGCTGTACAGCAAGTCATCATTTTGTTGGAAGGATTAAAGTACCATATACCTTTGTTTCTAAAGGTAAAGGGAAACACAGGTAGTAGGTCTGAGACGAAACCTCAGAGTAACTTCCCAGGGTTCCACTCCTCTGCTGTAGGATCGGCCTGGATCCAACCCCTGGAAATCCGGGGTTGCCCAGTGACCAAGTCTCTGTTTGCTTTTTTCCTCCAGAAGCTGGAATTCTAATCTACCTAAAGTTTTATCAGCAGCACAGCTACCTTGAGAGACATGTACTAGGGCTGCTGCATGCACTCCACTCTATCAGGAATGATCTGGTGTCTTCTGTTATTCCAGAGCTCAAACATGTTTATCATAAATGCTCTTTTTTGGACTTTTCAATTTGCTTCAGATACAATAGCTATTTTTACTTATTCTGACAATGTTTTGTTTTGTTCTGCTATATATATAGAACACGAGATACACAGAAGAAATATGATTTATTCCAGCCTTATTTCAGAAATTTGTCTAATGTTAAAAATCTCAGTCATACCAAAATAACACTCTTACATAAGACAGGGAGAAAGTGCAGCAGACCACACGATGTGGAAAGTCATGTCAGTAAGTTATAGAAAGACATTTCAATTAAAGGGTTTGATAAATACTAGGAATGAGCATATCTAATTATATACTTGCAGAGAAAAAAAAAGGAAATGGGAAAGTATACAAGGACATACGTGACACTAGAGAGTATCTGCCTAAGCCAAAACCTTATAGCTAGGTGTAAGAGAAGTTACAGCAAACATTTAAATGTCAGTACTTTTTTGATATTGACAAAAATAAGGAATTCTGGCAGGTCAGGTTACATTAGCAAATTATTTTGTAGGCTTACTACACTACTTGAACAGTATGATCTTATATATCTGCTAGCTGGAATTCAACCAGGTCAAAATCAATTTTACAGAAGGGTAACCCACCAAAGAAAGGACATAAATAAAAGTAAAGCACAGCCAAGGATTGCATGTGGGAAAAAAGTTAAACTGCAGAGTCCAAGGTAGATATAATCCAGTTAAGATTAAAACATAATTTAACAATGTTACATTCATGATTTGCATTGACCCATATTCAACAGAGCCTGAGTGCCTCCTGAAGAATGTGAAACCTTTCCATGAACTATGAAGCAAGCTTGTGTCTATAATGTCATGTCAGCTGGAGTTCACACACCAGCCGACTCAGTTACCAGTGCTGCCTACATGTAGTGCCCACACGCTACCTTGAGTCAGCGCCCAATTGCCCAGAGGGGGCAATTGGATTGTGCAGAACAGGAAGGAGGTGTTGGCTTGAATACTACCTTAATCCTCAAAGTTAGGCGAGCTGGTAGCCTCGTTGGTATGTGCATGCCTTCAAGCACAGCCTGTATGAACCAGCCCATACCATTCACCTATAGAGTTCCACCACAAAAATGGGCACACAGTGCTATGGGCACTCAGGACAAGAAAGACCCATGTCAGCCATAAGCATGCCATGTAGAGTATCTGAAAAGTGAAGAACTGTTGCTGCCATAAAGCGTGCATGAAAAGCAAGCAAGCCACAACTGAGCTGAGGCTAGCTTTGTGGTTGTAAGTACAGCTAACGGAGCGCAGACACCCAGTGGTTATACATGTGCTGGCAAACAGTGCCAGGACACAGGCTGAAGTTCCGACTGCAATGGTATATCCGGTTAAACCTTAAGAAAGTCCCTGGAATGATGGTCCATCACAGCCATCTGTACTGGGTCTGGCTGGAGGAAGTTAACATTTACTGCTGTGCTTTGTTCTTGTAGCTAGAACGATGTGGATGCCACAGCAGTATTTTGGTTAGTGCTGAGCAGTGCTCGCTCAGTATCAAGGCTGTCTCTTCAACATCCCCCCAAAGGTCAGCAGGCAGAGGGTAAATAGGGGGGTGGGAGGGAACATAGCTGGGACATCTGACTCAAACTGAACGTACCACATG